>JAEAOA010000531.1:1457500-1912909 GCA_016746295.1 Potamilus streckersoni
ATTAATGTACACCTACCATATTGTGATATATATATTAAATATTATTGTACTAATTGTACTAATCAAAGGTTCAAATTTAGTTACTTTGTGAGATATTTTAAATTCTAAAGTGTATTCTTGCCAATAAAATTATTTTATTAAGATTGGATTAAACTGATAGTTATTTAGAATTAAAATACATACTTATGGAATGTCCCTATTTGATTATATAATTTCTGACACTTTGCATGTATTTGTGTGTCCCTGTTCTGTTGGCAAAAGTTCATACATTGTTTCTTGGATGTCAAATCAATTATGTAGCAGATGCATAGCATATCTCCTGAAATTTCTTAAAATAAAGATGTCCAAGTTTTGATGGTACAAATTATATTTTGTAGGTTTTAAAAGTGTGTGTGTGTGTGTGTGTGTGTGTGTGTGTGTGTGTGTGTGTCTGTGTGAACAAAATAACTCAAACTAAAATCAAGGAATTAAAATGAATAGTTGGTCAGATAATTAAGAATGATACAAGAAAACATTGTTACATGTTGATACCTCTTTATGAACATGATTTGGAGCATTGTTTATAGATTTGTTCTTCAGCAATTCTGACTTTAAAAATGAAAATCCAGTATATAGAAGATCCAACATTACAATGAAAACCTAGTAACTATTTGCATCCACTGGACAGATCAAGATTCAGATGTCACAACAGATGATAAAGTTTCCTGCCCCTGGAAAATAGGTGACTTTCCATTGTTTTGTATACTTGAGCTGAAAAAACATGCTAATAACTGCATGATACAAAATTTGGTCCTGCTTATAATCTGCCTTTGAACTAGTCTCATTATCTTTCATTATTTATTTAATGTCAAATTCCTTCATTGAATATTTTTTATGCAGCTGATACTGACAGACACAACAAACAAGAGAGTACACATAACTGAGGATACAGGAGAGACTTGGTCATCCATCCATCTGGACTTCACCCCCAGTAGATTGGTTCTTCATCCAAACATGGCAGACTGGATGCTTGCTTATTCTTTACCTCAGTTGCAGGTTAGATTTTATAGGCTACATTAAGAGCTCAGATACATTGGCTTAGGTATTAGAATGTTGTTGGGTTTAAACCCCAGTGAGGTTGCAGCTTGAGTTTAAACCCTGATGAGGTTGCAGCTTGAGTTAAAACCCTGATGAGGTTGCAGCTTGAGTTAAAACCCTGAGGAGGTTGCAGTTTGAGTTTAAACCCCAGTGAGGTTGCAGCTTAAGTTTAAACCCCAGTGAGGTTGCTTGGAATCTAAATAACAAGAGGAAACAGTAGCAGGAACAGGTTTGGAACAGAGATAGCTAAGTACATGACAAATGGTAAAGTACTCAGCTTTATTCTATGGAAGTTTGTAGTTAGACCCTAGCCTAGATTACTGTTTTACTATTTTATAGTTAGACCCTAGCCTAGCTTTCTGTTTTACTAATTTATAGAAAGACCATAGCCTAGCTTACTGTTTTACTACTTTATAGTTAGACCCTAGCCTAGCTTACTGTTTTACTATTTTGTAGTTAGACCCTAGCCTAGCTTACTGTTTTACTAGTTTATAGTTCAGACCCTAGCCTAGCTTACTGTGTTACTAGTTTGTAGTTAGACCCTAACCTAGCTTACTGTTTTACTAGTTTATAGTTAGACCCTTGCCTAGCTTACTGTTTACTAATTTATAGTTCAGACCCTAGCCTAGCTTTCTGTTTTACTAGTTTATAGTTCAGACCCTACCCTAGCTTTGTTTTACTAGTTTATAGTTAGACCCTAGCCTAGCTTTCTGTTTTACTAGTTTATAGTTAGACCCTAGCCTAGCTTTGTTTTACTAGTTTATAGTTAGAACCTAGGCTAGCTTACTGTTTTACTAGTTTATAGTTCAGACCCTAGCCTAGCTTACTGTGTTACTAGTTTGTAGTTAGACCCTATGCTAGCTTACTGTTTTACAAGTTTATAGTTAGACCCTAGCCTAGCTTACTGTTTTACTATTTTGTAGTTAGACCTAGCCTAGCTAACTGTTTTACTAGTTTATAGTTCAGACCCTAGCCTAGCTTACTGTTTTACTAGTTTGTAGATAGACCCTAGTCTAGCTTACTGTTTTACTAGTTTTTATAGTTCAGACCCTAGCCTAGCTTTCTGTTTTACTAGTTTATAGTTCAGACCCTAGCCTAGCTTACTGTTTTACTAGTTTGTAGTTCAGACCCTAGCCTAGCTTTCTGTTTTACTAGTTTGTAGTTCGACCCCAGCCTAGCTTTCTATTTTACTAGTTTGTAGTTAGACCCTAGCCTAGCTTACTGTTTTACTAGTTTATAGTTAGACCCTAGCCTAGCTTTCTGTTTTACTAGTTTATAGTTAGACCCTAGCCTAGCTTACTGGTTTACTAGTTTATAGTTTAGACCCTAGCCTAGCTTACTATTTTAGTAGTTTATAGTTCAGACCCTAGCCTAGCTTACTGTGTTACTAGTTTGTAGTTAGACCCTAGCCTAGCTTACTGTTTTACTAGTTTATAGTTCAGACCCTAGCCTAGCTTACTGTTTTACTAGTTTGTAGTTAGACCCTAGCCTAGCTTTCTGTTTTACTAGTTTATAGTTCAGACCCTAGCCTAGCTTTCTGTTTTACTAGTTTGTAGTTAGACCATAGACTAGCTTACTGTTTTACTAGTTTATAGTTAGACCCTAGCCTAGCTTACTGGTTTACTAGTTTATAGTTTAGATCCTAGCCTAGCTTACTATTTTAGTAGTTTATAGTTCAGACCCTAGCCTAGCTTTCTGTTTTACTAGTTTATAGTTCAGACCCTAGCCTAGCTTTCTGTTTTACTAGTTTGTAGTTAGACCATAGACTAGCTTACTGTTTTACTAGTTTATAGTTAGACCCTAGCCTAGCTTTGTGTTTTACTAGTTTGTAGTTAGACCCTAGCCTAGCTTTCTGTTTTACTAGTTTGTAGTTAGACCCTAGGCTAGCTTATTGTTTTACTAGTTTATAGAAAGACCCTAGCCTAGCTTACTGTTTTACTAGTTTGTAGTTAGACCCTAGCCTAGCTTACTGTTTTACTAGTTTATAGAAAGACCCTAGCCTAGCTTACTGTTTTACTAGTTTGTAGTTAGACCCTAGCCTAGCTTACTGTTTTACTAGTTTATAGTTCAGACCCTAGCCTAGCGTACTGTTTTACTAGTTTATAGTTCAGACCCTAGCCTAGCTTACTGTTTTACTAGTTTGTAGTTAGACCCTAGCCTAGCTTACTGTTTTACTAGTTTTTAGTTCAGACCCTAGCCTAGCTTTCTGTTTTACTAGTTTGTAGTTCAGACCCTAGCCTAGCTTTCTGTTTTACTAGTTTGTAGTTCAGACCCTAGCCTAGCTTTCTGTTTTACTAGTTTATAGTTCAGACCCTAGTCTAGCTTACTGTTTTACTAGTTTGTAGTTAGACCCTAGCCTTGCTTTCTGTTTTACTAGTTTGTAGTTAGACCCTAGCCTAGCTTACTGTTTTACTATTTTGTAGTTCAGATTCTAGCCTAGATTACTGTTTTACTAGTTTATAGTTCAGTCCCTAGCCAAGCTTTCTGTTTTACTATTTTATAGTTCAGACCCTAGCCTAGCTTACTGTTTTACTAGTTTGTAGTTCAGATCCTAGCCTAGCTTTCTGTTTTACTAGTTTGTGGTTCAGACCCTAGCCTAGCTTTCTGTTTTACTAGTTTGTAGTTCAGACCCTAGCCTAGCTTTCTGTTTTTCTCATTAAAGTCTAATGCATAGTCTAAACACAGTTAAATATTCGATACAGTGTCATTTATTTATTATTCAGATTTTAAAAATGTGAATAAATGTAATGGGTATGAACTCAGTCAATTTGCATATAGAATGACATGGTAATTTATACTCTTGAGCATCAACCATTTGGAAGTTGTTGGGATGACAGAGATGGCACCTTCAGTTTATTTGATATGGAAGATGTACAAGAAATAAAAGAGTGCGGGTGTGTATGTGTATGTGGAGGGAGATAGTATATGGAAGATGTACAAAAAATGCAAGAAATACATGTATGGAAGGAAACAGAATGTCAAACATGTACAAGAAATACAAGATGTGTGTGTATTTGTGTGAAGAGGGAGACAGAATATGGAGTATGTATATGTGTGTGTGTGTGTGTGTGTATATATATATATATATATATATATATATATATATATATATATATATATATATATATATATATATATATATAGTTTAATACAAACAATACTATCATATAGGTTAATACAAACAATACTATCATATAGGTTAGAGAAACTGAATTCATGCTCTATGGAGTTTCGAACTCAGGTCTGCAAGTAAATGGCACCAACGCATATACCATCACAACTAAGCACACATGGCCATAAAAATTATGGCAGTGAATTGTTGTTATATAAGCTCGTGCTAGCAGACACACTCTCATGATGACCTAGTAATTAATTCTCATATATATACACAGCTGTTCCAGATTCTTATGAAAGAAATTAAGGTATGTAGGATTTTTGTATTACAAATAATTATAAATATATACCAGACAGAACAGACTGTGCTATCCCTGGATTCTGTAGTAGAATCTTGATAATAGTGGGCAGAAATTTCTCTAACCTGTATGATAGTATTGTTTGTATTAAACTATTTCTGGTATATTTATATATATATATATATATATATATATATATATATATATATATATATATATATATATATATATATATATATATATATATATATATATATATATATAGAGAGAGAGAGAGAGAGAGAGAGAGAGAGAGATTATTTTTCCTGACATTGTTGCTAACCCTTTGTATATGACAGCTCTATGTGTCAGATGACTTTGGAAAATCTTGGAGGATGGTGCAGGATCACGTGACAGAGCGTTTTTACTGGGCTGTGCCAGGGCAGGATGTGGATTTACTTACAGTCCATATGGAAATTCAGGACTTCATGGGGACTGCTCGTTACAGGTCTTGTATTGTCCCCAATTGTGATGATAATACCCATGATGCAGCAGTTGGAACCATTGAACTTCTCTCCCTTATTGTGGAAAACCAGTACATCTTTGTTCAGAAGCCTGGAGAACTAAAAGAATTGTATGTGTCATACAACAGAGGACCATTCAAGAAAAGTTTTTTCCCAGTGCCGCACATCCCACAGGTAAACTTTATGCAAACCTATCTATTCACATGGGATAGTCAGATATCACTGGGGATGGGTGGGTGGGTCATAATTTGCATGCAGGAATTCAGCAGTACATGCTTTTGACAATAACTTTTGTACCTGTAACTTTATGCATGAGTGTGGTAATTCTTTGATACCAAGTGGTCTAAGGCCACCACTACTATATCACCTCAGTCACTGTGGATTGGAGTCCTGGGCTGAATCAGTGTGGATATGTGAAAAGACTTGCCCACAGTGTCCCATATTTGGGTGTTTCTTCCTGCTGCTTTCCTATGTTCTTTGTCCACCAGATGCACTGGATGCCATGTCATATGCTCAAAAACAGTGTTAATCCCACAAATTCATATCTTTTAATATAGATGTAGTGATCAATAGCAAAATGGAAGATCACTGGACTTACAGAAGTATCTCTACAAATACAGAATCCTTTGTTTAAATTATTTTATGAAGTATTAAAAGCATCAAGGTGGGTGGGTGTTTTTATTGTCTTTTTGTAATAATAAAATGTGTCTCTGTGATATAACCAGTGCATATCTATAATATTTTGAGCCTTGTTGTACAGTCATGTAGGACAGGAACATTCCACCTGAATTTGTCCTAGGGGAAACTGCTCTATATAAGAATATAGTGAAAATCAGTCTTATTCCTTCCTTTTATCATTATATAAATGCATTTGCTTCAGTTGATAATTGAAGCATGATCATGCTATTGCCTATAATTTTAAAATTGTATCCAACAAGTAGCTTGTCAGGATGAAAGGGACAATAGATCTAGTAAAATGTTTTAATAATGCAGAATAATAAAAGTGAATATTCAGATTTTTGGGGAAGAAGTAGAAAGGGCAGTAATTGCATTTAGTGGACATCATATGTTGCTTTGAGTGTGTCACATGGGAAAGATGGTTGCCATCACCATGGTCTATGTGAAATTTTTGTATGAAGGATTATGTTAAGTTGAGAGATGTCAAGTAGACATTGAGCTCCATAGGGTTTGGAACTGCAGTTTTGTAAAACTGTACAATTTTAAGTTTCACCTTTTCTGCTACATAATCATATTGAGTTATGACATTTGTTTGACTTAAATCTTTGTGCTTTGTGGGAAAATCAGTAATATTCACACATATCTGGTTTTGTTCTTAATCTCTATAGGACTATAACATTATCAGCACAGAAGAGAATCAGGTGTTTCTGGTAGTGGATCATGCCACGGACATAGCCAATCTGTATCTGTCTGATACATCTGGCCAGTACTATACTCTGTCGCTGGAAAATGTGATGGGAATGAGGTTTCCAGGATCATACATCGTTGACATGCACCAAGTAAAGTTTTTACAATTAAAATATTTCTTATAATTGCAGAAACATTAAAATTCTAATTGAAACCTTTTGTTACAATATTGTTATGTTTAACATTTTCATGGAGAGTAGCCACAGTAAATATCAATTTTCTAATTATATGAAATAAGATCTTTTAGAAAACAGAAAACAATATTATTACCTTTATACCATGGTTTTAAAGACAGATATGTTGAAATTGTTAATTAGAGATCTGCACATATTAAGTAATGTTTCAGTTATTTTTATTGTTTCGTAAAATAGTCACAGTCATAGATATATAGCTTATTTCTCATTACTACTACTGCTTCTGTTGCAAAACCAAGAGGATTAGTAAAATTCAAAAAAAATTATGATTATATAGAAAATAGTCCTAAAAGTTCTATCACTAATCTAAAAATATAATGTTTTCCAAATGAATTCTCCTGGTTTCTGAATTAACCCCAATCTTGATGTGTTTCTTTACCAATAGCCAGGAATGTGGTGATGTGTAAACAGTCTTGATTTATCACAATAGTATATTCCAGAATGTCTTTAAATGAATTTACAATAATCCCCATATAGTGATTTAGTCCAAAAGTATCAATGAGTCTAATGAAAAATTTAAAAAATAAGTCCTCTCAAATTATATCTCAACACAAAAAATAATAATTTCACTACAGATGTTATATGATAGGAATGAATAATTCTTATGTAAACAACCTAAATATAAAAGCCTAAGACACAATAAGAGGACCAGGATGAGGGTCCAAAGTTCACTGCCAGAACATTCTAAGTTGTAAAACTGGTCTGGTCTTTTACTAATTAAAATAAAGAACAGGTAGACCAGGTATTACCATGGGGAAAACCAGTGCCCTGAATCAGATCCAAGTAAATAAGTTTGCAACTTTTTATCTTAAAGTTAGTCTAGACTCACGGGCAAAAGTTGGCTATGTATTATGTTGTTTACAAAATGTCCCATACAATCTACAGTGGACAAAAAATAAGCTCACAGTATTTATAACATTGCTAATACTAATTGTACTACTACTAATAATAATAAATAGTAAAAGAAATATACATACAAATAACAACATCGATATACAAATCATTGCTAATATTAATTCTGCTACTAATAATAATAGTAAATAGTATGACAAATATCTATCTTATAAATACATTCTACATTTTAACTCCTATGCAGAATTTTATTGTTGTCTAAAACTGGATTTTTGTAAGCCTTATTGGCAAGTTTTGTACATACTTGGGTAAAAGTTTTACTAAGAAACTAAAGCTGAGCTGAAAGTTTTATTAGAATAAATCATTGTTATCCAGTGACATTCGCAATATTAATTATACATGACCATCATTTTCTTACAGGTGCAAGGAATCCCAGGTGTTTACATTGTGAACAAATTTACCAAGCCACGTGGACAAGAGGGGGCTCTTACGCAGACACAGACAGTCATTACATTCGACAAGGGAGGTCACTGGGACCTAATTCCTGCCCCCAACAATTCCAGGGCTGCATGTACAAATCAATCAGTAAATATGGTTGTACAGTCATTGAAAATCTAGTTTGGTTAACAAATACAGATAAGAATAAAATCAGTTTTTTCTCTCACAGTACCTTCATCAATAATCAAGTGTATCGGCATCACCAAGTGTCTTGGAGCACTTGCCTTTTTGTCTGTGTAATAATTGCTTTGTCCAAATCTTTTATAAAGTCATTTTTTTCACCTCTTTTTTTAAACCAGTAAATCAGTATTTTTCATCATGTGCTAAATAAAAGCTTATGTTTGTATTCATTTCAAATACAATACCTGAAAATCACTTTGTAATTTCAAGTTTTATTTGCCAAGGCTTGTAACAGTTAAATTACATTTGAAGTGAGCAGTTTTTCATTAAGAAAACAATGATGCTAGATGATATATATTTTGTCCACCATTAACTTTGCTTTTTTGTTGCAATTATGACATCTTTGATTGTTGTTCCATTTTGACTCATGCTATAATACTTAACTTACTGCAGCTATAAAAATAATTTAGAGGACTAAAATGTTACCAAGCAGAAAGGTTTAAAGTTCAAAAATGGTACTCATTGAGTCTCCATTTTATATTTTTCTCCATAATTTCAGAAATGTTACCTACATTTCCATCTTGGTTCCACCAGTCGGTTTTTCTCCATCCCATTTGTGGTATCAAAGGATGCAGCCCCGGGGTTAATAATGGCTCATGGAATGGTTGGCGAGTTTCTGACATTAGATACACAGGTCTTCATCAGCTCTGATGCAGGTGTCAGTTGGTTTGAGGTGAGAAGGAGTTGGTTGTAAAATGTTTTTATTGACACCCTTTTTCTCTGTACATACTCTAATGTAGTTGAAGATCAAACTCTTCACTATCTTTATTAATGCAGAATTTAAATTTAAAAATGAATATTTTCAATAAAAAATCATTTTGATTAAAGTTGAAATAACACAAATTCTGCATATGGGAATAAAATTCAATAATCCAGTAGAAAAATATCCTAATGGCATTCATGTAATGGATTATTATGTATATTTAATTTGTATTGTTTGTTGGCACACACACACACACACACACATACATATATATATATATATATATATATATATATATATATATATATATCTATATATATATATATATATATATATATATTCTCTACATGACCTTTGTCCAAGATCAAGTTAATGTTTGTACATGACCTTGGTCCAAGATCAAGTTAATGAATTAAATATTCAGATCATTATTAATTGTAAACATGTTTACTTTAAGTTGAGTAAAAATAGTCTTAGTTCTGACATTAGAAACTTCCAGAATGGAAATTAAGTTGACAGAGTAATCTTGGTCAAGTAGAGGGATATATAATATTTTCTATATTATGATATTTTATTCTTGACTTAATGTCTGAAGCAGAATTTAGTCTTATTGCTGTGTTCAGTTTTTATTTAGGTCTGTTTATTTATTCAAATTATTATTCACTAGAATTACAAAGTGCTGAATAATATTCTTGGATTAAATCTTTAATTTAGAATTATAGTGACTCCAGAAAAGGACATTTTAGATTTTATTATTGTGATACTCAAAAGTCTGTTAGCAAATCACTACATTCTAAGTCATTGGCACATTAGCACATTGAAGACTACAGGCACAGTGACACATTCATTATTATAATTTTTGTGGAATACCATTGGAATTCAGTTGGGTCTATATATCTGTACTTGTGATAGGACTATTTGAACCACTTTATTATTCATGCTTGTTCTTCACAGAAAAAAATTGGTACATGCACGAAGAACTTGGTATACAATGAATATTCTGTGTTGTATTTAATTCAGGAGCCATGTCTGTTTAAATCACTTAGATGCAAAAAAAAAAATCATTTGCCATTGTTGCAGGGTGATGTGAAATCATTTATTAAACCAGTGAAATGTGATCCCAAAAACTTCAATGCATTATTGATTGATTTATATTTTTGCTTCTTGTATGCATGTGAATATCACTGATCAAATCAAATTTGCTGCTGTTTTTCCTTTGAACACATTCTCAGATGACATTAACATTAGGAATATAAGCATGCTGCCTCTTTTTCTATCTCTAGTCTACATCATATAGATTTACCCATGCCTTAACTTACCACCAGTAGGTGTTACGAAGTTTGCAACATCATCATACAAAACACGTCCTGTCAATTCAGCCAGATTTGTGTTAAATTTGAACCATCCATAAAGAAAGAAGGTGATGTTGATTTAAAGATTTAAAATCCTACAAGTAATTATGGTACATTGTGGGAATGTAGATTGATTTTTAGGCAGCCAAAGTTTTCCCACATGTTGGAACATAGCATTCTGGCCTGTACAATTGGGTGCATATTAATAGATGCCATCTATTCTGAATCACTGCCTGGAACCATGCATGACATCCAGCTAGTCCAGCCATCTCAATAAGGGGACTGTTACTGAAAGATCTGTCTCACTACCCATACAGCTTCATTTTTCTACAAAAATGCAGTGATCTTAGTGATAGATTTGTCTGATCAGCCATACAATATATATGCAGGTACAATTATGGAAATCTTAGAGATAGATCTGTCCATCTTGCCAGGTGTATGGCTACATTTTTCTACAATTACAGAGGTCTTAGTGATAGCTCTGTCCATCTTGCCAGGTGTATGGCTACATTTTTCTACAATTACAGAGGTCTTAGTGATAGATCTGTCCATCTTGCCAGGTGAATAGCTACAATTTTCTACAATTACAGAGGTCCTAATGATACATCTGTCCATCTTGCCAGGTGTATGGCTATATTTTTCTACAATTACAGAGGTCTTGGTGATGGATCTGTCCAACTTGCCAGGTGTATGGCTACATTTTTCTACAGTTACAGAGGTCTTAGTGATAGATCTGTCCATTTTGCCAGGTGTATGTCTGCATTTTTCTACAATTACAGAGGTCTTAAAGATAGATTTGTGCATCTTGCCAGGTGTATGGCTACATTTTTCTACAATTACAGAGGTCTTAGTGATAGATTTGTCTATCTTTTCAGGTGTATGGCTAGATTTTTCTTCAATTACAGAGGTCTTAGTGATAGATCTGTCCATCTTGCCAGATGTATGACTACATTCTTCTACAATTACAGAGGTCTTAATGATAGATCTGTCAATCTTGCCAGGTGTATGGCTACATTTTTCTACAATTACAGAGGTCTTAATGATAGATTTGTCCATCTTGCCAGGTGTATGGCTACATTTTCTACAGTTACAGAGGTCTTAAAGATAGATCTGTCCATCTTGCCAGGTGTATGGCTACATTTTCTACAATTACAGAGGTCTTAGTGATAGATCCATCCATCTTGCCAGGTGTATGGCTACACTTTTCTACAATTACAGAGGTCTTAGTGATAGATCCATCCATCTTGCCAGGTGTATGGCTACATTTTCTACAATTACAGAGGTCTTAGTGATCCATCCATCTTGCCAGGTGTATGGCTACATTTTTCTATAAAATCAGAGGTCTTAGTGATAGATCCATCCATCTTGCCAAGAGTATGGCTACATTTTTCTACAATTACAGAGGTCTTAGTGATAGATCCATCCATCTTGCCAGATGTAGGGCTACATTTTTCTACACTTACAGACGTCTTAATGATAGATCCATCCATCTTGCAGGTGTTTGGCTACATTTTTCTACAATTACAGAGGTCTTAATGATTGATCTGTCCATCTTGCCAGGTGTATGGCTACATTTTTCTACAATTACAGAGGTCTTAGTGATAGATCTGTCCATCTTGCCAGGTGAATAGCTACAATTTTCTACAATTACAGAGGTCCTAATGATACATCTGTCCATCTTGCCAGGTGTATGGCTATATTTTTCTACAATTACAGAGGTCTTGGTGATGGATCTGTCCAACTTGCCAGGTGTATGGCCACATTTTTCTACAGTTACAGAGGTCTTAGTGATTGATCTGTCCATTTTGCCAGGTGTATGTCTGCATTTTTCTACAATTACAGAGGTCTTAAAGATAGATTTGTGCATCTTGCCAGGTGTATGGCTACATTTTTCTACAATTACAGAGGTCTTAGTGATAGATTTGTCTATCTTTTCAGGTGTATGGCTAGATTTTTCTTCAATTACAGAGGTCTTAGTGATAGATCTGTCCATCTTGCCAGATGTATGGCTACATTCTTCTACAATTACAGAGGTCTTAATGATAGATCTGTCAATCTTGCCAGGTGTATGGCTGCATTTTTCTATAATTATGGAAATCTTAGTGATAGATCTGTGCATCTTGCCAGGTGTATGGCTAATTTTTCTACAATTACAGAGGTCTTAATGATAGATCTATTCATCTTGCCAGGTGTATGGCTAAATTTTTCTACAATTACAGAGGTCTTAGTAATAGATCTGTATATCTTGCCAGGTGTAGGGCTACATTTTTCTACAATTACAGAGGTCTTAGTGATATTTCCGTCCATCTTGCTAGGTGTATGGCTACATTTTTCTACAATTACAGAGGTCCTAATGATAAATCCATCCATCCTTCCAGGTGTATGGCTACATATTTCTATAATTACAGAGGTGTTAATGATAGATCTAACATGCCTATTTCTATATACAAATACTATCTCAAGGATCTTAGTGATGGATCTGTTTGTCTTGCCATATGTAAGGCTATACAAACACTGTGACTGGGAATTTAGTGATAGAAAAAATTGTCCAGCCATTACTGGTGCATTGCTAATACAAACACCAGTTAGACTGCCCGTGTACAGTCATTTGCCATGCCTACAGTTGTCCTGGTAAAATAGCCTTTTGTATCGGTAGATCAGAATCATCTAGCTCAGATGGCCTGTTTGTTTTATATTCACTGCTTACATGTAGGGTAGTACCCATGAATTGTATAGAGAATATCATTGTATCATTGTTACTACAAGGTATGGTTTATCCTTAAACAGAAGCAGACTAGAGACTTCAGAGCAACTTCCCTACTACTAGCTGACAATGGAAGTGATGGAGGGTTAGTTTTAAGTCTGCAATTGAGGAGGTATACCAGATAGTTCTGAAATGCCTTTCACCTCCTATCACCATGCAAAAATTATAAGATCAAAGCTCTGGTCGGCTGCTTCCACAGTCAACAAAAATATTTAATGTTTGTCTGGATGTGACTTGGGGATGCTGAGGATTGAGCCATGTACCAATGACATTTTCATTGTTCTGGTTCAAGATGCATTTAACTGCATATACAAAACTGCAATCTGCAATGTTCTGTTCATAGCTGTTAAGTACAACTTCAAGATAGAGACAATGAGATCTATATAACTTCAAGATAATGAGATCTATATAACATCAAGACAATGAGATCTATATAACTTCAAGATAATGAGATCTATATAACATCAAGACAATGAGATCTATATAACTTCAAGATAATGAGATCTATATAACATCAAGATAGAGACAATGAGATCTATATAACATTAGGATAGAGACAATGAGAGCTATACAACTGAGATCTATGCAACTTCAAGATAGAGATAATGAGATCTATGACTTCAAGATAGAGATAATGAGATCTATAACTTTAGGATAGAGACAATGAGATCTGTACAAATTCAAAATAGAGACAACTAGATATGTACAACTTCAAGGTAGATACAATAAGATCTGTACAACTTCAAGGTGGATACAATGAGATCTATACATCTTTAAGGTGGAGACAATGAAATATGTACAGATTCAAAAGAGATAATTAGATCTGTACAACTTCAAGGTAGATACAATGAAATCTGTAAAACTTCAAGGTAGATACAATAAGATATGTACAACTTCAAGGTAGATACAGTGAGATCTATACAGCTTTAAGGTAGGTACAGTGAGATCTGAACAACTTCAAGATAGATACAATGAGATCTGTACAGCTTTAAGGTAGATACAATGAGATCTGTACAACTTGCTATCCAAAGGGATGAGTATTCCATCAGTCTTGATTTCATAGATACTTTCATGTCCCTATTCACCTGATATTGCAAAAGTTTATTTGATTTGTCTAAATGTTTATTCATTTTGAGTCCTTTTCAGTCTAAATATCTTTTCCAAATTATGGATTGTCTTCATCACCCTGTTCCAGTTGACTACTTCATCATCTTTATAAACTGCTCTGGTGGCCTAGTGGTTATATCGTCCATGTCAGATGCAGGAGGTCGGGGGTTGAATCCCATGCCGAGTCATACCAAAGACTTTAAAAAAAACAGTACTAATAGCTGCCTTGATTGGCACTCAGCATTAAGTGGTTATTGTTAGGACTGGTTGGTCCGGTGTCAGGATAATGTGACTGGGTGGGACATCATGCCACATGTCTGTGGCATGATGCCCAGTGCTAGACATCACTATAAATTATCACACTGCAGACATCATAGCGATATGACTGAAAAATTGTTAAAAGCTGTGCTAAAAATCTAAATCACACACACACATCTTTACCAAACTATGGATTGTCTTTATCACCCTATTCCAGTTGACTACTTCAAATTATGGATTGTCTTTATCACCCTATTCCAGTTGACTACTTCAAATTATGGATTGTCTTTATCACCCTATTCCAGTTGACTTCTTCAAATTATGGATTGTCTTTATCACCCTATTCCAGTTGACTACTTCAAATTATGGATTGTCTTTATCACCCTATTCCAGTTGACTACTTCAAATTATGGATTGTCTTTATCACCCTATTCCAGTTGACTTCAAATTATGGATTGTCTTTATCACCCTATTCCAGTTGACTACTTCAAATTATGGATTGTCTTTATCACCCTATTCCAGTTGACTACTTCAAATTATGGATTGTCTTTATCACCCTATTCCAGTTGACTTCAAATTATGGATTGTCTTTATCACCCTATTCCAGTTGACTTCAAATTATGGATTGTCTTCATCACCCTATTCCAGTTGACTAATTCAAATTATGGATTGTCTTTATCACCCTATTCCAGTTGACTAATTCAAATTATGGATTGCCTTTATCACCCTATTCCAGTTGACTTCTTCAAATTATGGATTGTCTTCATCACCCTATTCCAGTTGACTACTTCAAATTATGGATTGTCTTTATCACCCTATTCCAGTTGACTACTTCAAATTATGGATTGTCTTTATCACCCTATTCTAGTTGACTTCTTCAAATTATGGATTGTCTTTATCACCCTATTCCAGTTGACTACTTCAAATTATGGATTGTCTTTATCACCCTATTCCAGTTGACTTCAAATTATGGATTGTCTTTATCACCCTATTCCAGTTGACTTCAAATTATGGATTGTCTTTATTACCCTATTCCAGTTGACTACTTCAAATTATGGATTGTCTTTATCACCCTATTCCAGTTGACTAATTCAAATTATGGATTGTCTTTATCACCCTATTCCAGTTGACTACTTCAAATTATGGATTGTCTTTATCACCCTATTCCAGTTGACTACTTCAAATTATGGATTGTCTTTATCACCCTATTCCAGTTGACTACTTCAAATTATGGATTGTCTTTATCACCCTATTCCAGTTGACTATTTCAAATTATGGATTGTCTTTATCACCCTATTCCAGTTGACTTCTTCAAATTATGGACTGTCTTTATTACCCTATTCCAGTTGACTACTTCAAATTATGGATTGTCTTTATCACCCTATTCCAGTTGACTTCTTCAAATTATGGATTGTCTTCATCACCCTATTCCAGTTGACTACTTCAAATTATAGATTGTCTTTATTACCCTATTCCAGTTGACTACTTCAAATTATAGATTGTCTTTATTACCCTATTCCAGTTGACTACTTCAAATTATGGATTGTCTTTATCACCGTATTCCAGTTGATTTCTTCAAATTATGGATTGTCTTCATCACCCTATTCCAGTTGACTTCTTCAAATTATGGATTGTCTTTATCACCCTATTTCAGTTGACTACTTCAAATTATGGATTGTCTTTATCACCCTATTCCAGTTGACTACTTCAAATTATGGATTGTCTTTATCACCCTATTCCAGTTGACTACTTCAAATTATGGATTGTCTATCACCCTATTCCAGTTGACTACTTCAAATTATGGATTGTCTTTATCACCCTATTCCAGTTGACTACTTCAAATTATGGATTGTCTTTATCACCCTATTCCAGTTGACTAATTCAAATTATGGATTGTCTTTATCACCCTATTCCAGTTGACTTCTTCAAATTATGGATTGTCTTTATCACCCTATTCCAGTTGACTTCAAATTATGGATTGTCTTTATCACCCTATTCCAGTTGACTTCAAATTATGGATTGTCTTTATCACCCTATTCCAGTTGACTACTTCAAATTATGGATTGTCTTTATCACCCTATTCCAGTTGACTACTTCAAATTATGGATTGTTTTCATCAAACTGTTCTAGTTGACTATTTCCTCTACAGTAAATATGATATATCTGGATACGATAAAAATGTATGGAATGTTCCATTTTCCTCCAGGGCAGAAATGATATATCTCTTTTTGAATCATCTTTGTTTTCTCGTGAACTGAGAGAAATCTAACTTTCATCAACATCCATCCTGGCACTTTGCTCACCTGCACTTGGAATTTATAACCAGTTACAATCTTGTATGATACCCTCATGTTCATGTCATATGGATCATTAAATGCACAGAGTGTATTCCCAACAGGACAGGGACAGAGATATCAGTGAGTTCAATGCTTACAATGTATTTGATCCTGCAGGGCCACCTTTATATATACCCATTACAAATGGCTTTGCTGGCTCAGTGGCATCCTTATTCCAATCTACTCAATTAATATAGGTCAGTATTATAAATGAGGTATGATCACTCCTTTGTTGTGGTGCAGCTCCAGCTGGAAGTGACGATATGTACAGACAAAAGTTTTACCAGACTTTGACAGTGCCAGCAGCAAATGGATACCAGTGTTGGATTAAGAAGATATTTCACCCATCTTTATGTTAAACTGTATAATGCTTTCAGAGTATATGTTACTATGTTGGGCCTCCAATAACCTTGATGTGGAGATTGTAATAACCTTGATGTGGAGATTTCAATAACCTTAATAGAGACTCCAATAACCTGGATGTGGAGACTCTGATAACCTTGATGTGGAGACTCAAATAAGCTTGATATAGAGACTCCAATAACCTTGATGTGGAGACTCCACCTCGATATAGAGACTCCAATAACCTTGATGTGGAGACTCCGATATCCAATGCAAGAAAACCATGCTTAGTCTACCAGACTATGATAAGAAATGTTTAGATTCCAAATCTATGAGATTTCTTTCAAGGCTGTTACATAAAAATATACTTGGAACCAAGAGAAGGTGCTTTCAAATTTGAGTAATCAGCCATTGATGTAATATAGAATTTTAAATAATTCTCGTATGAGCTCTTTGGGAAATCAGAGCTCCCTAGCATATATATTATTTACAAACTGACTTGTTTTGGTACCATGTATGTTTATTTAAATGGAACAGTTGTCACATGGATAAACTCTTTCATTTGCTTTTTTTTGTGTGATAACAGTAAATAATTCAAATTGAAAAAAAAAATTAATTCCTTATTTCAAGGTATAGATACACACACACTAACATGCAGGCCAACATTACAGTAAATAAATGATATCAAAGGATGTATCTATTTAAAATAATTCAAAATCTAACACATCTGTAGAGTAAAAATGTATTTTGATGTTATTGTAATGGTTTGTATAAGACTGTTGTGAGCAAACAGTAATTATTTCCAATCATATTTGTTACTATAAATTGTATTGAATTTTTGGCTCATTTTGTTGATATCCTTTATCATTGTTTTAACATGAATATCCTTACTGTACTTAATGTATCTCTAGGAAATCTCATTAATGGCAAAGATATTTCAATAAATTTATGATGACTACAAAATTCATAAAAAATTGTGATTCTTGGAAGTTAAAATGATTTCACTGTAAAAAAAAAATTGTGCTTAAATAGAGTTTTGGTAAGATACATAGAGAATCCTACATGTAATTGAGAGCTTACTTCATAACAAATTTATGAAGCCTCTTGAATAGTTTGTTTTTTCAAAGTTGAGTAAGCATTTCAATTTTTGAAAAACATTTAAAAACTTTTACTTAAAATAAGCAACTAATGAAGATTTGATTTATCTCATCATCTCACCTGTTAATTTTAGGTTTAAAACTGCTAAAATAAATTGGGTACATTTTTCTTTTGCAAATTTATGTATCTATGATATGCATGAAATCAAATTTGCAAGCCTGGTTTTTCACAAGTCTTAAAATGTACATGTATTATATTACTGTTACAATTCTCTAGTCATAAACTAAGTAAGAGAAAGAATTAAAACTGACAAATTTTTTCAAATATAAAAATTTTATTATTTTAGTTTTCAAATGAAAATTTTAGAGGAACTTACAGTATTATGAATTGATTATAAAATAATCATGAAATAAATTCTAGTCAGGTCCAAAAGACTTGAATGTTACAAATGAATTTCAGTCTCAAATGTACTGGTCTGCCAATAGTCCTAATGTATCAGAATGACAATGTCCAAGACTCCTTTGAATAATTCACAATAGTCCCAGAATAGTATTTAAGTCCAATGAGCACTTTGTTTTCCAAATGGATAAACTAAACAAATGTTTCCTGTCAAATAATATGTAAACACAACTATAAACTTGACTGTTTGGACTGATGTTATGACAAGAATATAAGATTTTGACAATGAACAAATTGTCCAGTTCCACCTTCTTATATACAAGCATAAGGTGTGACAACACATTTTGCTCCAACTATATTACATTTTTCCCACATTGTAAAGGAACCCACCTGACCTAACCAATCCAATTGTAGATAACTTAATTCTTCTAAGAACCCACATGACCCCACCAGTAAGAAAATACCCCAAATGTCTCAACAGATTTTATTATTATTATCACCAATGATCCTAAACACATCATACACAGCTAAATATCTTATAATAGAAATTTATACCCATCTGCAAAAATGAGCTTTCTAATATCTTTATCATAAATGATCATTACAATTTAGAATTATGAATAAAATTACACCTACTACAGATACTGTCATGTACCAAGAGTTACAGAAAATGAAGATATCCATAACAATTGCAAACTTGGCGATCAATTTAGCTATCATATTTTTATAGGCTCCATTCCATGGAAATTACCAGCTGAATCTACTGGATCAAGGAGGTGCAATTACTGCCATTATAGATGATCCAGACTCCAAAACTAATGAAGTGCAGTGAGTTTTTACCTTGTACAAATTTGTTTACAGCCAGTAGAATATATGTGTAGAACTTGTTGGATCACATTGTTACTTAACCTTTGATCTTTATGAATTGATTGAATTGATTGAAATTGACAAAACATTGAGGATTGTACTAATTGTACAGTGTGAACTTACTAACATAAGATATTATCATTAAAAATGACCATTTCAGAATATATTATTATGAAAATAATACACATAATATAGATGTAAATAACACCAAGCAAGCTTATGGTATGAGATACATATTACTGAAATGATCTTACATCTGACGGATCTGACTGAACTTGGTACCACTCTAAAGACTGAACTTGGTACCACTTTAAAGACTGAACTTGGCATCACTCTGGAGACTGTACTAGGTACCACTCTGGAGACTGTACTTGGTACCACTCTGGAGACTGTACTTGGTACCACTCTAGAGACTGTACTTGATACCACCCTAGAGACTGAACTTGGTACCACTCTATATACTGAACTTGGGACAACTCTAGAGACTGTACTTGGTATCACTCTAGAGATTGAACTTGGTACCACTCTAGAGACAGTTTCTTATTTTTAGTAATTCTTTCATCAATATCATATCACATGGTTGATATTGTTAACACGTACATGATTAATATGAACTTTATAAATAAACGTAAATAGGCTTATATTATCTAGGTATCAGGTGACCTTTATTAAAAGAATGGTCAGCATTTAATATTGCAATTGTGTGCAGTTTTCTGTTTTCACATACTTTTCTTTTCCATCTCTAAGGGAATACAAGGAAAGTAACACATCATTAACTAGTGAAAATCAGTTTTAACTTTGAACGAAAGTTCTTCCCATTGCAAAATAAATGCAAAGCCAATAAAAAATACAAATAACACTGAATAAAGCAGTTTATAAAAATTAGCAAAAATAATAAAACTTTGGTATTAAAATGAGTTATTTGTAATTAATAATAGAGAAGTACAAATTAAGAATGCAATAAGTTACACTCTAAGTAGATAAATGGAATGACTATAGGAAGTGAATTGGAAAAACAAAGTGGTAGTGAATTTGCAAGCATAGTGTTTGTTGTTCCACATGTACTGGCATATAACTTGGGGAAATATTACTTTCAAATTAGATTAAGCTTTAGAAAAAAAGAAATACAAATCAAATCAACACTTCTGTTTCATTATATACAAATATATTCTTACGACAAAGGCAAAATTTATTAAAAATATGGATTGTTCAGAGAACTTTAAAATTGAAGCACTCACTAGTAATAAATCTGTAATAAAATAAAACTAATAATAATCTGTAATAAAATTGAAGCAATAGTCTCACTAGTAAACACCTGAATCTTTAACAGTAATGAACACTTCACTTTGTGGTAATATTAATTTGATATGTTTGATTAAAAAAATCTAAATATATTTGCAAACATTGTGCAATGCATATCTTAATGAAATGGTTAAACACAGTGCATACCATATATGTATTTCTAAATGTGAATAGTTACAAATATTTTAATGAACAATATTTACTATGCAGTGCAAAGTTTTCAATATTAACCCTAGACCTAATACATTTTTGTAAGTCACACTTATATGACAAATCCTACTCTCCTAGGTGTCAACTAGTATGGTTCATCCATAATTTTTATGTTGTTTTTTTTTCTATTTTGGTCAGTTTACGGCTATACAACTGTTTTGTATGGTTTTTCATAAATAATAATTTTATTTTAATTTTTTTTTTGTTTTGTATGATTTTGAAATTCTACATCATTATTTTTTTTAACAAGAATTCAACAAGATCAGGGTATCCTGAAATTACCAATCAAATCATGTTCAAAACCATACCTTTCCTTTGCCTGATAATGAAACAAGTTTAATTTCTTGGTTCAACTCCTGTGTGTATGAAGATCTTGTCGTTTATCGCTCTGAAATTTGACGCTCACGCGGATTTCTAATACTGACCAACTACCTGTGTAGTAAGTACATTTTGTTATTTTATACATTATTATTTTATTATTTATACTCATTATTATCAAATATATACTGTTGACATAAATTTTCATAGTTTATATAGTGTGGCAGTCATGGTGTTGTAACTATAGTTCATCCAACTTATGTGTGGAGATAAAGCTGATTTATTAAAAAAAATTTGCAATTTACTAATTTAAAAGTAATTAGTCTGCTGAAATTAGAACTGGGATTTTATCATGTCATAATTTTTAAATTAAGTTTACGTAATACAAATTGGAAGATACATTGCCATAATGATGAGGTAGTACAGCTTACTGAATAACATCATTCTTGTGGCTCAAAAATATGTAACACTGCCAATTTATGTCCTCTTTTGACCCAAATCGTCACACCATATAGCAAATTCACAACTTTTCAAACACCAGACATGCAATTAATAGAAACTATCAAGAACTTATGAGATACAAACTTCTGAACTGCTACTGTGAAATTTTTTTTGTATTTTTACTTTAAATTTTTGGATAGCTTCTGGCATAACATCTTGGTTTTTATGGAGAAAAAAATATAAATTCATAACACATGTAATCAGAAGATCCTCTATCAAATATAAAATCTAAATTTTTTAATTATTTTTTTTTTAATTTCTTTTATCTAGTTGAAATATTCCATCCATCAAATGACTGAACTGGACTCGAAGAAATGCAGGCTTCAAGACACTGACCGAGGTTGTAGCAAGTTTCAGGCTGATTGGATTAAAGTCTTACCTGGCATTGTAGATGTATCAAAGTTAGGATCTTCCTATGCTTTTTGTAAAATATGCAGTAAAGACATTAAAGTGGCATAGGACTTGTATGATCTGAAGAAACACTGCAGACTGTGAGAGATCTTTTTTGATGATAAAGAAAATGCATACACAATGTAGGAAGTCTGAATCCAGACACAGTAGTATCATTTTTACAATGTAAAATAAATAGCATCTACTGCATGGACTTTAAAACCCCAGAAATGTAAATAATTATGTAAATATATGTAAAAATACTTTTTTATAGCATTGTTGTTTTTAATCTGTTGATCTTATATAATATATGAATACATTTTTTTATGTAAGGTTTGTTTTTTGGGTTTTTTTGTAAGGTTGTTATTGGTCTGGTGTACACTTCATGAATTGAACTTTCAATTTTTTACTTTTAAGAAAGTTTATATGATAAGTCTAGAGAGCAATGTTGGGTCCACTTGGCCTTGTTATTTGCTACAGGTTTATTTGGCTTAGAAAAAATGGAAACTTTTCATTGAGTTGTAGAAAGTCCCATGTAATGAGTAGAAATGTCAGACTATTTGTCACATATCTTTATTTCATTTCTCTGCTTACAATTTTTAGTGGCATGACTTTAATTACATTTGTATCATGACATGTTTTTATGCAGGTAATATAAAAAAAAAAGAATTCTTGAAATGTTGTATCATTAGAGGAGCACACTATTAATGGTACACCATGGTATTTTTTCTGGTGGTATGTACCGTGGTACCTTGTCACTACCTGTACATTGGTGGTATGTATAGTTGTACCTTGTCACTATACCTGTACATTGGTGGTATGTACTGTGGTACCTTGTCACTGTACCTGTACATTGGTCATATATACCATAGTACCTGTACAGTAGAGAAAAGATGGAAATTCCAGAGTAACTTTCTTATCAATTTAATGACATTAAAGCTTGTTTTATTTTTTTTTAAAAATACAAAATATTTTTTTACAAAACAGTTATATTTGTCACAAAATAATTTTGAATATAAGAAATAAAACCTACACTTTTTGACATATTTTACATGTGTCACGTTTGCCATCATATTGGGATGTACTGAAAAAGATTTGAATTGGATCCAAATTTATGGAAATGTTTTGGATTTAACTACAACATGTATATGTTAATGTGGCAAGTGCATGTATTCCTGTTTTTGAGACTGAGCATCATCCATTGATTTTCAGGAGGGTACATGCTGTCCCTTTAAATTTTAAGTAATTTCTCTAGCCCACTAAATATTTTCTCATTGCTTTTGAGTTGGTGCAGTTTTTTGATCAAAAAATGGCTTCATGTAAATCATTTGACTTGTCAAAGCAAAAGGAATGTCAAAATCCAAACTTATGATTCTTATTGAAACCAATGATCAGTCTTCAGTAGTTTTAAAAAAATAATATTGTTTAAATACACAACAAAAATATTAGTGATATAATGTAACTAAAACCAATAAGGCATGTTTTCTATATATTTTTATGCAAGAAAACATTACTACGTAGTAGTGACTTGAATGTATTTATTTGATAAGCAGACAGAATACTAGGTAGTAGTGACTTGAATGTGTTTATTTGATAAGCAGACAGTACACTAGGTAGTAGTGTCTTGAATGTGTTTATTTGATAATCAGACAGTACACTAGGTAGTAATTACTTGAATGTGTTTATTTGATAATCAGACAGTACACTAGGTAGTAGTGACTTGAATGTGTTTATTTGATAATCAGACAGTACACTAGGTAGTAGTGACATGAATGTGTTTATTTGATAAGCAGACATTACATTCTGTAGTAGTGACATGAATGTGTTTATTTGATAAGCAGACAGTACACTAGGTAGTAGTGACATGAATGTGTTTATTTGATAAGCAGACAGTACACTAGGTAGTAGTGACATGAATGTGTTTATTTGATAATCAGACAGTACACTATGTAGTAGTGACATTAATGTGTTTATTTGATAAGCGGACAGTACACTAGGTAGTAGTGACATGAATGTGTTTATTTGATAATCAGACAGTACACTAGGTAGTATTGACATGAATGTGTTTATTTGATAAGCAGACATTACACTCTGTAGTAGTGACATGAATGTGTTTATTTGATAAGCAGACAGTACACTATGTAGTAGTGACATGAATGTGTTTATTTGATAAGCAGACAGTACACTAGGTAGTAGTGACATGAATGTGTTTATTTGATAATCAGACAGTACACTAGGTAGTAGTGACATGAATGTGTTTATTTGATAAGCAGACATTACACTCTGTAGTAGTGACATGAATGTGTTTATTTGATAATCAGACAGTACACTAGGTAGTATTGACATGAATGTGTTTATTTGATAAGCAGACAGTACACTCGGTAGTAGTGACATGAATGTGTTTATTTGATAAGCAGACAGTACACTAGGTAGTAGTGACATGAATGTGTTTATTTGATAAGCAGACAGTACACTAGGTAGTAGTGACATGAATGTGTTTATTTGATAAGCAGACAGTACACTAGGTAGTAGTGACATGAATGTGTTTATTTGATAAGCAGACAGTACACTAGGTAGTAGTGACATGAATGTGTTTATTTGATAAGCAGACATTACACTCTGTAGTAGTGACATGAATGTGTTTATTTGATAAGCAGACAGTACACTAGGTAGTATTGACATGAATGTGTTTATTTGATAAGCAGACAGTACACTAGGTAGTAGTGACATGAATGTGTTTATTTGATAAGCAGACAGTACACTAGGTAGTATTGACATGAATGTGTTTATTTGATAAGCAGACAGTACACTATGTAGTATTGACATGAATATACTAATCTGACTAGTAGACAGAGAAGAGCTTATCCCACACATCATGCCAT
Organism: Potamilus streckersoni; assembly: GCA_016746295.1. Classification (NCBI taxonomy): domain Eukaryota; kingdom Metazoa; phylum Mollusca; class Bivalvia; order Unionida; family Unionidae; genus Potamilus; species Potamilus streckersoni. The sequence goes on from JAEAOA010000531.1 coordinate 1,482,472, forward strand.
GTTTTCACTGAGGAAGTCTTCTGAAATGTAACTCAGTAACTTTTCATGATATAACAAATCATTTCATCTTTTTAAATTTGTAGATTCTTCATTTTTGGTTTCTTCAGTTTCTTTAAAGCATCCTCAAAAGTGAAGGTACCTCTGTCTTCACTATCGATCTTGATAAGCATCCGATTTATTTGTTTCTCAATCCCAAGCCTACTCCAAAAGGTCGACAAGATTCATTTCTGGATAGAGAATCGACTTTAATTTTAGAAAATGGAGCCAGCTGTATGTTTTCAACCATTGCTGCACAAAATTATGTTTTATCTCATGAAAAACATTACCTCATCATTTTGGATGATGATGGATTCACTGGTTCAATAGCATTAATGTTATCTTCAGCCAGTCATAAACATGGCCTAAAAGATAAATTAATATTTGGATATATTTTAAATATTTTTGCCTTTAATGTCATTTTTAGTAGAATGCAGACAGTATCCTGGAACAAAGCAATGCATACAAATTGAGCCAATGAAAATTGTTGTTTTATTGAGTGGCATGAGTGCACATAAAATAAAAGTTTCTTGTGAGAATAACGTTAACACCACATGTTTATTTATCTGCTCTTTCTTGGGTGTAGTAATATGTGATTCTAACATCCTGTTGCTACAAATGATCTGTAAGTTACAGGTCACATAAGGTCAGCTTCAGGCTTCACACTGTTGTAATCCTATATGCCTTATGATAACATTGTGTAAGAAATTGATGTACACATTTTCCCCATTAAAGTATAGACCAAACCTTTGTTTTGTATTAATCAGCAAAACATAACATTGGTGTGCATCAATTTACATACAAGCAATGATTTGTTTTGTGTCAAATCGGAAAAGTGTGTATTTGATGCATAACACATGGTTAGGTAAAACACTGCAGTGTGTTTTTTGTTTACTGGCCCTTGCTAATAAATATCTTGCACAGGTCTTGGCATCCCACTCAAAGATTCCCTGCCTATTATATCAATAGTGTGGCTAACGAATTGTAAGCCTGACAATCAACACTTCCATTTTTATCAGTAAACTCTCCGTATTCAGACAGGTGTCCTTTACAGAGTTTAATCATGCCTCTCAAGTTACAGTGCTTATACAGTTAACATAACCATAGACATTTTGTGTAATTTAAGGTAGTGACCATTTAATTTTCAGGGTTTTGGTAGTGGGATGCAATTATCTTTTGAACTAAGATATTTTATAATCTTTTATCTGGAGACAATTTTTCTTCAAACAATATAATGGATACAGTATGGCATTATTTGGCAATAAATCAAAGTAAGCTACTTGTTCTAGCTATTTGCCCAAAAAAATCACAAATCCTGCCCAAGAACATGAAATTGTGGTTCCAAATACAAAATTGTGTTAAATACAATGGAGCGTATTGTGGTATGTTCACAGTACAAAATATTTTATGTTACCCAGCTCTGAGTTATACATTGACAAGATTAAGAACTGCTATTGTTTTGTCTAGGCTGATAGAAGTTTTCAGCAAATATAAAGATTGGAGACAGTAATTATTACTTCATTAAGTGTCCCAGTTTCTTTGCTACCATTAAGTAATGACCAATACTATGATCTATTTGCAGCTTTTCCTGCACAGAAGGTGCTACATGGGAAACCCACCAGTTCTCTTCTAAAGAAATCCATGTCAATGGTGTTGTCAATGAACCAGGGATAAATACCTTGATTGTTAGGTATTATGGCATGCTGTTATGTAGGTAGATGGTGCTGATGCTTGAAGTGATATTCCATAGTGAATACAAGAAGTGTTGTAATGGAAATGCAGCTAATAAGGATAATAACAACAACAATGATAGTGGGTGGTGGAGGTGGTGGTAGTGGTTGAGGAAAATGAGTAGAATTGGTGTTGATCCTGATGATGATAATGGTGGTGTTGAATGATGAGGAAGAGAATGTAGTAGTGGTGGTAGTAGTAGTGGTGATGATCATGACAAAATCGATGATGATGGTGATGATGTCAATAAAAATCTGCTTTTAAACTTAATTATTCTTAGAATCAGGTATGTTTTTTCAATAGAACAGGTCTGTAGATATAAATGAAACAAAATGTTTTGATTTTGTTAAGACTGCCTTTTGTTAAAGTATAGTGCAAAACAAATTTAATATTGAGGATAATCTAAAAATTCTTTAGAATTGACTTTAAGGCACAGACAGACAGATGAAACCACAAACAAATGTCATTGATTACTGTGTCAAGCTTTTATCATGGGATACTGGACAAAACCAAGACATGTGATAAGTCAAGCTTTTGTGATGGGATTGTTATTGTTTATAATGTCTGAAGTTTTAAAATGGAACAAAATATAATGCAAGATGTTTAGCATTACTAAGTACCTGCTGTTGACGTGGTTGTTTTTATGACTTTTGGTATCTTGTTATAGACTCTGTGGAGTATCTTGTTGTAGACTCTATGGTTTCCATATATACTAAGCATTTAGTAGATTATCATGATTATTTTCTTCATGCAGTAGACCTTGACCTCTCTTTTGAAGATTTCCTGTCATGAAAGATCACAATTTTCATGTACATATGAATGTTTTTACATTATGACCCTTAAAGATAGACCATGTGTCTGGAGAAACCTCATCTTAAAGATAGAAGCGGTGGTTGTTCACTCACAATAGGTTTCACTCTAATGATAACATTTTATGTTTGAAAAGTCATTAAAAGCTGATCGCTAAGTTTTATCATATGGGCATGTTTTTAGTTATTCATAACTATTAGTCAGTACAACTGATTAACTCAAGTATTGAACAGCATGACTGATTAACTCAAGTATTAAGCCGTACAACTAATTAACTTAAGTATCAAGCCATATGACTGATGAACTCAAGAATGAATTAATATGGCTGATTAACTTAAGTATCAAGCCATACAACTAATGAACTCACATATCAAGCCATATGACTGATGAACTCAAATATTAATTAATATGACTGATTAACTCAAGTATGAATTAATGTAATTGATTAACTCAAGTATCAAGCCATATGACTGATGAACTCAAGAATGAATTAATATGGCTGATTAACTCAAGTATTAAGCCATACAACTAATGAACTCAAGTATCAAGCCATATGACTGATGAACTCAAGTATTAATATGACTGATTAACTCAAGTATCAAGCCATATGACTGATTAACTTGAGTATTAATTAATATGACTGATTAACTCAAGTATGAATTAATATGATTGATTAACTCAAGTATCAAGCCATATGACTGATTAACTCAAGTATTAATTAATATGACTGGTTAAATTAAGTATGAATTAATATGATTGATTAACTCAAGTATGAATTAATATGATTGATTAACTCAAGTATGAATTAATATGACTGATTAACTCAAGTATGAATTAATATGACTGATTAACTCAAGTATGAATTAATATGACTGATTAACTTAAGTATCAAGCTATATGACTGATTAACTCAAGTATCAAGCCATATGACTGATTAACTTGAGTATTAATTAATATGACTGATTAACTCAAGTATGAAATAATATGACTGATTAACTCAAGTATGAATTAATATGACTGATTAACTCAAGTATCAAGCTATATGACTGATTAACTCAAGTATTAATTAATATGACTGATTAACTCAAGTATCAAGCCATATGACTTTTGAACTCAAGTATTAATTAATATGACTGATTAACTCAAGTATTAATTAATATGACTGATTAACTCAAGTATCAAGCCATATGACTGATTGACTCAAGTATTAATTAATATGACTGATTAACTCAAGTATCAAGCTATATGACTGATTAACTCAAGTATTAATTAATATGACTGATTAACTCAAGTATCAAGCTATATGACTGATTAACTCAAGTATTAATTAATATGACTGATTAACTCAAGTATCAAGCTATATGACTGATTAACTCAAGTATTAATTAATATGACTGATTAACTCAAGTATCAAGCCATACAACTGATGAACTCAAGTATCATGCGGCATGACTGATTAACTCAGGTATGTAGAAGTATGACTGATTAACTCAAGTATGCAGAAGTATGACTGATTAACTTGGGTAATAATCATAATGACTATTAAGTCAAGAATTAAGCAGAATGACTGATTAACTCAAGTGTTAAGTAGTATGACTGACTAACTCAGGCATTATACAGTATGACTGGTTAATTTATATTACACTTTTGATTTAAACAACTCTCGCTTTCAGTAGTAATAAGACTAATACTTTTTTACTTAGTATCCTGGGTCATACAACTGATGGCAACAGTGGTTGGCTGATGGCTCGACTGGATTTCTCTTCTGTGTTAACAAGAAAGTGTGATTCCTCTGATTACACTATCTGGAGCCCTACTCACAGGAAAGCCGCTAAGGTCAGTCTAGTTACTTTCCCAGACGAATGCTTGCCAGAATTTGATTATTCTGCTGGATGGAAGATTTTTAAAAATCCTATTAAATAATCAGAGTATTGTGGTGTGGTTTATTTCATTAGGATTGAGAAATGGAAGTGAGTGAAAGGTTTTTTGGAATTGTCATATCCCTTTTTAAAATGAAAAGATTTTCAAAAAAAAACAGAAAGAAAAATTCCATTGTAAAAATACATAAATAAATCTTTTATACTTTATGAATTTATTTATTTTCCAGGGTATGTATCTTAATAGATTTTCAAGATGACCTAATTGTAGGGACTTTAAATTCCTGGTTTGTACCAGTTACAGAATCCACTAAAATTGATTTCCAATGAATAAAATCTTTTAACTTGTTGATTATTATTTGAAACAAAACAAAAATTGCATAATACTCAATTGGTATGTGTTAACTTAATATCATCATCATCATCACCAAGTACATTTTGGATAATACAGTCTTTAAATGCTACATCTGTTTGTGCTTAAGTAGAATTGCTTGCAAAGAGTTTTCAAACTTAGTTATCTTTAGTAAAACTACAAGTTGTATTTACAACAGCTGATCACACAGTATTGACATGTTAAAATTGAATTTCAAAATTCTACACTATTCCATAACAAATAATAGGCACCTATGGTCAGTTTTGGTCATTGTGAAAATCAAAAAGTTTATTCTGTATTCTGCATTGTTCACATGCCCACTTTTGCAGATATGTTGAAGTCAGTTTTGATGTCTTGAGTCTGGTCATCCATTGATCAGATCTTATATTTAAACCTTGTCCAACAACACTGAATGAGGGCAGTGAAATTTGCTTTGTTGTTTCAGCTTTGAATACATTCCTTGGTTACATTAATGTAATTTTCTTCTGTTGATATCATATATACAGTTGGCAGTAACTCTAGCCATTACCTCTCCTGTTGCCAGTTTTTAGGTTTTGTTTCTATACATAACATCATTGGTAACAAGTCTTCCATTAATCAGAATTCTTTTTATGTGAAATTCTAGCCATCATTTGAACTAATATTGATTCATAATAAGCTGGTATACATTATCATTTTATATTTGGTGCATAATTTGTGAAATTGTTCACTTTCTCTGACTTGGTCTTTTTGAACCACATGGTACAACATGTTGTCCTTGATGCATATTGACTTTGAAGTGTTCCCACACACAGTCTTTATTTAGTTCACACTCTCTGTTTTTAATGAGTGTTGTTTAGAAAATTATTGAATGAATTATGAACTCACACTGCTGTGTTAATTTACCTATTGGTACTATTTCTTTATTGTTTAGAAACATGTCTTCTTAATGCATTAAATCAAGAAATATAAAGCAAGGGAAGACCTGCACCAGACATATGACTTCATATATTTATAAGGACAGGAATCTTAGTGCAAGATCTATAACTAAGCCAGCAGCTAGGAATGCAGACCAGGATGGCAAATATCCATCTGTAAAACCATACTGCTGGCACAACCAGTATCAAAGCTGACCTGTCCCGCTTTACACATGTCCAATTACTAAACTGACCATTCTGGTGGCTAACCAAAGGACAGCCAAGGTGTGACAAAATCATTTAGAAGAGCCTGCTTTTCTATTTTTCAGTGATTAAGCAGTGGTTTATTTAGGGCTGATGGGATTGCATCAGATTTATCTCAGCATGGTTGTCAGCAGACCAAGAGTATTCACACAGTGAGTATGAAGAAACTTCTCTAATCCAACAGAGTTCAGTTTTAAGGCTGCCAAAGAAGAGATATACCTGGTGTTGCCCTCCACCCCTACTGAATATAAAATCAGTGTATCAGTCGATATTGACAATGAAGAGTGATCTCCTTCTGTCAATCTGCTTTGACAGTTAGAAAAACTCAAGGAAATTTACAATAAGTTGTCCAAATGTATGTGACCTGGGGAAGGCTAAAGACTTCATTTAAAAAAGCCAAGCACCAACCACATTCTTATCACTCTGGCACAAAATACATTACACTACCTATCATACTGAACTCCCAGTATTGGATAAGAATGAAACGGTCGTTAGTTTCTCTACCATTTAAAAAGGTAGATAAGAATGTATTTCTTGCCATATTGAAGCTGGTTTGAAATGTTGTTGCCATGTCTTTGATGCTGGATCTGGCCTTAAGACAATTTTGTGACTGGTGGATATATCAGCAAACCAACATGCATGGGAGTTGATGACCCGAATGGTCCTTCTTAAAGAAGCTTATCATACAGTGTCTAATGCATTGACTGTCAATCTTGACTTGGGAGTTGATAGCCGAAATGGTCCTTCATAGAGTAGCTCATCATACAGTGTCTAATGCATTGACTGCAACATGCATGGGAGTTGATAGCCAGAATGTTCCTTCATAGAGCAGCTCATCATGCAGTGTCTAATGCATTGACTGTCAATCTTGACTTGAGAGTTGATAGCCGAAATGGTCCTTCATAGAGTAGCTCATCATACAGTGTCTAATGCATTGACTGCAACATGCATGGGAGTTGATAGCCGGAATGGTCCTTCATAGAGTAGCTCATCATACAATGTCTAATGCATTGACTGCAACATGCATGGGAGTTGATAGCCGGAATGTTCCTTCATAGAGCAGCTCATCATACAGTGTCTAATGCATTGACTGTCAATCTTGACTTAGGAGTTGATAGCCGGAATGGTCCTTCATAGAGTAGCTCATCATACAGTGTCTAATGCATTGACTGCAACATGCATGGGAGTTGATAGCCGGAATGTTCCTTCATAGAGCAGCTCATCATACAGTGTCTAATGCATTGACTGTCAATCTTGACTTAGGAGTTGATAGCCGGAATGGTCCTTCATAGAGTAGCTCATCATACAGTGTCTAATGCATTGACTGCAACATGCATGGGAGTTGATAGCTGGAATGGTCCTTCATAGAGCAGCTCATCATACAGTGTCTAATGCATTGACTGTCAATCTTGACTTGGGAGTTGATAGCCGGAATGGTCCTTCATATTCAGCTCATCATACAGTGTCTAATGCATTGACTGCCAATCTTGACTTAGGTGGCCCTTGGTGGTTGGCCTTTACCAATCACTGTTGTCTCAGCCTGGATTTTAGTCTTGAACTTAGCTAATGTTTGTATTTGAGAAAGCTTACCAATAGCTTCATGTTGGTTGTTTGTTCTACTGGGGTGTTCTCAAAATAACATCCACCAGTTGTGCACTGAAAAATGGCACAATAACAAAAACAACAGATCTGATGTTAACTTGATACATCATTATGCATGTCACATTGCTAAAACTTCACCATGCCCTTGCTTTAAGAATGACTTCATTTAGCTCACCTTTATTGTTTTGAAGTTCAGTGTCAGACAGCTCAGGAACTGCCCCTCCAACTGGTTGCTTCACCTGTATAGATTGTTGAACTCATGGAGTCTGTTTACAGAAAGATGGGAGAGTTCTTGTAACTCCTTGGGTTACTTATTATAGCAGTGGATCTGATTCTTCTGTGCTGTCTTATTGTGTGCCCATTACAAATAACATTGCTGGCTCAATGGTGCCCCTTTTCCAGTCCACTTGACCAGAAAGGTCAATATCATACACAAGGTGCAATCATTCCTGTCAGTGGCACAACCACAGTTGGTTCATAAATAACTCCAACTGGAAATGATATGTCACCAATCTATATGGTTGAGCCATTTTAATACCTAAGACAGATACCATTTTGGAAACATGGTGCAAGATGCTGGTCTAATCCAATCAGAATTGGCTAGTAGGTATAATAGATCCCAGTTGATGGCACATCTGTTATTTAGGAGAGAAAGAAAGAGGAGAAGGATAAACAAAATCTGAAGTCTCTCTGTTTTGCAGGAATAGGTATCATCAAAACAACAGAGTGTAGTCTGTGGTAGAGGTATTATGTCAGCATCACAAAGCTGGTCTGAGTGGCAAATGGGGACAAGGAGAAAATCCTCTTCACATCAACTATTTAGAAATGAAAGCAGTCATAAATTCTTTTCAGCTCTGAAAGGACTGATTCTATGGGAAGTCAGTCTTGATTATGCCCAACAACTTTGTCATATTGACTTACCTCTTGAAATGTGGGCACAAAATCACCCAACCTGTGTGGACTTGTTTAGCAAGGTGTTTTTGTTGGTGTTACCAACTTAAGATTAAAGTGCAAATCAGACACATTCCCAGCAGTCCTGGCCAACATTCTTCCCATAGAGTTTTCATCAGACTTGGGATCTTCTGATGATTGACCTATGTGCAACAAGGTGGAATTGCAAATTGCACACATTTATCTCACTGGTTTTGCACCCAGATGCAATGGCTGTGGATGCCCTGTCGATCAGTTGACAGGAGGGTATAGGGGATGCCCTGTCGATCATTTGACAGGAGGGTATAGGGCATTTTGAAAAAAAGGAGTCATACTTGTAATATAAATCTGAATGCTACTTTCAAATGGGACAGGTCCTGGGTCCACTTGATCTAGCTATAAACCTACCCAGGAAGATTTTTATTTGTTGTTGTTATAAGGTTTAATGCCATTTTTCAGCACAAGATAGGCTATACATGGTGGCCAGTATAAATGGTGGAAGAAGAACCTAGAAAAGCTCTGGAAAGAACCACCAATTCATGAGAAGCGACTGGCAAGCTTTCTCACATATTCACATTGGCTGAATAAAAGACTCAAACCAACACAGAGGTGAGATGGCAGTGATCTATAACATCAACTGCTTTAGACCATGGCCACTCATGGCCCCCCCAGGTAGACAATGGTCAAATCAAATTATCTCAAACAATCACAGTTGCAGGTGTTTCAGTCTCTGGATTGACAATCGTCAGCTGAACCATCTTTGCCTTTATTACTCTTTTCAGGACACTCTTGCAAGTCAGACTTATTAATCCAACCCAAAGCAAAATATTCTTTTCTACCAAATACTGAACCAAGATATCTTTTAATTTTGTTTAAGCAAAAGATGGCTTTACTGTTGAAAGACCTTATTGTCTGGAAAGTTGGAGCAAATCATGTTTTCAAGGACTCCAACCACTTCTGGTTAAAATTTAAAATAAAGTTTTTTACTTTAGTTGATGTTGTTAACACTTGTTGGCTACACCTTATAAAATCAAAAAGATTTGGGACTAAGAAAATTCAGAAAAAAAATGAATTTAAATTTCAGAGAAGAGCCCCCAGTTTCCTGTTGTGACTCTGTAGTCATAAACTAAGTAACAGAAACAAGCTAAACCAAACAGTTTAGCAAAACTTAATAAAAATTTTAATTATCAATGATATCAATGAAAAATGGGAGAGGAACTTACAGATAAACTATTCCTTTTAAAAGTCTCCAAAAGTCCTAATTAAATGAAAAGTCCTTGTAAATTTTAAAACTGTATTGATCTGTCAAGAACTTTGATGTCTAGATGGCATTGTCCAACATTCCTAACTGTACTGGTCTTAAGAACTGTGATGCCCAGAGTTTCTTTAAATAAGCTACAACAGTTCCAGTTATAGTTCAGATATTTAGCACTTTCTATTTCCAATAAACAGTCCAATCAAATATTTTTTCTCTTTAATATGTAAGTACAACATCAGCAGATTTACAACAGGAATACAAGAATGAATAGACCCTACATGATGAAACTTGCTACTCATTTTGCCTATTCTTGTGACTTAGCCCAACTAACAGGAAGTTACTGAATTCATCCAGAAACATCAAAAACCTCATCAGCCAATGAAAAATTAAGCCAAAGGTGCCATTAAGTCTTATTATTAAAATTATTATTAACAATTTTCAGCAATTTGTAAGCAATCTATTTATAGATCTTATTTGATACAATGGTCTTAATAGATTCAGGTTAGGTTGGAAAAACTGAGATATTTAGTATGATTTACAGCCATGAATAAAAATTAATCAAATTAGATAAAACCATGTACCAGGAGCTTAAAATAATATAGATATACATAACAATGATACTCAGTATTCCCCTCACTTATTACCTATTCTCCTACAGTTAATATGGTCAAGAAATGTATTTAATGGAGAAATATATTTCTCAAAGAATAATCGCATTTCTTACAGACCCTCCCAACCACATCAAGCAAAGAAAACCACACACACACACACGGACATGCATGCATGCATTCCCAAGAAAGATCTGCCATTTTCTGTTGTGTTTGACAAAGATGAAGATTGGACTCCTTATTGATAGATGAATCACACAAATTCAGCATACTAGATGAGGTTTCTCATGGATACAATATATGCATAAATTGGGGTTTACTGTACTGCCTTCTAGTGAGATTGGCTAATAATGAAGTCCAGATACAGTACTCCCTCATTTTAATTAAATCCAGATACAGTATTCCTTAATTATAATGATATACATATATTACTTGTTATAATGAAGTCCAGATACAGTTCTCCCCCATAATGATGTTCATACAGTACTCTCTCATTATAATGATATCCATACAGTCCTTGTTATAATGAAGTCCAGATACCGTACTCCCTCATTTTAATTCTGTCCATTTGAACCATTGTGTATCACCTTATAGTGAGACCAACTTGTAATGAAGTACATTAAACTTACCATTTCATGAATTAGGTCCCAGACCATACTAGCCTTATAATGAGAATACATTATAATAAAGGGACTTATAATGAGTGAGTGCTATATTGCAGTGGGTTCTATTTTTTTTATATACCCTTTTGTAAAGTAGAACATGTTTTTAATCTGTCACTGTTTTCAGACAATTGCTCTAGTTGTCTTTCATTTACAGTGACAAAAATTTGAGGATGCTTCAAAATGAGGTCACAAAGAACCATATATATATATATATATATATATATATATATATATATAAATAATTAGGATGAGAAACTCAAAGACACAGGTGATTTGACTGAAATAATAACAATAGGTTTGTACAAAGCTTGCAAATGTAGTAAGGAAGAATTATTGATTTTTTTATCAAAAGAAGAAATGTCAAAGTCACTGCCATTGAAAGAAGTAAACTGGTTTCTGCACAATAAAATTATTTGCACATCACATAACTGTACCAGCCTTTGTGGATGGCTTGCACATATAATAAAAAAAGAATTCTCTTTGTTGTGGGGTCAAAAAGTCAAAGATTGAAGACTGTGAATGTAGAAATAAAACTAGTTTTGACAAAGTAACATTACTGCTGCATCACAAACTTTGCCCCGAGTTTGTGAATAGCTTGCGCTTTGGACAAGAAAGAAGCTTATATATTTTAAGGTCAGTAGGTAAAAGGTCAAGGTCTTTATGGCTGATGAATGAAATACTGTTTTTTGTGGAGGCCTTACACTTTAAGCATGGAAGAGAGTCTTGATTAATATCACTGTAACAAAAAATGAATTTTGCAGAATATATTTTGTGTTTGAGTAAGTCCTTTTATCAAACGTTGTTTTGACAAAGTAACATTACTGCTGCATCACAAACTTTGCCCCAGTTTGTGAATGGCTTGCACTTTGGACAAGAAAAAAGCTTATATATTTTAAGGTCAGTAGGTAAAAGGTCAAGGTCTTTATGGCTGATGAATGAAATACTGTTTTTTGTGGAGGCCTTACACTTTAAGCATGGAAGAGACGTCTTGATTAATATCACTGTAACAAAAAATGAATTTTGCAGAATATATTTTGTTTGAGTACTTTTATCAAACTTTGTTGATGGTTTGTATGTAGGGTAATAAAGAAGCCTAGAGGTTGGAAAGGTCATTGGTCATAGTCTTGATAATTCGAGTAAGAAAACAATGATAAAACTTACCCTGTTAAGTGCCTACATTTAATTTAGACTAGTAAATATCTCCATAGAGCCTTTTAAACTCAGTATGGGTATATAATGTGCTCTTTATAGTACTTCTGTTTTAATGGCTTTCATTGGGTATAATTTTATTTTTCAGACTGGTTCTCAGTGTATTTTAGGTCAGGAATTCATCCTGGAGAAAAGAATACCAACTGCCCACTGTTACTATGGCAGTGACTATAATCGAGTGAAAAGCACAACAAAATGTCAGTGCCAGAGAGAGGATTTTCAGTGGTATGGTCAGAAGTGTTTAAACTAATGCCAACAGTTATCAAAATCTTTTGCAAGAGTTTGCACAAATATTATGCCATTAATAAAGCAATAAGTATTTATATTCATGTTACGCTTTTAAAGCATAAACGGGAAAGAAATTTATAATATACACCAAGATGCATTGACCGAATTATTAATTTATATGAATTCATTAAAATTCATAGTACATTACCACTAATATTCTCTTTAATTCTATATTTTGATATCAATGACTGTATCAAATAATGCGAATTGTTAACAAGACTAGAAGATAACATATATAAAAGCTTAAATTAAATATTGTGGTAGTTTGTGATGTTTTGAGAACTGGATTTTCATACTTTGTTTTCTTTAGTGAGCTTGGGGTTTGGTCATGCTTTCATAATGCATTAGCCATTTGTAATTATAATTTTTAAAATATCCTTCTGTAAGATCATTTGACCAATTTGCACTTGATTTTGCAGGGAGCATTTTGGTATCAAGCCCTTTAAAATTTGTTTATCATTATGGTCAGCTCTTCAGCTTTTATAAAAAGTCAGCTCTACAGTTGCTACACCGTCAATTCTGATTAGCTGAAAATCTAACACCGTGTACTAAGAATGACACAAGCATATCGATAACTTATAATGGCATTATATATAGTAAGCTATATAAATTTCATTATGGAAACAACATTACAAAGCAATAAACAGTTCAGAAATGAACCCACCTGTTTCCATTAAGAATCCTATGGTATTAAACATTTCTTATTAATAAAATGCAACTTTACATACAAGGCACATACAAGAATAGAAAATATTTGAATTATACTATGCAAGCTGGAGCTACATAGAAAAAATACAAAATTAAATGTTTTAGTACAATAGTTATGACATATAAATAAAAAATTAATAAAGAACTCACATACTTCTACAGCTGGAGATCTGCAAGTTCTCAAGTAGACTGCTCACTGACAAGAGGTTTCCATAGTGTAATATTTTTGTCCTGTGGTGAGGTGTTTATACACAGACAATGTAACCCTACATCATCTGTTTGCTTGATGAATATTGATTTTTCCCATCAAAAGCATTTGCACGTGCAGCATAGGATGAACCGAACTTGCTGTTTCAAAACATTATACAATATTCATAAATCACAATCATGCATTACTGTACACAAAAAATGAAACCCGAGTATATGAACTTAATGAATAACAAGGGGTCTATACAGTTCTGTGACAGGTCCTGTAGCCCTTCTTGTGGCATGTTCCATTTTTCAATTAAGCAAGTACTAACAGCATTTTTGTCAACATGAAAAAAATATATTAGTGATATTGTAACAAAAAAAAATTACCAGAAGAAGCATTAGTACCAATGGCTGAAAGTCTAATGAGCTTATGTTCATAATTATACAAACGATTCTGTCAAATTTAATTTGTCTAACTTAGGTGATTAATTCATAACATTTCTGTCAGACATATCATAATCCAAAAAGTTAAAATATCTGTTATAAAAACAAACAAAAAACCCACATGAAACATTGCTATAATATATATATATATATATATATATATATATATATATATATATATATATATATATATATATATATATATGTTTATTTATTTATTAATATGAAAATGTTAAACAACTTTTGCATTTTGATTTTGAGAACTAAATTATGTTATCCCCAATATGATTGTTGGGTTTTTAGAAAGTACATGTAAAATATTTATGTTTATGAATCTCTTGCTTTGTCATACATTTCAAGAATAAGTATAGTACTAAATAGAGACATAATGCAAGTCCTTACCCATCATGCATTTCTCTTTTTAAAAAAATGCCACAAGGTTAAAAAAAACCCATTATATTATTGGAAATGTATTCGTGCAATAACATGTCATAATATGCAAACTTATTTCATGATGTGGAGGTAAATGTAATTTATTAATGTGTTATGTAATAAATAAATCCAATGTGCTCCCTTGAAAATAGAAAACTTGCTGCATCAGGTTATTAACTTCAAGCAGTGAAAGACAATCAAGTAATTCAAATCAGGCTTTAAGGTCTTATTTAATTATTAATTAATGATATAATTGAAAATGTTATACACTAACATATAGCATTGTAGCAATACATGAAACAGTCATGGTCTTTACAACATTAAATATTAAAACAACCAGCCCTATCCAGATTTCATAAAAATCTCCACTGCAGCCATCACGAACTTCTTGTATTCATCCTATTGACATGGAGGTTTCACCAAAAGGTATACTATATGATAGTCCTACTGATTTCTTGCTCCACCAAATATGCTGTGCATTATGTATAGCCTGTCATGTGCTGAACAATGGTATTAAACAAAAACAAATAAAAAACCCAAAAACTTAAATGAAAATGATGCCACTTGCATATTCAGTTAAGTCACCACAGTAACCATCTTGAAAATTTTGTTGTCACTAATCCTGAATGGATGGTCATGCCAACTTCAGGTTTGAACTAAAAGACTTCTTGTTATGTCTGGTTCTAGACATAAAAATGGTGCTTTATCTCATGTGCAATATGCCCACCACAGCATTTAATTTAAACTGCTATAATTTAAAACTTGAAAATGGTGCCACTCACTAATCCAGTATGGCAACTATCACAACTTGAAAATATTATCATTACCTCTCCGGAATTGTTGGTCATATCAACACAGAGTTTTTGCTGAAAGAATTCTTGTATTTAGATTGTCTGAAATGAAAATGGTGCTGATCTCACATCCACTATGCCCACCACAGCTGTTAATTTGAAGTTCCATTAATTGAAAACTTGAGCTCTCCTCTTTGATAAAATGCCTCATTAGAATGTGATTCCACATGTAACATGGTACTACTGTGGACCCCCCTGATCAAATTCATACCAAATGTAAAACAGTATGGTTTCAGAGAAAAAATTGTCTGATATATCTCCCTTTCAAAACACCATTATGTAGCAAATGTTGATGGTGCCTTCTATACAACATTTTGGCACACTATGCTATTCTAACTATATTGTAGTTTCATACATATTGCACTTATTAATATAATATGATTCAGTACATGACATGGTCTTTTCTTATGGATCCTGACCACCACATTATACCATGAAAGGGCTGTATGTGGTAGCATAGATCTTGCTGTCAGAAATCACTGCAAAGATGTAATCCAAAATTAACATAAGGTATGATAAAGGAATGAAAAAGGATTTTCATGCCCATTTGCTCATCATTTGAAACCATTAAAATTTTCTCTCTTAGAGTTCACATGAATCCTGTAATTCAACTACATCATGAATAATTTTTCATAAATAGAGCAATTATTTAATTATTTTCAGGAATAGACAGTATGGTTCACTGGTCACAATGAATTATTACTTGATCATTGTCTGATGGGACAGCTATGCAAAATTCATACAGTAGCAGCTTTACTTTTTTTGTATGAAGCAGTGATGGGACAGCTATGCAAAATTCATACAGTAGCAGCTTTACTTTTTTTGTATGAAGCAGTGATGGGACAGCTATGCAAAATTCATACAGTAGCAGCTTTACTTTTTTTGTATGAAGCAGTGCCTGATATTTTTAATAACCTTAGACTTTTTACATTTACCAATGTATAACAATTAATTAACCAGTTAATTATATAATTAATTAATCAATTTACCAATGAAGAGCAATTAGGAATGTAAATTAACTGATTTATAAATTTGTATTTTATGCCAGTTGGCTATTATTTAGCTTGAACTAAACAATGATTGCACACATGATGTATAATTTGCCTTGACATAGATATGGTGAATTCATTATTTTGCAGAATTTACAATTTACCACAAATTTAAACACTGAACAAACAATGGTCATATGGAAATAGTTGGATCATTGTTCCAATCGATGAAAATTTATTAACAGAAAAATGAAATGACAGTAAACAACTACTGATGCATTATATGTGTACTTTTTCAGTGACTTTGGATACATTCTGTCAGACACCAACACTTGTAAAATGGCCCCCTGGTTCAACACTGATATGGTAGAGGTTCCATGTATAAATGAAGTATACAACAAGTCCTCAGGGTAGGTTATAACAAACTTGTGGTAGGTCATAATGAGTTCAGTTAATCACATTAAGCCATCTAAATTACTGCTACATCTCATATTATGATAAGCCATGCAAAGTCCTGTCACTTATGGTAAGCCATGCAAAGTCCTGTCACTTTTGGTAAGCCATCCAATTCTTGCTATTTGTGGTAAACCATCTAAAGTCTTGCCACTTGTAGTAAGCCATTAAAAGTCCTGTCATAATAAGGAATATTTTATCTTGAAAACCACTCTCATCACAAAATTAATAATTTGTTTTTATTGGGTCAAAATTTAAAATTTGCTTTAAGTCACTTAATTTAAAAGCAAGTTCTTTGCATTCATAGTTTTTGAATAGGCATGGTGAAAATAAGAATGATGATTGTAAACCAATAAATTGTCAGCATGTGAGTTAATAGTATTGAAAACAAAGGATTTCATTCCCATTTTAACCATATTTGTTGAATTTTTCAGGTATAGAAAAATTGCCGCTGATGCTTGCCAAGGTGGCTCTGTAACACAGTATGAGAATAAAGAAGCCCCTTGTCCTGAATTAGCCCCAAAGGGACTCAGCCTGGAGACAGAGAAGTGGAATATTCACATACCAAGCCAGTCCAACATAACATTTTATGTGTCTCAGGAAATGGTAAGATTAATTGTCATCATGATTTACTTAAGATAATTGACTTGGTATGTGAAATAATTGAATTTATTTACATCTTAATATTAATTGTTTTACAATAGCAGCCACTGTAAATCACTTATATTTCATGAGGACTTGTTTTTTGCAAATTTGTCTTTGCAGCAGAGCTATATGATAAGCAGTGCATTTGCATATTTAAAAATATGCAATGTAATTTTAAACATTAAGTTGTCATTTACTAGTTAGTTGTCCTCATACTACTCCTTCTGTGAGCATGTCTATGGTTTATTATGGCATGTTCTATCAGTAGATATTCTATGTCTATGGTTTATTATGGTATGTTCTATCAGTATATGGGGTACGTTCTTGATATTCCATGGAGCACAACCTTAAAATAGTCTGATAATCAAGGAAAACATTTATGGTCACCAGGTTGTTTGATGCATTCCCTAAGATATAACATCATTGTGATTAAGATTTAGTCTCATATCACAGGTGTTTGGTAAATGGTATTTACAAATCACTTATCAAAATTAATTCCAAAATTAGGGAGTAATATACTAATTTCTTTAAAACTGTATCTAAAAATATGATCTTTGTTAATATTAGAACAAAATTTTAATAATTTTTTAAGACAAGAAAATATTTAGGCAATTGTAGACTTTTTTTTTTAGTGCCACTTTAAGATGAAAATAAATGACTTCAGAAAAAAAACCAAGATGCACACATACACACTCACACATGCACACACACGCACACACACACATTACCTGATCATAGTACCTTAGGAGAACTACTACTTCTTGTAAATCCAAATTTCCTGGATTAAAAGCTAAAATGAGCTAAATGGTTACCTATGTGGTGGTCAGGCAGAGTGTTTTCTCTGTGGTATGTGGGTTAGTGCTCTATGCCATGAATATACAACTTTTTCTCATGCCAAGAAGCATACTCTTATCATGCAAACAGCTAATAAGTCCTACAATTGGAGGAGTATTCACTTCAGGTGAAGTATAAACATTCTATATTTCCAACTTTTTTTCTGTCACATCTGCTAAGCACCCAGCTAAACCCATGTATAAGCTATTATCTACCTGGCTTGGGAATATTACCGTGGTAATGTGTTAGATCTTTAAAGATTGCTGCTGGGTTAGTGTTGGAACTCTTATGCAAGGATACCATGACCAGCCAGAGACTAGTAACTTGAGTTGGCAAAGTTGGCCAATTGCTTCACTTAACAAGGGATTCCCATTATCTTACCTAAATGTTAAAGGTTAGTTCAAGAATCTGAAGGAAAGTCCAATGGCTGAATGAGGCATGTTCTTATCTGTCCCCATGTGTACAGACAGTGAGGGTGACATTGTCCACTAAGTTTAATTGGATTGGCCCACAGTGATATCCAGTGAGAATTGAGATAGAGGGTGTGATTACAATTCAGACCTGAATAATACATTCTGCAATCCTAAGAATAATTTAGTGTTCACTTGGAAGGAATGTAGATCAATAGTTTTTACTCCAAGAAAGAAGCCATTCATAGTCTGGCAGCAGAAGGTCTGTAAGTTATTTGCTTGATTTTTGCAGAATATTACTGCATCATAATTGTAATTATTTATAGTAAGTATACTTTATTATGAAGATAGTTTATTATGTAGACTTACCTTTGTAGTGTTTCATTTACATGCTTATTTAAGAAATGGGCTTGAGCCTTACATAGAGAATTATTAAATGCGAGGCGTAATAATGTAGATTGTTAGCTTGGTGTCAGAATTAATTTTGTAATTGGCTATTAGGTTACTTTGTAGTAAACTAGTGCATTTATTAATGTGTTATGTTAGAAGTTACATATGCTTAAATTGTAAATTTGGAAACATGGTTAAAGTCTGTAAGATTAGTTACCATGGATATAAGCATATATCAGAACATGAATATTTGAATATTTGCATACTTTGTACGAGTTGTAAGGTAAAGAAATGCATCTGATTATAAGACATTGTTCAGTATAATGGGATTAGGAATCTGTCCTCTGATGTGATGCAATTTATTAATGTATGTATTAGATGTAATTTATACAGTGCTCTAGTATGATGTTTTTTTAACCATACAAGAATGTATCTCAATGTAAATGAATGCATGACCAAAGAAATTTAATTGATATTACATATATGTAATTAAATTGCTTCTTTGTTAACTTAAAATTCATTTTTTTTGTTTCATTACATTTTATTGTAATGATTATTTTCATGGGATTCAATATATTTTTTCAGTAAATTCTGTTTGTATAGAGCACAAAAGGTATTACATTAGCATTAATTATAGCTCACTGTGGTTCATGGAGTTTGTAAACATCAGATGATAACGATTGGCTATTTCCAAGGTTATTTTGGCCCATGTGTTACCCATGTTGTAAACAGTTTTTTTATTATTCATTTCTAGCATGAAAATCTGCTTTCTTAGATAGAACTGTTTTTGTTATGTGACAAATTTAACTTTTTTTATTGTGATAGTCAAGTTGAAAATCATGTAGTTTGTCACGTGAAATACCATGTGATCTAAAATCAGGCTTAAAACAGCCCATTGGTATTAAATTTATTTAGTTATAAACAAATACCTTTAGGAGTTCAGAGGTATTTTATGTTGTTGCTATTTTTTTTAGTTATTTGTTATTTAGGAACAATTTATATTCTCTGGAAAATAAGTGCTTCTTCATCAAAGTCTTGGACAAAAATATTTAGTGGAAGTTCTTTAGAATTATAAAGCCGGGATATTATTCTTGATTCACAAAATTTAGTAAGGAACTCATGTCATCAGTACTACCCCATTGGACGTCATTGCCTTCCATATTGGAACTTCATCGAGATTCAAACCTGGATTCAATTAAGCCTGTTTAGTGATAGAACTTATCTCTTTCAATTCTAGGATTATTTTGAAATTTTTTCATAAACCATAAGTCCTATTTAATATTTTTACTGTGTTTTCTAGGGAAATAAATTATTTTGTTAAAATTTACAAAACTTATTGCTTTTTTCTTTTTGTTACATTTGTACGAGCCTACATGAAACACTGATGATAGGCTGTGTGTAATGTGAGATGAGAGGGCTAAGGAAAAAGTTTGTATTGCCATTGTGTTTTCACAGGAAGCTTTTTAGGGGACAGAGAACTTCTGGTTCCATTAGGTCCCAATTCTTCAAGAGTTGAGATGGAGTTGAGACTGTAGCCAAGAAAGTTGAAATTGACAGAAGGGTAGTTTGGAGGGGGAGAAAATCGAGGAGGAAGAGGAGAATGAATTGAGAGAATTAGAGAGAAAGGATACAACCATAGCTGCCAACCCTCATGAATTTGGCGTGAATTTCACAACCTTTTCAGCGATTCACAAATTCACACTGCATGACAGAAAATCATGAATTACCACATTCTCAGTTATTTTTAATCTTTAATAAAAAAAATTGATTCCCTGTTGTGATATAGGCAGTTGCTAAAACAGTCTGGTATTGCTGGTCATGATATTAGTAGAACTATAGCTAGCTGATTGATAAAGTTGGCACAGTAGCAAGCATTTTAGAATATTTTAATCTATATGTATATTAGTAGTTTTACAAATGCTTTGAGAGAAAGTGGAACCTAACCAGAATTTTGCTCTATGCATGCACCAGCAATACTGATTTTAATTACCGTTTGGCATCAATATTGAAATTGTCTTCACCACCAAGGAAAAAGTGAATTTAAATTTAGAATATATCAAAGATTGGCTATGCATTCAGCCATCAAACAACAACATGTAGGTTGCGAGAATTGTGTAGTTACATAACTAGGAATGCAAATTGCCAGATCCAGGTCAAATTTGGGTATTGGTGCACTTTCGACCAAATGGTGTGCCCCAATATATATCCCAAATATATAAGGCATTTAGCAAATTCACCCCTCCTAGATTAAAACATTTTAGCTAAAAAGTGCAAAGTTTACTGCACACCTAAGTGGCATTTAGAGTGGTCTCCCATTCATACATGATTGGTGCAAAAGCCCATGAATACTTCTGTTACTGCTTGCAACTGTGCTATGTAGCATACTTTTTGCAGAAAGAGGCCTCACAATTTCCATACAAGCATTTTGAAAGTTTTCTACCACAAAGTAAGTTGGAGGAGTGTTCTTTTAAAAGAGAAGTATGCACCATTTATAAATCTTCAACTGTTCTTTTCTTCTTTTTTGGACAGCTTAGTTTCTGGCTTTTCAATGTCATCACTTTGCCATCCTCATGGGATTTTGCACCAATTCCAGTATCAAGTGGAGATCACTCTGTCACTTAAGTGGGCATATAACTGTTAGCTTTTAACTCAAATATTGTAACGACCAAGCTAGGTCCTGAAAATATTACACTGGAATACGGCACCAGGGATGAGTATGCTGATAAACTGCTGACTAAGGAGGGGAAAATGGAGTAAACTCGAACTCTTGATTTCTTTTCAACAATAACATAATATGCTGATCCATTTATTAAGAATTATTGAATAAAGTCAGTTCACAAGCATGACAGTCTTGTTTTATGTACTAAGCCAAAATATTATCATTGCCTCAAGGTACAGTGTATGATAATTTCACATGGTACACATTAGCACTATACTATTAGTTCATTACATTATTACTTCTTTTGATGAATGAAAATTATGTAAGAGTTACCATATTTGGATTTAATTGCAATGAAGTTTACTACAGAAGAGAAAATCTGACTTGACTGTAATATATGAAAAGTAAAATCTGCAAGGAAAACACTAGCTTGACTTCACACCTCAAGTATAGCATATTACATATTTGAGATGAATTAATATAGATGAAAATAAATTGGATGTCAAGTCAGTGAGGAAAACACTCACAATGACTTAGACAACTAATAAATTATAAAATAGAAATAAAAAAAATTATGTTTGATAGACTGCTAGATTATTCAAGTATTGTTGAATTGAATTTAGAATGTCTAGTTGGTAAGCAAAACACTTACAATGACTTAGACAACTAGTAAATTAAAGATAAGAAATTTTAAAAAATTGTTTTTATCAACTTTTAGATTAATAAAGTATTGTTGAATTGAATTTAGAATGTCAAGTTAGTGAGGAAAATGCTCACCATGACTTAGACAACTAGTAAATTATAGATAAGAAATTTAAATAAATTATGTTTTTATCAAGTACTAGATTAATCAAGTATTGTTGAATTTAATTTAGAATGTCAAGTCGGTGAGGAAAACACACAATGACTTAGACATTCTATTTCCCTAAGAACATTGTTGGACCTTTAATTTGAGAAAAAGAATTATATATTTGTAGAGAAACTTCTTTCTATGTCTTTAGCTTCTTAAAACTAATCAAGTAAATAAAAATAAGTAAATAAATAAAAGTATTGGTCTGTGAGGACAACACTCACTTGACCATATAACTGAGATTCAAATAACAAATGATATAACAATATCTAGTTTTCTTATAAAATTAAATTATAAATGACTAGAATGCACATAATTTGGAAGAAAGGAATTAAAAATAAAATAAAAAATACCTTAAATAAATGTTGCTTTGTGCTTAAATAAACTTTAACAGAAATTACTGTTCAAAATGTTGCCTAAAGTTACATTAATTTAAAAACTAAAAAAACAAAATAAAAAAAATTAAAAAAATAAAACTCACAATAGTTGTGATGTACCTAGTTTGATTTCTTCTAGCTAACTGAAACTACCCAGCAGCCTACAAAGCCTTATATACTGACAAAACCCACAGTGCCCACAAAACCCACAATGCCCACAAAACCACAGTGCCCACAAAACCCACAACACCCACAAAACCCACAGTTCTAAAACCCACAATTTTTGTGGGTTTATTCAAACAAGCATGAGCTAGTATTGCATGCATATATTTAGTCAATCTAAACAATGATCAGTCATAGAAATTACCAATTTGATATTTTACATGTTATTACATTGCAATTGTATTACCCCAAGAAAAGAATAAAAAATATATATCAGTTTTGTAATTCACGGCACATATTGTGTTAAGCTGTTACCGATAGCAATGGTTCAGAAACTGTTATGCAGTACTACAATATTACCACATGATAGGGTAGTCAACATGTGTATGTACCAGAGAAATAAGGAGGAGAGAAGAAAAACAAAGCTCAAATGCGATGATGTACAAAAATGAAACATCTGCTGTTATAAACACTTTGAGTATATACTGTACATTCTTAAATGGTTATCTAGAAATAGTCATTAATCAAATTATCAAGGTTTACAGCCCTCGGCATTGATACTCCCTATTTCCACTAACTCAAAACATATGGATTACATCAGCTAACAGTTAATCGACAAAGTAGACAAAACAGAGGATCCTAGAAAATAATAATGTCAAATTAATTAAACAATTCACTGGTAATGTGCTAGAAAAAAATCAAGACTGAATTGGTGGTTTGTATTGGGTTTACCATATACAAACATGCAAACCTCACTCCCTAAATGCAGGTTATTACAGTATTTTAGCCTATGAGGTCTGAATTTGCATGGTAGTCATGATCTGGTTATTAAACAAACATATTTTACTAGAAAAAAAAGGTTTCTGACAATTAATATTATAATTTTCAGCTATTTCTTTAGAAAACATTTATTAATAAAAGATCTTTTTAATAAACACTGAAGCATAAGAAACATTTATATTTTTATGGGCTATAGGTTTACAAGAAAGAGAGAGAGTATAAAAATTCAGAAACACAATGGTAGTAATTTAGTTATCTCATTCTAGGACTTTGAAAGCCGCCGTATTGTCACAAGGCATAATCCTGCAGTGGAAGAACTAGTAAGTCACTGAAAAATACATTGCTTGTTTTAGCCATGTATCTTATATGTAATTAGTAATACCTGATCAATGCTACAAGGGTAAGTGTTAAAAGCAATAAGAATGAAAAATTATTAATTTATCAACATATTTATATAATATGGAATCTTGACCATGACAGTCATTTCAAGGGACTGCATGTGCTTCTCAGTAGTCTTCATGCATTTATAATCCCAAAAGATTTTAATTTGAATTTTCTTGCTAATCTATGTGATGATAAATTTCATTTGAAATATAAGTGATTTACAGTATATATATATATATGTATTGAATAAAACTATTCTATCTCAAATTCATTTGATTTGTTTGCCTTTCCTAAACTTAGGATTTATTCGATAATCAATTAGCTCTGCAATAACAATCAGATTCAGCAAACATTTGTGCAGCACCATTGACTAGTTGAATAAAAACATAAGTACAAAATAAACAATAATTTGGCACAAATTGTCAATGCCTTCTTGACTCTTTATTTGACAGAGACATTTTCCATATTTTAGTTCAAAAATAGTAAGAGATGACCAATCTGTACTTTGAAGACAAATATGAATACTAACATGAATGAGTTAACTTTATTCAAAATGCTGAGTAATTCATAGTATTATCCATTGACATAAATGAATTTTTGATAAGTAAAAAAGGTTAATCAAATTTATATGGTAATGTGCTAAGTAGACAGTCTTTATTTCTTAGAAAAATTTAGATACTCCAGGTCTTTATGGCGTTATGTTCTAAGACTAGACAACCCAATCTTGAGATTACAGGTCTTTATGTTCTAAGACTAGACAACCCAATCTTGAGATTGTCTGGCAATCATGATTTGTATGTTTTTAAGAGTTGCAATAAACAAATCTGTAGGTGTGTATATATTTTACCACTTAGTAAAAATTGAATTTCTGATATATAGAGTTTGGACAATAAGGACAGTGTCCTTCATATTCTTGTCACAGGATTTTGTATTTAATATTTTTACCATTATACAGTCTCTAGATCAGTGTATCTCTTGAGAAATCCTTAAAAGTGCATGTTTGTAAACTTGTTGGTGTTACTAGACAAACACACAATATACAAATCTAAAACCCTGTTTTGAGAATTTGTTTCCATTGACATTCTCTTACAGCTTTGAACAAAACAAAAATTGATAAACCAGAAACAAAACAGCTGTTAAAGAAATTAAATATAGAATAATAAGGCAGAATATTTTAAAATGAAAAAGTACCACATTTATTTGCTTGTTTATTTGTATAGTATTCACGGAAGAAAACTAACTACAGCTGGGACTTTGGAGATGGCTCCCCACATAAGACAATCCAGGGATTCGAAAATGCTTCCAGAATGGTCCACATGTATAAACAACCAGGACAGTACAATGTAACAGTTACAGCTTCTAACAACAAAGGATCTTCCAAGGCCTCAATTACTATACAAGTGGAGGGTAAGTACTATATAAAATTGACAGTGATCCAAAAACCCATTATTTGCTGGACATAATTGATAGATCAAAGATTTTGCCAAGTTCATGCTATGAGCAACCAGACATTAGTCATAACAGTTATCAACTGGTCCATGATTTGTTTATCCATTCAAGTCCCAAGTAATCACCTTAATGAAGTAAAATTCACAATTCCCTAAGTGTAGTTTACAGATTATTTCATCAGACAGTTGCAAATGAAGCTTAATTCCAATGTGGTTAGGTTTAATTTGCAATTAATTTGTTGGCTGGTTGATAGAGGTGTCACTGACTACCCTTGCAGAGTCAGTATTTTTTTCCCAGGTGTTTAAAAACCATGTAGTGACAAAACACTAGACAAAAGAGGTATAGAATTTTATCTCATTGACTTTTCATGACCTCATTATGAAACAGTTGCCCCTAAGTCATTTCAAATAGACATAAAATCAAACCCTTATGCCATGTGGTTTGTGTCAATATGTGTCAGCACATCATAATTTTATAGTAAAATATGGAAAGCCTAGGCTTGAATTCAGAAAGAAATATACTTTCCACCTGCAGGCAGTCTAAGTTTTAAGCTTTTGCTGTGAACTTACATCATTCTTTTTGCCTCCCACTGGATTTTTGTGATGCTTTTCATACCATCCATTGAGACTTTGTTATCTTTGAACATATCAAGGTTTACTCTACAGGTGATATATATTATTGAATTTTGACCATAATTACATGGCAACATTGTAAAAGAATTTGTTGATATTTTGGCACACTATTTTTTAATCGCCCCTTGTATAGCGGGTGCCTCTGTCATTCATAACAGTTAACTAGGCATTTCTTCTTCAAATACATTATCCAATCATGATACCTAAAGAGAGGCAATGAGGCCAAACATAAACATCAACAAAGGAAGAACAGAACCAGCACAAATTTTCAATTGATCCAGGCAATTCCATGCCCTTATTTCCCTAGACTCTTAAGAGCACGGATTGGCTTCACAAGCCATCTGCGCACTCACAGACCAGCCCAGACATGTAGTCATGGTTATCTTAGAGAATAAAGGATGAACGAACCTAAAGAGAACTACAAATCCAGCCCTCCTAGGAGTTTCATCTTATAAGGGATGTTTACTCCAGCAATAAATTTAAAAAAATTTTGTTCTTTGCATTGTCAACATCAGAGTTTATGAAATTTTAATATTATCACTTTGATTTTTACACACTTAAGTGCCCTTGGTACCTGCATGATCAGAGTGATGTATGACTGTATTAATAAGTGCAAATCTGGTGCATCATATAGACAACTTGTTTAATATTGCTAATTTCTGCAACATCTTGAGAAGTACAGGTTAGTTTTTTATTTGTCTTATAATGCTCCAGTGGCATAGTGGTTAGAGCATCTGCCTTGGATGCGGGAGGTAGGTGGTTCAAACTCTGGCCGAGTCATACCAGAGACTTTTAAAATGGTACTAACATCTGCCTCACTTGGTGCTCAGCATTAAGAGGTTAGTGCTAGGACTGGTCTGCCTGGTGTCAGGGTCATGTGACTGGGTGGGACATCATGCCACATGGCTGTGGCATAATACTCCAGTGCTAGACATTACTATAAACTGTCACACTGCAGACATTGGAGTGATGTAACTGAAAAATTGTTAAAGTTACGTTAAAAATCTAAATCACACACACACACACACACTTTTTTGTCTATACCTGTATAGAGCATTGTTGGGCCTTTCCTGCAGGTAATATTGTTTCATGTTGGACATTGTAGTCTCCACTTCATAAGTATCAGTATTGATCCATCATTGCCTTTCTTAGTACAATTATGGTGTGGTTTCCAGGGGTTTTGGTATTACATTTAGCACATCTTATTTATCAAAGTTCCTTCAGCTACATTCATGGCACTCTGCACATTCAATCTCACACTCCATAGAGGACCAGAGATTGTCTCTCTCTGGTAAGGGTATGTATCTCCCTCCACCTCTTGCCTAATGTTTTATGAAAGGGTAGCATATTTGAAGAAGAAACCAATGTTTTCTAGTAGCCCCATGCATTCCATATCTTCATCCATCTGGTATGGATTTTCTCCTCATCCTAGTACATCTTTTCCAACTCCAGGTGGTCTGAATCATTATGCTCACAATATATTCCAGCACAAAATCGATCACAACCAGGGAGTTGTCTCTATATGTGCCCTTGTTATCTCCCTTCCATGCCACTCAAGTACAGGAATAGCATGGCTCAGTGGCACAACCAAGGCTAGCTCATGACAGGTATGCCTCTTGAATAGCCGAACCAT
Source organism: Potamilus streckersoni (assembly GCA_016746295.1). Lineage (NCBI taxonomy): Eukaryota > Metazoa > Mollusca > Bivalvia > Unionida > Unionidae > Potamilus > Potamilus streckersoni. Next base: position 1,510,293 of record JAEAOA010000531.1, read on the forward strand.
ACCCATTGTGTCTCTGTGTGCAGACACAATCATCTGTGGTTGAGGAACCTGTCTGTTACTGATTTTGACACTGTTGATGGCCAGTGGGGTCCAGAGGACACCTGTCCATTACTGATTTTGACACTGTCAATGACCAGTGGGGTCCAGAGGAGATGTGTCCACATCAGTTTCTTGGAGATGAAAACTATCATCAAAGTATTTCATTTTTGTTGCTACCATCTTCAGAACATAATGTGCTCATCATGTCAGACCTTCTCAAACAGGGCGATACCAAATCACCTCAACTCAACATTCTGGTCTGGATATTTCATGCATACAATACAATAACAACATCCAGAGCAGACATATTCCTAGCAGATGAATTGTTTGAATGATTCTCTGTCAAGGAGGGAACAAATTTTCCATACAGAATAGTTTCTCCATCCATCAGTCTTCCATCAGATATGAAAACAGGATTTTCCCAAACAAATGACTTTAAATATAAATATAAGCAAATATGGAAATTTCTGCCTTAAAATTGTAACCAGAGGAATAGCCAGACTTTGATTTCAGAGAAGGTAATTATGCATGTATCACATGAAATTTCTGTTGTAAACACCTTTACAAAAATCGTGCATGTTGAAATATGTTAAATGTGTTTGATAAACTATGTATAGTGTGTTGAAATATGTTAAATCAGTGTGATATTCTTTGTATTGATTTTCATCACAGATGCTATATCTGGGGTACTGGTTGAGATTCCATGGGGAGCCCAGACAGGGCGAAAAACCTACTTCAATGTCACAGTATTAGGGTCAAACAATAAGACTTTTATCCAGCCAGAATGTGTGCATTATGCATGGATTTTTGAAAACAAGGTATGATATGCTAAGCTTTCTGATCATGAAATATTTATACATGCTGTATATTCATTTGTCTGTTCCATTTGCCTTGTGTTGACTTTTATATTGATTTATGCAAGTCAAATTTTGTCTACATTGCAGCAGTATATCTTTAACTGACCTATTGACAATGCTTTGCCTACTGATAGTCATTTTAACTTTTTTAAAGAATTGGTGCAATCTCTATACAGTAACGGTAACTGAATAGTATCATGGTCATTTTAACAGTGCCATTATATGTCTGTAGAAAGACATATCTTACATAGACATCTAAGTTTATTTGTCTCAGCCTGCCTAGAATGTATCTCATTCAAGCAAACATCAGTTTGTGGAAAGGATAGTAGACCAAATCCATAACTGCCTACCAAATAGCATTATAGCAAAAATGAAATTATCGAAGTATGTTAATGTTAAGGATTAAATGTAGGTTACTTTTCAGGCCAATGTCAAAAGCTTTACTCCTTTTTAATTATGAGATCATAGTCACATATTTACCATTTCTACACCCATTTCAATTAAATAAATTAGCATCTATTTGTAACAAGTGCATTTAGTAATGTCAGGTCATTTAGTAATGTTAGGTCATTTAGTAATGTCACCTCATTTAGCAAAATCAAGTTATTTAATAAAGTCAAGTCATTTAGTAATGTCAGGTCATTTAGTAATGTCAAGTCATTTGTAAAGTCAGGGCATTTAGTAAAGTCAGGTTATTTATTAATTTCAGGTCATTTTAGTAATGTCAGGTCATTTTCAGGTCAGTGTTTAATCACAAAAATTGCTGATTTTCGGTTCAAAATATTTGTTATGTAGAATAATTAGTGAGGTCATATTATGTGCAGCAAGTTTTTACATATTCCACAACATGGTATAATGGAAAAAATACAAACCTACATGAATATAATCCATTTATAATCCAACTACCATCCCAAACAAACAAGATTGTTCACAAAAAGGTATTATAGTTCAAGTCTATAAACCTGTTTGTTTGTAGCCTTCTACCCATTTCAATAACAGAAACCTTTAATTTGATAAAAAGTGCAAAGAACTTAGTCAATTCATTCATTGATTTATATTCTCTAACCTGACTGTGAATAGAATGGCCATAACACGTCATTGTCTGTGTGTTTCATGCTTAACAGAAGTTTTCAGTATAATAGACTGACATGCTTGAGACCCATTTCCAGTTCCAGAACCAGTCCATTTTCAGCAAAGGAGTGTATGTACGACTAATGATGTACATATATATGTCATCTGCTTCTGATATTTACATTGTCAAATCAAACAAAGGAAAAGAATGACAACAAAAAATATCATGTGGATTTAACAAGCGGATTCATTAATAGGTTCATGTGTGCAAAGGAATATAATTCCAAACTCAACGTTATGGTAATTTACAGAATTATCCGACAGTTACCGAATAAGATGAATTACGTCATTATGTTGTCGGATGGAAATAAACTGCGCCATAGTGTATGGATATGGTGTCGTGTTAGTATGGAAAGTCTGTTTAGCATGAAAGGTGTAAGTATTAGTGTCATTCTGGTCACAGTCAGGTTAGAAATTATAAATCATAATCCAAATAGAAACACTATTCACTCACATGATATGCATTTCACACTGGAAATATTTCATCATTTTAGTCGCTTTGTTTTAGACCTAATAAAGTCCTTGGTATTTCTCAATTGCATAGTGTTCAAAGACATAATGTCCTTTCTAGTCACAGCAGTCATATCTGGAATACAAAATTGGCTTCAGAAACAATGGGTCCTCTTCATCAATGTAATAGTAGATCCTACCTTCTGTTGATCAGGATTTAAATTTTATCTTTTGGTACTAAGGAAGAACTGGATTATATCAGCATCTGTTTTGCATTGGACAGTGTGGCAGTCCTCTTAAATTTTGATCTAGTGCTGAACATCGTCAGATGAGTTTAAATGTCTATGTAGCAAATTTTGATCTAGTGCTGAACATTGTCAAATGAGTTAAAATGTCTGCATAGTAAAATTTGATCTAGTGCTGAACATCGTCAAATGAGTTTAAATGTCTGTGAAGTAAATTTTGATCTAGTGCTGAACATCGTCAAATGAGTTTAAATGTCTGTGTAGTAAAATTTGATCTAGTGCTGAACATTGTCAAATGAGTTAAAATGTATGCGACATACAGCTTTAGTTTCTTCATCATCTCCCTCCATGAATTGCTCAAAATCCAAATTTTTTTGATAAAATAACCTTTTCTTTCCCTGGACATCTCTATTGCAAGAGTAAATGTTTTAATTCGTCCTAAATTCTAAACTCACTTTTAAATCGGATTTAACTAGAAACACTTAATTGTTTGCATAAAGCAGAATTGTACTGTAGTTACATTATGCAGATGAACATTAAGCTCTTCTGGGGTGTACTGCAAAAAAGTACAAAAGGGAAGGCAAGTTCAAAAGACATGCTGCCACCGTTACTTTCTGTGATCTATTTCTGGTCTTCTATTTAATCAGTGAGCCATGTTTATCGAATAAAAGCACTGACTGGTACTCTGTTTAATTAGTGAGCTGTGTTTATAGTGATAAAAGCACTGACTGATCTTCTGTTTAATCAGTTTGCTGTGCTTACAGGGATAAAAGCACTGACTGGTCTTCTGTATAATCATTGAGATATGTTTACAGTGATAAAAGCACTGACTGGTCATCTGTTTAATCAGTGAGCTATGTTTATAGTGATAAAAGCACTGAACTGCTTAGGGGCTTTAGTGCTAAAGACTAAACAGTCAGATGTACTTTTGTTAGATACAATCCTTGATATGGACCAATGACAATTATGGCTTATTAGAGACACTGGTGATTTTGGGGGTGTTCAATAGTCTGTTAGAAATACAATATCTGACCTTTTCTGAATAAGACAGTGGCTGATTAGATATTAAAAACATATTCTGGTTCGGTCCAAAATCTCACAGTGCAGTTGGGTGTTTTGCTCCATTTTTTCTACTGAACCGAGTTGGGCTTTTTATTGCATATCTGTGAAAGCCAATATGGGCCAAGGTATGGCTTTCTTAGTTGGACTGGTTCTGTGGTTAAAGCATTTGAGAATTTTAATAAATCCTATGATAATAGTGAAATAACCAAATTGGTTTCATTCAAATAGACCTGTATGAAAAATTCATCAATATTGCTTAAAGATGAATAACTTGTATATCAAATACAGACTTACAGTCACCAAATATATACATTGTTTTAATGTAAGTTGGGCAAAAATATAAATTGTACATAAAGTCCACAAAAAGATGGATAGCTCTATCACAACTGTACATTGTTTTTACTGATGTTAAGTTCACCTTATTTTTATTTCAGGTCCTTGGTTTGATCCGGACACTCACCTGGCAGGACAAAATGTATGAAGTTTTCACTAAAGCAGGAGTCTATGCTTTGACATTGGAGGTTTATAACTCTGTTAGCTCCATATTTTATACACAGCAAATACATGTATATGGTAAGTTATATCAAATGCTAAGGCAAAATATTTGATTTTTCTTCAAATGGTCAGTTTATAACAGGAAAAGTGATCATCTTTCTTTCTATCCAGGAAATCATTTATTTCCTTATTATACTTTTGTGTCCCCTCTATATCTTACTGATCTAGATAAGTGAGATAATATGATTGTATGTGAGATAATATCGTTTTGGTATGTGAGATTATATATATTTACACATGATCAGTCAGTCAGAAGATGTGCACTAGATTCTACCCATGGACCATATTCATGGTCAGCAATGTTAGTCAAGGTAAACAAAATTTGTCATTTCCCTAAGGCTGTATGTAATCACAGATAAAACACCTACCATTTTTATGCAGATAACATTTTCAATTCTGCAATTTTCTATTTATGTTATACACATCATAAGAAATACAAATCTTAGAATATTTGGTTTATTCTTTAGTGCAGTCATTGCAAAACACTAATTAAAATCTTAAGTTATTGTATACAAAACTAAAGTTAAAATGTAAGTTTTGAGTGTTAAGTATTGATGGTGTATGAGAAATTAGAGGCTATAAAAATATTACAATAAATTTTGTCATTCAAGGCTAAGACTTCAAGCAAATGTACTTTTTAATGCAGTATCTTTAAGTAATGTACATGTATATAAGTCAGTATAAATGCAGAATATTAAAAAAACAGCTAATTGATGAACAATCATGAATATGTAATTAGGCAAAAGTAGGTCTTGCTAGAGCTAAGTGTGACAGTCCAGACTAAACCCAGATCAGTGGTGTGAGCAAACTCATTGTTGACCCTTACTTTACCACATACATACATGTGCAGTGTTCCGTTAAGGATTTTAAGAGATAAAGATGTGTCCACAGGTTCTCCAGGTTTGTGTGTACAATATTAGTTACAAAATGCAGAAGTTGACATATCATGATTCATATTAAAGTTACTTTTAAGCTGGTTGGGGCAAGGTTATGTTTTGCAGATTTCCACACAGAAAAGTGCATAAGTATTGGAAGTGATACACATTTTTTAACTTTTTAATTGAACAAAAATGGAAAATTATTAGATGTGAAATTTATTTATTTGTCCTCAACAGGAGGAACCCATCCAATTCACATTACTGCTGCTATTTTGAAAGAGTGACACCATGGATAGAAAGGGTCTACACTAAGTTTGTTCATGACAGTGCAGTTGACATCCTAATAAATTAAGATAATTATCATGAAACATAGGTCATGGAAATTAAGACACTGGAATAATTATCATGAAACTAAGGTCATGGAATACTTATGAAATAAAGACTGGAATATTTATCATGAATCTAAGGTCATGGAATACTTATGAAATTAAGACACTGGAATAATGATCATGAAACTTAGGTCATGGAAATTAAGACACAGGAAAAATTATCATGAAACTAAGGTCATGGAATACTTATGAAATTAAGACACAGGAATAATTATCATGAAACTAAGGTCATGGAATACTTATGAGATTAAGACACTGGAATAATTATCATGAAACTTAGGTCATGGAAATTAAGACACTGGAATAATTATCATGAAACTTAGGTCGTGGAATACTTATGAAATTAAGACACTGGAATAATTATCATGAAACTAAGGTCATGGAATACTTATGACATTAAGACACTGGAATAATTATCATGAAACTTAGGTTGTGGAAATTAAGACACTGGAATAATTATCATGAAACTAAGGTCATGGAATACTTATGAGATTAAAACACTGGAATAATTATCATGAAACTAAGGTCATGGAATACTTATGAGATTAAGACACTGGAATAATTATCATGAAATTTAGGTCGTGGAAATTAAGACACTGGAATAATTATCATGAAACTAAGGTCATGGAATACTTATGAGATTAAGACACTGGAATAATTATCATGAAACTAAGGTCATGGAATACTTATGAGATTAAGACACTGGAATAATTATCATGAAACTAAGGTCATGGAATACTTATGAGATTAAGACACTGGAATAATTATCATGAAACTAAGGTCATGGAATACTTATGAGATTAAGACACTGGAATAATTATCATGAAACTAAGGTCATGGAATACTTATGAGATTAAGACACTGGAATAATTATCATGAAACTAAGGTCATGGAATACTTATGAGATTAAGACACTGGAATAATTATCATGAAACTAAGGTCATGGAATACTTATGAGATTAAGACACTGGAATAATTATCATGAAACTAAGGTCATGGAATACTTATGAAATAAAGACACTGGAATAATTATCATGAAACTAAGGTCATGGAATACTTATGAGATTAAGACACTGGAATAATTATCATGAAACTAAGGTCATGGAATACTTATGAGATTAAGACACTGGAATAATTATCATGAAACTAAGGTCATGGAATACTTATGAGATTAAGACACTGGAATAATTATCATGAAACTAAGGTCATGGAATACTTATGAGATTAAGACACTGGAATAATTATCATGAAACTAAGGTCATGGAATACTTATGAAATAAAGACACTGGAATAATTATCATGAAACTAAGGTCATGGAATACTTATGAGATTAAGACACTGGAATAATTATCATGAAACTAAGGTCATGGAATACTTATGAGATTAAGACACTGGAATAATTATCATGAAACTAAGGTCATGGAATACTTATGAAATTAAGACACTGGAATAATTATCATGAAACTAAGGTCATGGAATACTTATGAGATTAAGACACTGGAATAATTATCATGAAACTTAGGTTGTGGAAATTAAGACACTGGAATAATTATCATGAAACTAAGGTCATGGAATACTTATGAAATTAAGACACTGGAAATAATTATCATGAAACTAAGGTCATGGAATACTTACGAGATTAAGACACTGGAATAATTATCATGAAATTTAGGTCGTGATAATTAAGACACTGGAATAATTATCATGAAACTAAGGTCGTGGAATACTTATGAAATTAAGACACTGGAATAATTATCATGAAACTAAGGTCATGGAATACTTTTGAGATTAAGACACTGGAATAATTATCATGAAACTAAGGTCATGGAATACTTATGAGATTAAGACACTGGAATAATTATCATGAAACTAAGGTCATGGAATACTTATGAAATAAAGACACTGGAATAATTATCATGAAACTAAGGTCATGGACTACTTATGAGATTAAGACACTGGAATAATTATCATGAAACTAAGGTCATGGAATACTTATGAGATTAAGACACTGGAATAATTATCATGAAACTAAGGTCATGGAATACTTATGAGATTAAGACACTGGAATAATTATCATGTAACTAAGGTCATGGAATACTTATGACATTAAGACACTGGAATAATTATCATGAAACTTAGGTTGTGGAAATTAAGACACTGGAATAATTATCATGAAACTAAGGTCATGGAATACTTATGAAATTAAGACACTGGAATAATTATCATGAAACTAAGGTCATGGACTACTTATGAGATTAAGACTCTGGAATAATTATCATGAAACTAAGGTCATGGAATACTTATGAGATTAAGACACTGGAATAATTATCATGAAACTAAGGTCATGGAATACTTATGAGATTAAGACACTGGAATAATTATCATGAAACTAAGGTCATGGAATACTTATGAAAGAAAGACACTGGAATAATTATCATGAAACTAAGGTCATGGAATACTTATGAGATTAAGACACTGGAATAATTATCATGAAACTAAGGTCATGGAATACTTATGAGATTAAGACACTGGAATAATTATCATGAAACTAAGGTCATGGAATACTTATGAGATTAAGACACTGGAAATAATTATCATGAAACTTAGGTTGTGGAAATTAAGACACTGGAATAATTATCATGAAACTTAGGTTGTGGAAATTAAGACACTGGAATAATTATCATGAAACTTAGGTTGTGGAAATTAAGACACTAAAATAATTATCATGAAATTAATGAAAGTAAGATTATTATCATGAAATTAAGATTATATGTTAAATTAAAGCAATTAGGATAATTATCAAGAAATTAAGGCAGCATGATAAATTAAGGTAAATAGATTAATTATCATGAAATTAAGGCAATTAGATAACATAGTTTTCACATCATGTCATGTGATCTACAATTGAGACTATCAGTTTTCATGAACTAAACCCTGTGCAAGTTACCAATTTGCCAAAACAAATATCTTTTATGCATTTGGCATATCACATGACTGTAATATGTTTATGAATACTAAGGCTGAAATAAAAAGTGGATCTTTGAAACATTTTTCATTAGAACTAATTCTTTGCTTCTGCAGATGACATTACAACTGTGAGACTGAGTATTTCTCCTGAAATAAATTCCTACAACATCAGCAACCTACAAATACGACAGGCATTGGTGGAGATCTTTAGTCAGAATGTGGCACAGGTAATGTTCTCATTATCGCTCTAGTTAGTGCCAAAGTTATTGCTTGTTTCTCTAATAGATGATAGTCATTATGTTAATGATAATGGTGGTGGTGGTAGTGATGATATTGATAATGATGACAGTGCTAGTGGTAACTTCATTGTAGGTGATGGTGATAGTAACATCGATGATGATGGTGGTGGTGGTTGCAAACATAATGATGATCATGATGATGATAGTGTTAGTGGTGATGATGATTCTGGATATACCAACACAAATATAAATTAATTTCTCACTACTTCACATTTGGATGCCATTGACGTTTTTGTAACAGCAGTTATCATTTTAGGATTACAGCTTGCAACTGATCATTTCTGTCCGATCAAGAATTAGCATGAACAGTTTAATCTTTTTTATAGAATGATGATGTTCTCTTTGAATAAGGGACCTTGAAGGTGTCATCTTTACCAATTACTCACATTTCACCACTGTCTTTATGGTTTCTTGATATACCCAATGTGGTATGTGAAAAAGCTTGTCAGCATCTTCCTGTGGGTCTTTATGGACTCGTCTTCCACCAAATATACTGCCTGCTCTCTGAAGGCCTAGCATGTGTTAACAATGGCATAAACTACCACATCACAAAGTCTCTTTCTTACACCTGATTTTGTGTTTTTCAGATATAAGGGATACCAATTAGTTTTTCTTATATGATTAAGCTCATTTAATCTGATTTGACACAATTTTATGATGTCAGCAATATTCTCTGCATGTCCTGACTTAGTTCAGATTTTTTTGTGTTAAAAAAATTATTTGTAAGGATTTTATTTGTGGACCAAATGTACCGAGCTAAAAACTAAAAAAGATATCACCTAACATTATGCAAGTTCCATATTTTACATTCACTAGCTGAACCATTTTAATTTACTTATGGAACGTGTGATGAATTTGAAATTGTTGCAAGTATTGCAGCTAAAACCAAGTAAATATATAATGACCATTATGGATTGACTTATGCCTTGGTTACAAATGAATATGTACATATTGTTGGTAGTATAATTAATAAATGATGAATTTATTTTGTTCCTTTCCTTCAGATTTTAGAAGTGCCACGTTCACGACTGACAATCACCATACAACCCATTAAGCCAGTAGTTGTTGATGTCACCGTGTTGCCAGCAAAGCCACCAAGCAAAAATGAAAATGAAGAAGAGGACACAGATAAGGTATGATCTTTTAGTTGATGGATGCTAGTCATCAAAAGTGAGTATAAGCCTTCCCATTTATAAATTATAATCCATGTAAATTGTTTGGTCATTCAGGACTTTCATTTGCACCAAATCCATGTAAACTGTTTTGTCATTCAATAAATTCATTTACACCAAATCCATGTGAATTGTTTTGTCATACAATAAATTCATTTACACCAGATCCATGTAAATTGTTTTGTCATTCAGGACATTCATTTACACCACATCCATGTAAATTGTTTGGTCATTCAGGACATTCATTTACACCAAATCCATGTAAATTGTTTGGTCATTCAGGACATTCATTTACACCAAATCCATGTAAATTGTTTGGTCATTCAGAACATTCATTTACACCAAATCCATGTAAATTGTTTGGTCATTCAGGAAATTCATTTACACCAAATCAATGTAAATTGTTTTGTCATTCAATAAATTCATTTACACCAAATCCAGGTGAATTGTTTTGTCATTCAGGACATTCATTTACACCAAATCAATGTAAATTGTTTTGTCATTCACTAAATTCATTTACACCAAATCCATGTAAATTGTTTGGTTATTCAGGACATTCATTTACACCAAATCCATGTAAATTGTTTTGTCCTGAATGACAAAACAATTTACAACAATTCACCAAATCCATGTAAATTGTTTGGTGTTTCATGACATTCATTTACACCAAATCCATGTAAATTGTTTTGTCATTCAGGACATTCATTTACACCAAATCCATGTAAATTGTTTTGTTATTCAGGACATTCATTTACACCAAATCCATGTAAATTGTTTTGTCAATCAATAAATTTACACCAAATCCATGTAATTTCTTTTGTCATTCAAAACAGTCATTTACACCAAATCCATGTAAATTGTTTTGTCATTCAATAAATTCATTTTTACCAAATCCATGTAAATTGTTGTCATTCAATAAATTTACACCAAATCCATGTAATTTCTTTTGTCATAAAGGACATTCATTTACACCAAATCCATGTAAATTGTTTTGTCATTCAATAAATTTACACCAAATCCATGTAATTTCTTTTGTCATAAAGGACATTCATTTACACCAAATCCATGTAAATTGTTTTGTCATTCAATAAATTTACACAAATTCAATCTTTTGTCATTCAGGACATTCATTTACACCAAATCCATGTAATTTCTTTTGTCATTCAGGACATTCATTTACACCAAATCCATGTAAATTGTTTGGTTATTCAGGACCTTCATTTACTCCAAATCCATGTAAATTGTTTTGCTTGAAGTAGCAAGCATACATGTCAGTTTACAACAGGCAGGTGTATGTCACTAAAGAGTTTCCAAGGTCTAGTATAATTTTTATTGACTTTATTTTTTATTTTACACGACTATTATTGCAAGGCTATAAGGTGTTTTCTATCATTTGCACCCTTAGCTGTATACAAATATTAATTTTTTTAAAAAATTATATGCTCCAGTATTTCATAAACAATCATCTATAATTTCTTATTTTTTGATGCAGCCACAGAACTTGGTACAATATAAATACTAATTTTTTTCCCTTATTTTATGACTGAAATTATCTTTGTGCATCTGATGAAATGTCAATGATATTTAAGTGTTCCAACATGGTTTTTAGATTTGAAATTTAGATTTGATGTTGAATTATTACTCACTGTCAAATTGGGGAGAAGAGGGCTATTCTGTTATCCATGATTAAAAGTTTTGATTCCACTCAAAGTTATTACACTGTTTCATGATTTGAAACTAAAAGGCATTGCATTAAGATGATTGAAGTAAATTTGAAAAAAATTTCAATGAAATCTCTTGGAGTAATTGACACTGTTTACTAAAAGTTTACCCTCCATTTGCATGATACTGGCAGGGCATGCCATATGGAGATACTTTAAATTTTGTGCTTGACTTAATGACTTCACAGAATGATAGAGAAATAATTAGTGTAACACAATGTATTTTACAGGTAGTGGACATGTTGATCCATCAAGCCCGGCAAAAATACCTTTCCTTCCCACTCTTCACACAGAATGACTTCATCAAGATAGTTGGTGCTGAGATTGTCAGATGTAAGTTTTAAGTTACTCAGAATTATCATCGCCATTTACGAATTGAGATGTTGATTCCTTTTGAGAGGACCCTTCCCAGTAAAAACCAGCCCAATTTGATATAGAGGCCAACTTTCCTAAATTTAAGATAGCTTACTTTTATTTGTTTTACTGTTTACACAGTATTTTTTATATCGGAAAAAAATTAAAATATAAGTAGAATATTTATATGTATGTATGTATGTAAGGCCATAATTTGTTATTTCTACCTTAAAAAGTCCATAAAACTATGATATGAATGATCAGTGTGGTTTTATTTCTTTGGCATAGAGAGAGAGAGATTATACAAATTTCAGAAGTTATTTGAGTGTGATCATCTTCAGACCTGTCTAGTTTGAGTTCATATTCTTCACACCACTGGTTCCAGATGATCTGGATAGGAATCAAAGAAAAAAATGTGGGATACTGGTAGAAATCAGAAAAAAAAGTGAGATAGGACTCTGAGAGAAAAGGTTGGGTAGCAATCAGAGAAAAAGTGGGATTCAGATCAGAGAAAAGGTGGGGTACTGGTAGAAATCAGAGAAAAAGTGGGATGACAATCAGAAAAGGTGGGATAGAAATCAGAAGAAGTGGGATAGGAATCAGAGAAAAAAGGTGTTGTAGAAATCAGAGACAAAGTGGGATAGGAATCAGAGAGAAAAGGTGGAGTACTGATAGAAATAAAAAAGTGGGATAGGACTCAGAGAGAAAAAGTGGGGTAGAAATCAGAGAAAAAGTGGGATTCAGATCAGAGAGAAAAGGTGGGGTTCTTGTAAAAATCAGAGATAAAAAGGGATAGGAATCAGAGAGAAAAGGTGGAGTACTGATAGAAATAAAAAAAGTGGGATAGGACTCAGAAAAAGTGGGATAGAAATCAGAGAAAAAGTAGGATTCAGATCAGAGAGAAAAGGTGGGGTTCTTGTAAAAATCAGAAAAAGTGGGATATGAATCAGAGAGAAAAGGTGGGGTACTGGTAGAAATCAGAGAAAAAGTGGGATGAGAATCAGAAAAGGTGGGATAAAAATCAGAAAAAGTGGGATAGGAATCAGAGAAAAAAAGGTGTTGTAGAAATCAGAGAAAAAGTGGGATAGGAATCAGAGAGAAAAGGTGGGTTACTGGTAGAAATCAGAGAAAAGTGGGATAGGAATCAGAGAAAAGTTGGATAGAAACAGAAAGAAAAAGGGATAGAATCTCAGAGAAAAAGTGGGATAGCTTCAGAAAGGTAAAGGATGGGATTCTGAGAAAAGAAAAGGAATAGGAACTGGCAACAAAAAGAAATTTTACACAAAGTTTTCCATAGTAAACTTGCTTTCAGACAAACAACACTATCACTGCTCCAGTGGCTAGCTGTTAGAGTATCTGCCTTGGATGTGGGAGGTTGTGGGCTTGAACCCCAGCCAAGTCATACCAAAGACTTAAAAAAAATCATACCAACAGCTGCCTCACTTGGCGCTCAGCATTAAGAGGTTAGTGTTAGGATTGGTTGGTCTGGTGTTAGGAAAATGTGACTGGGTGTAACATCATGCCACATCACTATAAACTGTCACAATGCAAATATTGTAGCAATATGACTGAAAAGTTGTTAAAGCTACATTAAAAATCTAAATCACACACACAAACACACAACACTATCAGGATACCATCAGATTTATGTCAGTACAGAGTAGGAATACCATCAGATTTGCACCACACAATGTAGGGCCCAGTGTAGGAATACTATTAGATTTATGGCAACTCAATGAAAGACTTTGTGTAGGGATACAATAAGATTTATTACAACACACTGTAGTTGTGTAAGGGATACCATCAGATTTATGTCAACACAATGTAGTTCTTAGTGTAGGGATACAATCAGATTTATGTCCAGACAATGTATTACTTCATGTAAGGGATATCATCAGATTTATGTCAACACAATGTTGGACTTAGTATAGAGATACCATCAGATTTTTTTTCAAGACAATGTAGGGCCCAGTTTATGTTAAGACAGTGTAGGGCATAGCATAGTGATACCATCAGATTCATGTCAAGATAGTGTAGGGCCTCTGTAAGGACACCATCAGATTTATGTCAACACAATGTTGGGCCCAGTGTAGGGATAACAATAGATTTATGTCAACACAATGTTGGGCCCAGTGTAGGGATAACAATAGGTTTATGTCAACACAATGTTGGGCCCAGTGTAGGGATAACAATAGGTTTATGTCAACACAATGTTGGGCCCAGTGTAGGGATAACAATAGATTTATGTCAACACAATGTTGGGCCCAGTGTAGGGATAACAATAGATTTATGTCAATGCAATGTTAGGCCAAGTGTAGGGATAACAATAGGTTTATGTCAACACAATGTTGGGTACAGTATAGGGATAACAATAGGTTTATGTCAACACAATGTTGGGCCCAGTGTAGGGATAACAATTGGTTTATGTCAATGCAATGTTGGGCCCAGTGTAGGGATAACAATAGGTTTATGTCAGCACAATGTTGGGCCCAGTATAGGGATAACAATAGGTTTATGTCAACACAATGTTGGGCCCAGTGTAGGGATAACAATAGGTTTATGTCAACACAATGTTGGGCCCATTGTAGAAATAGCAATAGGTTTATGCCATGCAGAAAAAATGTATGGTCCTCTAGGTGGCATTTTAATGAAGGATGGAAGGAGTTTGCATTTTTTTTATATAAATTAGATGATGATGTTTTCATATCAGATTTGAATTGTTTATATCAAACATCTTGTATAATATTTGATATCAAATATTAGATTTTTTTTCATCACAATTTTTTATATCATAAATTGGAATGCATTACCATACATTTTGGTATTTTTGAATTAAAATATTTAATTTATGTCTAACTTATTTTTTAAAAAAATATTGTGAAAAATTAGTACAATGGCAACCTGTGTTTGAAATATTTTGTCCCATTAATGTGAGATCACTCCTTGAATAAGGCCATCATTCCATCACAGATGGGGTGGCCTCATAAGATAGGGATCATTGTAATGTTAACACAATAGAATGCTTAAAAGAAAATTTGTTTTATCTTTGTTCTGAGTTTTAACAATTGTAATTTTTGATTAATTTAAGATTTTAAAGTTTTCAGAAACAACCAATCATGTTTGCACAGGTCTGTCTGCAGCTCTGTTTCTGTCTTTGTTGAATGAAATGAAGATACAACTTGAAATGTACAAGATTACTATCATATAGCTATATGGAGTATATCAACGGATTAGAATGGGATCTTACAAAGTCTAAATATTGGACAGGAATGTTATGCTCATTAGTAATCTAAGAAATCAAAATATTTATTTTATTTGAATGATTAGCAACATTTATTATGAGGCTAAATATTTCAATGTATACTTTACTGAGGATGTTTTTGTAGATAATGAGGCTTATTATTTCAGTGTATACTGTACTTAGTGTGTTTTATTTTTAAGACACTGATCAGTGATGTGGTTTATGAAGGACTGAAAATATCAAGCTGAAGAGTCACAAATCATCTTGCATAGGACTGTTTCATTAAATAAAACTAGGAATTCAAATTTCTGAAACCAGCTTTATTGAAATATATGGGTTTTTTTTGGTAAATGTGCTATGTGTAAAATGTTGGTTGATAATCCTAAAATGGTTACTGTCATTTAATGGCAGATTATATCAGGTTTTTATTTTACAAATTCTGTGTACTGCATGAAATCAAAATACCTTTTTTTTCATCAAGCAAACTAGTCTTAGTGCTTCTAAAAATTCAGGAAAGAACAATTGTCAGAACACTCCTTTCCAAAACTACTCTATTGTGAAAAGAAATTGTTCAGAGGAGAAAATTTAGAACCTCTGAAACCAGGGCATAGTATCCTATATTTTTTTGGAAGGACAGGTCAGATGTATTGCTTGAGGGTGTTTTTTTTTTACAGAACACACCTAGGTTTCCCAGATTAAATAATGGTTAAGACTGCAGTCTGACCAATCACCTATCCATGCCCTATCTTTTTCTTCTTCATATAGCTGGTATACAATACTATTTTGGAGATTATCTCATTCCCAAATTTGGGTGGAAAAATAGTATTTTTTCTGTAGATTTCAATCAGTTTTCAATTATGTACATAGAGTATATCCTAGATTAATAAATATATAGTAAATGAGGTAGTTCTTGATTGCATTTTTTTAAAGTTGGAAGGCAGTCTTATTCCAGATTTATAAAGTGTCAACCAAATTATTGACAAGTCACCCTTGTTCAAAGACTTGTGAACCTATAAAAGTTAAGTATAATAAAAACATTGTTCCAACTGTTTATATATTTTAGACTGCTTTGTGGGGTCTTAATTAAATTCATTAAATAGGTGTCAGCAAGGTAGTCTGTTACATAATTATGTGCAGCCACTCATGCATAAAACAGCTGGTAGACCTGCTTAGGTCACATGTATAAAGAAATAAAGGTGTGAAAGTAGAGTTGACTGTCATCCTAGAACTATTTCTTGCAGATTAAATTCCTCTTCTCCAGGTATGCTTCATTTACAGATTTATCAGGTTTGATAAAAACAGAGCTTATTATTAAAACAATTTGGCCTTCATTATCTGGGCATTAAGAACTCTTCCACTGAGTCATTCTAATGATTAAAGGCAAAAAAAACCACACTTTTAAGTAAGGTTGATTTAACACCTTTGATAGAAAGGTAACCCACTGAGCTGTTAATTGCTTTATGCTGCTTATGAAGAAGGGTTTGTCTTATTTTTCAGTTGATGATGGAAACACAGAGAAGAATGCAGATAAGAATTCAAACTCAATTTCAGCTGCATACATCATCATACCAGTTGCATTAGCTGCAGTTATTATAGTTATCATTGTTGTCTGTCATTATAAAAAGTAAGTTATCTGGCTTACTATAGTTATCATTGTTGTCACTCATTAACTCATTAAAAAAGTAAGTTATCTGGCTTATTATAGTTGTCATTGTTGTCACTTATAAAAAGTAAGTTATCTGGGTTATTATAGTTATCATTGTTGTCACTCATTAACTCATTAAAAAAGTAAGTTATCTGGCTTATTATAGTTGTCATTGTTGTCACTTATAAAAAGTAAGTTATCTGGGTTTTTATAGTTATCATTGTTGTCACTCATTATAAAAAGTAAGTTATCTGGGTTATTATAGTTATCATTGTTGTCACTCATTATAAAAAGTAAGTTATCTGGGTTATTATAGTTATCATTGTTGTCACTCATTATAAAAAGTAAGTTATCTGGGTTATTATAGTTATCATTGTTGTCACTCATAAAAAGTAAGTTATCTGGGTTATTATAGTTATCATTGTTGTCACTTATAAAAAGTAAGTTATCAGGGTTATTATAGTTATCATTGTTGTCACTCATTAAAAAAAGTAAGTTATCAGGGTTATTATAGTTATCATTGTTGTCACTCATTATAAAAAGTAAGTTATCTGGGTTATTATAGTTATCATTGTTGTCACTCATTATAAAAAGTAAGTTATCTGGGTTATTATAGTTATCATTGTTGTCACTCATAAAAAGTAAGTTATCTGGGTTATTATAGTTATCATTGTTGTCACTCATTATAAAAAGTAAGTTATCTGGGTTATTATAGTTTTCATTGTTGTCATTCATTATAAAAAGTAAGTTATCTGGGTTATTATAGTTATCATTGTTGTCACTCATTATAAAAAGTAAGTTATCTGTGTTATTATAGTTTTCATTGTTGTCACTCATAAAAAGTAAGTTATCTGGGTTATTATAGTTTTCATTGTTGTCATTCATTATAAAAAGTAAGTTGTCTGGGTAATTATAGATATCATTGTTGTCACTCATTATTAAAAGTAAATTATTTGGGTTATTATAGTTATCATTGTTGTCTGTATTATAGTAAGTAAGTTATCTGCACTTTATGAATATTTCTATATGGTAAATACTTGTTTATATTGAGTCCACCTGCAAACAATCCAGACCATAATCTGCCATGAGATTAATACACAGCAGATCAGAATATATGTTGTTTGTTACTACTGGTTACTGATAACAAACGACATTGACCCAGATCTGTTGACACATTATGCAATAGTAGATCTGCGTCTGTGCAGATATTATTTGGACTTGACTTAAAAGCAGGTTTATAGGATATGTAATTATATTATATTTATATCATGTGTCAAACTGTAAAGGGCATAGACATGAGTTATGTTACATTTATAACATGTTTCAGACTGTATAGACATCACATATTGTGCCATCATATCAGCATCTATTCTGTTCACTCAAAATCATTAGTGAAAAGCACAGTAGACACTGATCTCTCAATGCATTATGTTAAGTCTCTATAGTCTTAATCTAAGCAACAGAAAGTAGTGAGACCAACATTTTTTGCAAAATTCAACAATATATTTCCCAGGAATACAGTGAAAATTCAAATGACAAAGTATTATGAATTAATTTCCAAATAATCTTAAAAGTTTTGTCACAAGTCCAATGGTATAGAATGTTCTGAATGATTTCCAGTAATCTTGAATGTGCTGATGTATCAATAGCTTTGTTGTGTCATAGTGATATAATCGAGAATGTCTTTGAGTCCTCAGTAGTCCCAAACAATGTTTTAGTCCTCTAAAAAGTTAATAAGCACTTTTTTTAATTCTGGTGAATAATTTAAATCAGTGATTTCTCAAATTATATCTAAACTCAAATTAAAGTGATTCCACAGACTGATATTAAAAACAGGAATGAAAACTTTATACAATAACTTCTTTATATACATCTCAAATGGACTATTGTCACAATAGCATTTTCTGAAAATCTAATGAAAATTGCCAAATATTATCAGCAAGTTCACTTATATAATATTCTAAAGTTGTAATCAAGGCTAGGTCTTGAACTCAAATTCAAGTAAACATCTTAAAAACATAATGCTAGTCAGGTAGGACAAAACTCTACCCTCATTTACAAAGGTCAAATACACAATATAAAGTAAATACAACAATTATGAGATGCTTGCACTGATCTTTTTCTGTATTACAAACCATTTTCAACTGGCGCTGATATGTCAGAGCAATATGTACTGTTTGCAATTAGCACTGATCTTTAGGTTCATTATGGTCTATGCACTGTGCCACTGCTACTGATCTTTCAGTGCATTATGGGATTTTTGGTGCATTATGGGCTGTGTGCCACTGGTACTAATCTTTTGGTGCATTATGGGATTTTTGATGCTTTATGAACTGTGTGCAACTGGTACTGATCTTTCAGTGCATTATGGGATTTTTGGTGCTTTATGGACTGTGTGCCACTGGTACTTGTCGTTTGGTGCATTATGGGATTTTTGATGTTTTAAGGACTGTGTGCCACTGGTACTTGTTGTTTGGTGCATTATGGGATTTTTGATGCTTTATGGACTGTATGCCACTGGTACTGATCTTTTGGTGCATTATAGGATTTTTGATGCTTTATGGACTGTGTGCCACTGGTACTTGTCGTTTGGTGCATTATGGGACTTTTGGTGCTTTATGGGCTGTGTGCCACTGGTACTTGTCGTTTGGTGCATTATGGGATTTTTGGTGCTTTTTGGACTGTGTGCCACTGGTACTTGTCGTTTGGTGCATTATGGGATTTTTGATGCTTTATGGACTGTGTGCCACTGGTACTGATCTGTCGGTGCATTATGGGATTTTTGATGCTTTATGGGCTGTGTGCCACTGGTACTGGTCGTTTGGTGTATTGTGGGATTTTTTTTAGCTTTATGGGCTGCTATGTGCCACTGGTACTGGTACCATGTATGTTCAGATGGAATAGTCGTGGGTACCATGTATGTTCATAGGGAATAGCACTAAATACCATGTATGTTCAGATTGAATAGCCCTGAGTACCATGTATGTTTTGATGGAATAACCCTCATAAGTTTGATGATAATTTCAATGTAAATTCACTATTGGTAAAGTGTCTTTTCCATAAATCGAGAGTCATGCATGGCTTCAGTACCTACTTAGGTCATTTTTTGTTAGTGGCCAAAGTGTGAGTCCTTGGGAATGGACCTTTTCTCCCATTTCCTCAGCATCATATAACCAATAATGTGTTAAAAGTGCCATTACTCCCCCCCATCACAAATTTTTTTTATTGGGTGAGACCATTTTTAAATATATAATTAAAAAAAACCCATGGTATCCCTTTCAACAACATATCTTGACTATGAAACAAATTGTTTATTCATCAAACATTATACAATTTTAGGTTGCATTAGGTGTTATTGGATTAAAGGTGCCCTGTGATTCTATGGCACCATTCATTTTACATAAAAATTAAAGTTCTGTTCTGTTTTTAATGATAGGAATTTTCTAGCATATTTACCAAGCAGACACAAATCAACATAATGGATTACTAAACACTATTAAAACCTATATTCCCTTGACAATGAAATGAAGCATGAAGTCATACAAAACATAATTTGGTTTGTTAGAAGTAGTCAAAATAATCATTTAAAATTTCATCCTAGTTTACTTGCCTCAAAGCCTGCCTTGGCAAATGAATCTTGGGCTATATGTTGAATTTCAAAGCACAAAATGTGTGCATGGATTATTACATTATGTATTGTCAATTATTATATGCCCATTTTTTTCTCTTTTAACTTTTACAATTTTGCACTGGCTTGCATCTCCATGTACTCAATAATGTATTAATAACTACTTTGTAAACAAATCATGCACACTCTCCTAGTAGATGCTTTATGGTTTGGTTGATTAAATGAACTAAAGCAGATGTTTCATGGACTGCCGCATGCCAGCTGCCTTGCCACATTCCTTTGTTAACCTTTTTGATACAATGTTTTGGATTTAGGCTAACTATAGACAGCATCCTTACAAATATCATGCAAGTGACAAGGCATAAACTCTCTTCTTTAGCTGGTAATAAGATGGGAGAAAATACTCTTCCAGGTTTACATCAAGAATTTCCTCAAAATGTACTTTCTTAGTTCTGCAGATCCTGATTAGATGAGCCATGGCATGGGTCCACAAGCTAAATTAGCCTACACATTTTGAAATTGTACTGTAATTTTGACTATGTGCCAAGTGCATGTACATCCTCCTTATTGAACTCAAAATGAAATAAACATTGTATTCCATAGTGTCTTTTTGGTAATTGCAATTAAAAGATGTCATATTTTTCCCACATTATGAATTCAAATATTCAATGACATAACAGAAACACATTTGCAGATGTCAATACACTTCTTCACTGCTTCAGTCTGAGGTATTTCATGCAGAATCGGCAGATTAATCCAGTCCATAATCATGAAATTTTTGAGAATCATTAGAAATACCAAAATCTATTCATTCCAGATGAAATGGAAAATATACTACAATGTGCATTCATTCACAATATGATGCCAGATTTCAATTTTAAGTAGACCAAAATGCCATTTTCTTTCAAAAGTTATGTCTAGCATGTGGCTAAGTTCAGATTTATCTGGGCGGAGTTATGTGAACATTAATGTTGTGTACTGATGAATATACGCTTGTGTATTTAGTTTGGAATATGCATAGATTCAGTTACTTTGCTTCTTGTAGTGTATTTTTGTTTATATAATTCAGCCTTGGGTGCAATAAGAAAAAACCATATAGTAAAAAGGTTACTGCATTTGTATGGGAAAATATAAACTCTTTGTGCAGTATTTCCATCTGAAAAACTCATTCATATTTTCCCATACAAATGCAGTAACCTATAACTATCAACTAATCTAGTCAGAAATATGCACTGTCTAGAGGCATTTTCTGTGTGAAGTAAGATGAGGATGTAAAGGTACACATCCTGAAGATCAGTGGAGTAAAATGGGTATGTGAAGGAAAACATCCTGAATATTGATGGAGTAAAATGGGGATGTGAAGGTACACATCCTGAAGATCAGTGGAGTAAAATGGGGATATGAAGGTATGTATCCTGAATATTGATGGAGTAAAATGGGGATATGAAGGTACACATCCTGAATATTGATGGAGTAAAATGGGGATATGAAGGTACACATCCTGAAGATCAGTGGAGTAAAATGGGGATATGAAGGTACACATCCTGAATATTGATGGAGTAAAATGGGGATGTGAAGGTACACATCCTGAAGATCAGTGGAGTAAAATGGAGATATGAAGGTACACATCCTGAATATTGATGGAGTAAAATGGGGATGTGAAGGTACATATCCTGAAGACCAGTGGAGTAAAATGGGATTGTGAAGGTACACATCCTGAAGACCAGTGGAGTAAAATGGGAGTGTGAAGGTACACATCCTGAATATTGATGGAGTAAAATGGGGATATGAAGGTACACATCCTGATAATCAGTGGAATAAAATGGGAGTGTGAAGGTACACATCCTGATGATCAGTGGAGTAAAATGGGAGTGTGAAGGTACACATCCTGTTGATCAGTGGAGTAAAATGGGAGTGTGAAGGTACTGAAGATCAGTGGAGTAAAATGTGAGTGTGAAGGTACACATCCTGATGATCAGTGGAGTAAAATGGGAGTGTGAAGGTACTGAAGATCAGTGGAGTAAAATGGGAGTGTGAAGGTACACATCCTGAAGACCAGTGGAGTAAAATGGGAGTGTGAAGGTACACATCCTGATGATCAGTGGAGTAAAATGGGAGTGTGAAGGTACTGAAGATCAGTGGAGTAAAATGGGAGTGTGAAGGTACACATCCTGAAGACCAGTGGAGTAAAATGGGAGTGTGAAGGTACACATCCTGAATATTGATGGAGTAAAATGGGGATATGAAGGTACACATCCTGATGATCAGTGGAATAAAATGGGAGTGTGAAGGTACACATCCTGATGATCAGTGGAGTAAAATGGGAGTGTGAAGGTACACATCCTGTTGATCAGTGGAGTAAAATGGGAGTGTGAAGGTACTGAAGATCAGTGGAGTAAAATGGGAGTGTGAAGGTACACATCCTGATGATCAGTGGAGTAAAATGGGAGTGTGAAGGTACTGAAGATCAGTGGAGTAAAATGGGAGTGTAAAGGTACACATCCTGATGATCAATGGAGTAAAATGGGAATGTGAAGGTACACATCCTGATCAGTGGAGTAAAATGGGAATGTGAAGGTACACATCCTGATAACCAGTGGAGTAAAATGGGGATGTGAAGGTACACATCCTGAAGATCAGTGGAGACTTGTAACAGCTTTATGGTGTTCCTGACCTAGTCTCTATCTTCCTTGGGAAATCTGTTCAAGATGTCAAGATTGATTATGAACCAGACCTTCCCACCTTTATACAGCACAAGAATAATCTGAGAATAGGAAGCTGGAGTCTAGTCATTGTCCACTCTATAGACCACATCCTTCAACAGAGAGATGTGCCCTTCTTCCCATGATTTAGCTAGTTTGGACCAGGCAGAGGTCACTGATAGGGTATTGGAAATAAATCCAGTAGCTATCCTTTAAGGTGGAAAGGACCCACATATCATCAATGATGCCTGACCAAGAACCATGAAAAGAAAGGGCTAGACAAGCTACTGCTGGGATGCTGGAATAGTTTCTTCCATCTATCAAATAATAAGGCTAATTATGACACTGATGAGTCTGTGCCTGGAGGAAGAATTTGAAAGAAAGTTTCATAGGGCTGTCAGGTGGGTATACCTCTTGGCTTGTTTTGAAGGTATGCTGCCAAGGACTTTTGTTGTTCATCCCCTCAAATTATGTGATATCATGAAAGGGATAAGGCAAAGCATCTCCACTTCATAAAATTTTATGGATAGAGATAAACAGTTTTATTAATATTTTTGTTATGTATATCCACATTTGAGAAAAATAATAAATTTATTTAAAAAATGATACAAAATGATAAAAAATAAATTTTAAAAAATATTTATGATGAATGTATCTTAGAGGTACCGACCATAAAAGCTCCTTGCTGTGGTCTAGCAAGACCTTCAAGAAGTCCAAAGCAGCATCCCTGTAGAGGTAAAGAAGCTCTGCAGAGGATAGACATGGAGAGTATATGATGTGACATCTTTTCTACAGCCTTCAGCAAACACAGAAGCATACTATAAACAATAATTCCTCCTTAAGGAGGTCAGCAGAGATATTGGCAAGCAAGTTGATAATCACAAGAGTACGAGCTTTAAGCTCCATGATATTCAAGATTTTTAAGGCAAGCAATCCCAGGATCCATCTAATTTCCCTATTTGTAATTCCCCAGAGTCATGGGGTGGGTCTTAAGGAGACAACCCAGTCCCCAAGGAGTCCAAGAGGTCAAACTACTGTCCCTGAAATAAAACATCAGTGTAAGCTCTTAGACATTGCAGAATGCAAGAACAACAAATGAGTCTGCCATCATGGAAATGACTATATCAGCTTTAGCCTTCTCCAGTGCAAGACAGGACTGTACCTCCTAATAAGTTTTTCCATTGATGTTAATGCTCTCATCCCAAAGATGTTCATGAAGGAGTAATGTGTTAAGTCCTGCTAGTGAGGGAGTGGTGTGACAGGCCCTGCTAGTGAGGTTGTGATGTGACAGGCCCTGCTAGTGAGGGTGTGATATGACAGGCCCTGCTAGTAAGGTTGTGATGTGACAGGCCCTGCTAGAGTGGGAGTGATGTGACAGGCCCTGCTAGTGAGGGAGTGATGTGACAGGCCCTGCTAGTGAGGGAGTGATGTGACAGGCCCTGCTAGTGAGGTTGTGATGTGACAGGCCCTGCTAGTGAGGGAGTGATGTGACAGGCTTTGCTAGTGAGGGATTATTGTGACTAGCTCTGCATGTGGATCTTCTAGGAAAAAGGATTACTGAACCCTTATATCACATCTGCCCTAACCCAAAACCAAGAAAGGAACATCAATGGCACCATGGGAGATGGATAGGAAGACTCACTTCCCAGAAAGGATCTTGTCTCTACATCCAACAGCAATTAAAAGGAAACAGAGCAGGAAGGAAGCTGATCCCTCGTTTGGTGAATACATCCAGAGTCCTTATCTCCATCCAGATTGAACATTAACATAAGAATGGGTTTATGACTAAATCCCTGTTCTCAGACTGAAAATCAAACTCCAGTGAATAGTGTTTGAAATCCAGTGATTGTCAATGACCAGTGACTGACAACCTCTGACCATTGACTGATGAATAACAGATAATGCATTACTGCTATTAAATAATTTGTGGATGCTTTAAAATACAATAAAGAAAGACCTAGTCATAAAACGTGCTATCCATGAAAATAAATAAATTCACAGTAGCACAAAAATGTACATTTTTCCACATGTTATGTAGAATCTTATGAATGTACTTAAAATATTGAATTTATATGGCAAAACAATTTAACTTGAGATCAAAATATTCAATGTTGTGTCATAAAAATGTTTTTGATGAAAAGACTGCCATTTCACTGAGATATTTATCAGCATACTCTTCTATGTCTTACAGACGCATTGGAAACAAACAGAGATATTCCCTAATCTTGAACAGACGCATGGAAGACCTGAACTTGGTAGATGATGACCCTCCTTTGAATATTGACACAGAGTTGGTTATCCCAGAAAATAGCTCCCCAGCCAGGGATGGTGACATTAGTAAGTCAGAATTAAGGTCCAGTTAGCAAGATTATCCACATTGGTGGGAGAGGATCATGGGTTGCTTTTGATCAGTTCTTGACCTAACTTATAAATGTCATGAAATGTGGTAAGATGGTAGATATTGGTGATGCGTTTCACTGAAATATAATTAACTGACTTTTTGGTCAATCCACCATAACAGATCCTTATTGATGAATTAGGGGGGGACAGCATCAATCCCAGATCCATTAATCCTGTTTCTTTTTGTCTTTTTCACCAGATCTCTAAAGTACCTCATTATGTTATTGCAAATGCCATTTTCTGTTCATTTTTTCTTTTATATTTTTGATTCTTTTATAAATTTGAATAAGGGGTGAAAGCAAATAATGGACCAGTTTTTGAATACCTTATGTAATTTTATTACAAAAATATTTCCTGGAAAGCTATCTTAGTGTGCATCTTTTAGTAAACCAGGGAACAGAATGAATAGTTCAATAGAATAGGGGTGGTTCAAAATCCATTAAGTCCATCATAAGAGTAATTCTTGTCATCTGGAGCATGGATGCATTCTGGAGACAATAATTCCTCCTTTAAAAGACTACAGACCAAAAAGAGATCGGCATCAAGTTGATCATCACAAGAGTATAGGCCTAAAGACCAAAAAGAGATTGGCATCAAGTTGATCATTACAAGATTATAGGCCTTAAGCTCCATGATCTCCATGAGTTTTTAAGGCAGGCCCCAACTAAAAATGCTACTTGTGATGTGCCAGTCATGGGGGGGGGGCAGATCTTAAGAGACCAAGCCAGTGTCCAAGGTGTCTACTAGATTACTGTCCCTAAAAAAAATGTGTGTAACCTTTTGGGCCATGTCAGAGGTAAGGTATTGAATAAGCTGTTTGTGTGTGCAAGAAGAATAGTTTATAAACTGTTTAATAACAAGAATGTAACATTTCTTGAAAGTAATACAAAGAATAATTTTAATTAGAACTTGAAGTGAATTGTTTAACAGTTGCTGTACTTTACATGAAATGTGTCTTAGAAAGGATTATAGAGTTGCCTCCCCAAGAAAATAACAAACTAGTGTGGTTGTGTGTATCAGCATGTTTCACTTGGTTGAAGAGATACAGACAAGTGAATATATTTATATATCATTCTAGATAAATTTGCAGTAGAGCAAGTGTCTTTACTTGGCTATATTCATTTCAAAAGCATTTTGTATTTCTTTCAGGCTCCAATCAACAGCCCCAAGTACTGGTTATAGTGCCTCACCATTCTTCTCAATTATCAGAGACAAAGGAATGTTAACAAGGAAAAATTACTAGGTTTTAAAAAGCTTTGCCTCAGCAATGCAAATAATGATGCTTCTAGATTATGCTATTTGACATTCATTCTGTAGATAAGATTTTCAATCACCTCATTACAACAGGGTATTGGTAATGGACTTCTGTAATCAAGGACCCATTTGTTTTACAGTTGTGAAATAGAGTACATCAGTAAAACCAAAAGAAATGTATGTATGTATGTATGTATGTATGTATGTATGTATGTATGTATGTATGTATGTATTTATGTATGTATGTATGAATAGACACACACACACACATGGATGGATGGATGGATGGACAGTCCTGGTTAAATAGTGATATATAAATTATTTCATTTCTAGTTGGACTCATCTTTAAGATACCTTGATGGCTATGAACACAAACTATATCATTGTCTTGTCTAATATTACGAGAATTCTTAAAGAATTATTATATTCTATTTTATATTTGGTTTTTTTCTCCATGTTTTTCACATTATTTCAAAATCAGTTTTCCTCTTCCTTGAATATGATGTTTTAAGCAAGTCTAGTGCTGGTCTCCATTCTACAAATAGCTTGAAATATAATATTCCTTCACTCTCCATTCCATTTGTGAAACAGGTATAGTAATAGATATCATTTCATCATGTACTTCATTATAAGGTAGTTTTACTATAAGGTTGTATACTCTATGGATCTCATACTGTGTTTTTCTCATTAGTCACTTAGACTATACTTGTACACAAGACTTTTGTTATTTATTCAACCTATACAGGAATCAATAAGTAGTGATGCTGTTATGTTTAAATTTACATCACTTCTGTAAGTTCAAGATAAAATGTATTTATATTGTAATAAAGATAATTGTTAATACTTGACATTTTGACTTGTACACTGAGATTGGTTGTACTGAAGATAGTTGCTAATATTTGATATTTTAAATTGTATACTGGTTTTGGTTGTACTGAAGATAGTTGTTACTATTTATAGATTACTGGATTTGTATGGAAAAATATGAACAAGTTTTTTGGATGGCTATACTGCATGACCTTGGGAGTGCAGTATTTCCATCCGAAAAAATGAGTTCATATTTTTCCATTCAGATGCAGTAACCTTTTTATTATATGCTCATTTTTGTTTCATTACTATAGATTTAATAATAAAATTCACACCAAATATATTTAATAATAAAAGTTATTATTCTATTGTCAAAATAATAAAATAATAAAGTTTACAATCATGGATTCCTTCAATACACAATAATATTATTCATGCGCATATAGCTCCGCTCACTGACCTTTTAACTTTATAGCACACCACGTGCTTATGTTCATCAAGCGCAAGGAGTGCAACATGAAGATGTTCAATATCGGGGAATTCAATATTGAATGATTCTGAAAATGTAAAATTAAAGGAAAAGAAAATGAGCATATAACAATTGAAGATTTTGAATTACATAGTGGTTTTGGTTGTACTGAAGATAGTTGTTAATATTTGATAATTTTGAATTACATAGTGGTTTTGGTTGTACTGAAGATAGTTGTTAATATTTGATGATTTTGAATTACATAGTGGTTTTGTTCATGCTGCTGAATCATACATAAATATTGATATTTTGAAATTAGTTTATTATTGCTGTTTTTGCCCTTTCATATATCAAAATTGGGTCAATTAAATTTCTCCTGTTTTGAAGTGAAATCTCCAGTTTTCACTTTTTGGGTTTGTTGTGTGTATTGAATATAGTGAGCAGCATGTATTTATTTTCTATATTTCATTTGCTATTATTGCAGTTCATTTTGTGTTTATGTAATGGTTAATTAATTGCTGTACAAGTCATTATTGCATAAATGTAATGGTTAAGAGTATAGACTTACCTGTGACAAATGAAGCACAGCTGTTTATGAATGATTTTTCTACTAATGTCTGTCAGAAAAATCTGATTTCCAATCATATGCAACTATGTCTTCTTCATTACAGAGTCATAGTGTACACACCCATTTATTTTCTTTTTCAAATATGTTGCTTGATCATAATAAAAACTATTACTACCTCACAAATCTAGTCTTCCCAGGCAAAATAGTTTTAGCTTGAAATCTAAAAGTTATCTGCCTATCTAGGTGACAGTTAGTGATCTCCCATTGATACAAGGATTCTCATAATATCATGTGAGTTCTTAAGTTACTACTTCTCCTTGCACTTAGTAGCACACTCTCTACAGACAGACAGGTTACACAATCCATAAAAAAAGAATTTTTGAAGCAAGTTGGAGGAGTGATGCTCTACTGATTTTACCAGTATGTACTATAGAAAACTAATTCATATTACTGTATAGTTTCCACTGCAGTCAGGTATGAGGACAATTTGCAGTCAAGGGTTCAATACCATATCACTTGCTGGAAAGCAGGATGGCAAACAACAGTATCAGTTACCATCTTACAGATCAGCTACATGGATCAGTCTCCTGTTTCCTGCCCCATTCTCAAGAACTGGACAGTATCATAACAGCCAAGATGGCCCTTGTACTGTCAAGACCACTCTGCCATAGGTGTGTGCATATGTAGATTATGATTTTTTTTTGATGACCCTGTCTTCTCTATAATACTTTTAATGTACATATTCTAGTATCAATCTACAAACAAATGAACTTTATCCAGTTTCACAATGTGCATAGTGCTACTAGACACTTCCTGTGTGTGATGCACAGCTTAGTACCTCAGTATCCAAGAAGCCAGTTTTATGAACTCAGTTTATACAGTAATTATCATGGATCAGTCTATCTAACCCACATAGTGCTGATTCTTGCTCGCTTCACTTTGCCTTTGTCACTCAGCTTGGAAGTAATGATAACTAACTCTGGACATGCTGTGACAATTGTGAGTCACCATCATCAGCATTCTTCTGCAGCTATTTTGCAGTTATAGTCCAAGTCTACTAACCCGTTGGTTTGTAACCCCCTACCGATTTCAATAATAGAAACCTTTAATTTTATAAAAAGTGCAAAGAACGTACTCAATTCATTCATTTTTTTTTATTTTCTAACCAGACTGTGAGTAGAATGGACATAACATGCTTAACAAAAGTTTTCAATATTATAGACTGACATGCCTGAGATCCATTTCCAGTTCCTGGACAAGTCCATTTTCAACAAAGGGGTAAATGCTCGGCTAAAGATGTACATACATATGTCGTCTGCTTCCGATATTTACAGTGTTGAATCAAGCAACGACAACAAAAAAAAATCTTTTTCGTGGATTTAACAAGAAGTTTCATTAATATGTTCATGTGTGCAAAGGAATATAATTCCAAACTCAATGTTATAGTAATTTACGGAATTATCAGGCAGTTACCGAATAGGATGAATTATGTCAATTATGTTGTCAGATGGAAATAAACTACCCCACAGTATACAGGATATGGCACTGTGTTAGTATGGAAAGTCTGTTAAGCATGAAAGGTGCAAGGAGATGCCAGCATTAGTGCCATTCTGGTCACAGTCAGGATAGAAATTATAAATCAATGATTCAATTGACTTAATTCTGTGCATATTTTATCACGTTAAACATTTTAGTTATTGAAATTGGTAGAGAGGTACAAATAAACGGGAATGTAGCATTGGACTATAGCTCGATGCACGACTAAAGATATACATACATATGTCATCTGCTTCCGATATTTACAGGAAAATAATTACAACAAATTTGTCATTTACGTGGATTTAACAATCGGTTTTATTAATATGTTCATGTGTGCAAAGGAATATAATTCCAAACTCAACGTTATGGTAATTTACAGAATTATCTGGCAGCTACCGAATAGGATGACATTATGTTGTTCTTGTTGTTGGGCTTAACGTCATTATTCAGCACAAGATAGGCTATACATGGCGGCCAGTATTAATGGTGGAGGAAGAAACCAAGAAATCACCGGAAAGAACCACTGACCCACGAGAAGCTACTGGCAAGCTTTCTCACATATCCACATTCGCTGAATCCTAGTCTTGAACACATGCAGACAGAGGTGAGATGGCAGTGATGACATTATGTTGTTGGATGGAAATAAACTACCCCGTAGTGTACAGAATATGGCGCTGTGTTAATATGGAAAGTCTGTTAAGCATGAAAGGTGCAAGGAGATGCCAGCATTAGTGCCATTCTGGTCAAAGTCAGGTTAGAAATTATAAATCAATGATTCAATTGACTTAATTCTTTGCACTTTTTATCACATTAAACTTTTGAGTTATTGAAATCGGTAGGGGGTACAAACGGGGATGTAGCATCAGACTATAGTATGAGAGACATTAGTTTCACCACCTTCATGCAAAGATGATGAAAACTTATTCTTAAATCCCCTCTTTGTTACAGACAGACCTGATATATGTTAGGGATGTAATAAACTTGTCAACACAACTGGATCCTTAGATATCAGGGTTTAGTTGACAAATTTACTGCAGAACAATCATTATGCATCTGAAGCACCAAAAATGAGTTTTGTTTCTAAAAACACAATAAAAATAATAATTCAGTCATGCCAGATTGCAGAAAAAAAAGACTGGAGGTCATTTAAATGAGATTAGGTTACAAATCACAAATTTTTACAACATGTAGGTTACTGTAACAATGTCAGTGGTTTAAATTAGTTTTTTTTTCCTTGTGAATAGCCTCATTACTTTAGTAGCCTTAGCAAGGAAATAGTTTTCTCATCCTGATCAATTTAAGTACATGTACATGTAGGACTGTACATTTAAAAAAAAAGTATTTTCTTTTGTTAGTGTTGACTTGAACTATTAGCAAAACGTAACTGACCAAACAAGTTGTGCATAAAAATTGATTGCTTTTGTTGATCATCTGAGGTTCATTTATACCAATATACTGGTTTTTGCCAAATTTCAGTGTGGTCTATTTGTAGAGCATCCACAGGATGCAGGAAGTTGCAAGCTCGAACCCCAGCCAAGTCATACCAAAGACTTTTAAAATGTTAATAACAGCTGTCTTGCTTGATGCTCAGCATTAAATGTTAGTGTTAGGACTGGTTGGCCTGATGTCAGAATAATGTGACTGGGTGGATAATCATGCCACCTGTCTGGGGCATTAGCCAGTGCTAAACATCACTATAAACTGACACACTGCAGACATAATTATATGACTGAAAAATTGTTAAAGCTACATTAAAAATCTAAATCTCAAATTTCTCTTACCAGTAAAATTTGCTTCTGTACTGTAAAAATATGAAGCTATCAGTATTAATGTACTGACATACTGTAAAATGTGTTCAAAATCTTTAAAGTTAATTTCTAAAAGAAGCTGACTTAAGCAGTTCTCTCTACTTCCACCTTTCTTTAAGACCATCAAAAGGCCAAACTATGCTCAAACTATGTCTCCTCTTTAAAGATCAGGTTCATAAACATGCGACCAATTTCCTTCTTGGCTACAGTGGGGGAATTTGTATCGCAATCAACAGAAAGAGCATATCCCTAGCACACAGACCACTGGGAAGCAGTCCTACCAGATTTACATCCATCAAAAACCACACTTATCCTGAATAAAAAATGGACAAGAGGCAGAGAGATGGCAGTCATTTTTGCCAGCAGTATTCTGCATGAGTACAACCCTACATCAAAATTACATCATCTTCAAACTGCCAATACAACTGCTCCCTATAGGGAAATGGCTTCAATTCTTTGTTGCCATATGGCAAAAGATTTTATTATGGTGACCTGTGGAACAGACAAATGGTTTCTGAAGGACTCTGTATCACTTTCATTTCACCTTCGGCTTTGTCCAGGATTCCCTCAGTTGCAAACACATTACTCTTCACCTGGTCATTCACCTAAGCACACTCAACCAAGTTGTTTGCACACCTTGATTCATGATGGGTTCTACTAAATGCTATCCATTATGGGGTCTACACAACCTGGTTAGACTTTCAATACGCATGGAATGGTTTCCAGGAAATTGCTATGGTTTGCCTACAGAGAATACATTCTACAAAAAAAACCACAGCAGGTCAGTTATATCTAGGATCAAGACATGATATCCCTTTTTTGCAACCTCTGGAAATCACTTGATGGGGTGGGGGAAAGGCACTCATCCTTCCATCATTCTGGGAAGCCAGTGGAGTGTGGCTCCCTCGCGTTTATCATTTACATAATAACATTCTCTAGATGAAAGCTTTTCATTGGTTGCAGGAGAATAAACATAGGAATGAAGTTTGCATTTTGTCTAATAATGACTCTATGGTGACTTGTCTGAAACAGCATGGTGGATCTTTGCATTATTGTTTGGGATTTTCTAAAGTGGTGTCTTCAACAACAAATCCACATCCAAGTTTGTCCTATTCCAGGCCAACTTAATGTATTAGCAAATTCATTGGCCATGAAGAATTTAAAAAATCAAGAAATGCAAACAAAATGTTCTCTTTATCCCTCGATTTTCATTCAATATGTGTTCAATGGGATCAACCGATGGTGGTGCTGTTTGTGACAATGTGTTATGGCAAACTCCCAACCTTTGTCCCACCAGCCATGGATCAGAAAAGCCATCCTCTTCCTATAGATAAATTTACTCTCCAACATCTCTGGTTCCAAAGGAGACAAAGAAAACAAGAAAATCAGAGTTGTCTCATCCTGATTGGTCCACTCAATCAATGACTACATCAGTCTGACAATAGGAAAACCAAGGTATTCCCTCATCTGCTCAAGCAGACACAATGGCCACAGGTGTTTCATCCAGAGTTCCTGAACCTGCCTGCCTGGATCTAATTTAACAAACAGTTCTCACAAGAACTTATCAAGGACATTAAAATGGATACCGCCGTGTGGTACTTAAGAAGGACCAAACTGCCAAGTCTCTTATTCTTCACAGAGGGAAAGGATGGAAGTGCAAACACTTTGTCTTGGATAAAGGATTATTTATTTTGCATATTGGAAAATATCCCCACACCAAATGAATCTTCTTTGCAACTTGGCTCATGAAGTCATTAGGGCAGTAGCCACAAACATTGCATTTGAGTGAAACTTTACTGTCATCATCTATCCCATAGGATGGAGATACAAGCCATGGCATGGTAGGTAACCTTCCTAGGTAATTCAGAAGCTTCACATGGATGCGACTTCATGACTTCACTGTATTTTCGGGTGGATTTTTTTTTACTTATAGAATTTGTTCTTTAGTAAGATCCTGTCTCACATACTTTAGGGGACTACAAGCTCCTGGATAATGGGATGTATTTCCATCCACTTCTTTCCTATTCTTTTAAAGTATCATGATCAGATAATGTATTTGAAAAAGAAATCAGTTTTTTTCTAGTACATTATTTTTCTTCAGTAATACATTGCTGCTTATAATACACATACACCCTTCCAGTTAATCCAATTAATCCAAAAAGAGAGCATCCTTTCCACTTCAGTAGTAACTGAAAAGTTCAAAGGAATTGGCACCAGTCCCTGTCTCAAGGGGAGATTACTAACTGCCACATAGGTGGACATATAATGTTGAGCTTAAAAGTTGGTGGTTAGAGGGGACTGGATTTGTGAAATAGTAATAGTAGTTCCCCTAAAGTTTTATTATCACCCCTCAGTAATATAGCATTAAATGTTCATTGAGCAAATATTAACAAACAGTTTGGTTGAGTGATAGGTACAATCTTCAGATTGATATTTATGCACAGAGCAGATTTTGAAACATCTGCTATGTTTGATCTTGAATTGGTCATTTAATTTATGAATATCCTTATGTTTGTCCACTATTCTGAGTATTTTTGGAGGAATTCACACAGATAAAAATCCCAAAGTTGTATGCATATGTACATAATCTGATTTCAAGTAATTGCAGCCAATTGTATGGATATTTTAAAACTTTTGGACATGGATTTTTTTGTTTTTAAATTTAAGTACACTAAAGTAAAAACTACTCAAGCTCAAATGAAATTTTTAAGGCTTATTTGTTTTTCCTTATAGATGACTGATTAGATTTGTAGCTCACATTTTTAAAAGATTTTAGACTTAAACATTAGTAATTATTGGGGACATGTATTTTGCAAACAAAAATCTAATTTTTAATCCTGATCTCATGGATGAATGTCTTATTTCCTTGTTTTTGTACTTTTGAAAAGAGCATGTATACTCATAACCCAGCATAATTTTTAAGCTCAAAAGAGGATATCATTTGTAATATACATTATAATAAAATAAATTGTCTAATTTTCATACTCAAGACATGAACAACTTTGTGGCCTGGAGTAACTCTATAATTTCGTTTACATTATACAGATTTAGATGTAAAAGAATGAATAATAAATGTTCTTTAAACAATAGTACCTAACCAAATACAGAAATGTAAACCTTAACCAAGTGACAGATGGTAATGCCATATGCCTTTACTACTGTGATGGTAGGGAATACTAAATAAATGGAAATGCCATATGTCATTACCATTATTGGTAGGGCATACTAAATAAATGGAAATGTCATATGTCGTTACCATTGATGGTAAGGCATACTAAATAAATGGAAATACCATATGTCATTACCATTGATGTTGGGGCATACTAAATAAATGGAAATGTCATATGTCGTTACCATTGATGGTAGGGCATACTAAATAAATGGAAATGCCATATGCCATTACTGCTGATAGTGGGACATAACTAAATAAACGGTAATGTTGTATGCCTTTACCACTGTGGTGATGGGGTATTAATAAATAAATGGTAATACCATATGGCCCTACCACTGTGGTGTTGGATTTACTAAATAAAGTTGTTTTGAAAACTTGTAGAAATTGAATGTAAAAACTTTATATTTTGTATTTCATTTTCAGGGTAAATATCTTGTTACAGAACATTTCAATGATAATAAACTCCAAGAATAAATAAACAAATTAAGATTACATAATGTGATTGACTTTAATTTTTTCCTGTTATGCACCAATGTGTAATTTAAATTTAATTTATCCATTAAAGTGTGAAAATGTTATCTTGTTTTCCATTCTTTTCTTTTAACTAATATTGAGCAACAACAAGCTTCTTGTCTACAACAGTCATAATTGCTGAGATGACAAGGTCATGCATTGTGCACAATTTATCTTTATAAATGTTGTTGACATTTGACCAATTAATGTTTCCATTCTTTGCATTAAATCTTTACATTCCTCATCCTTTTTTAAATAAGGGTGAAGTTAAATTTGCTGTAACTATTCTAATGGCCATCAGGAATTCAGATATACTTTCTGGCCCCAAAACATACCAGCATGTAGTTTTTATGCTCAATAAGACAGGAATGTGTATCTTATATTGGAAAATATCTGGGTAGTTTTTATGCTCAATAAGACAGGAATGTGTAGTGTATATTGGGACATATCTGGGTAGTTTTTATGCTCAATAAGACAGGAATGTGTAGCGTATATTGGGACATATCTGGGTAGTTTTTATGCTCAATAAGACAGGAATGTGTAGCGTATATTGGGACATATCTGGTTCTTGTTGGTTCTGTAACCCATAACCTGATGAATGTCGTATTCCAAAAACAAAATCAGTTTTCTCAGCATGGAGTCAAAATTATATTGTTGACACATTTGGTCTGGAGTTTTCCAGCACCAGGGACACATTTTGTTTCGCCTTTTTTTTTCTTCACTTGTATTCCGATGCCCATTCAGTTCATGTTTTGAATATAACATCATCAATGCTGATCTTATGAGTATTACTAATCTGACTGCTGAGTAGTGAACCATTTTGGTGAAGGTTTTGATTCCCACTTTTATACTTAAGGTTTTATCTAATTCACTGAAAATTTTGAATCCCAAATTTTACATTCTATATTTATATTGTTGTCTCTTTGACTATGTCCTTTGATTGGAACATGAGGCTAAGGACACATTTTGGTTAAAAAAAAATGTTCTGATATTTAAACAAATCCTGACTCAGTTCACATCATAGGTGGCGCTCACCAGTTATTATGTACTTTTGAGAGAGTGATGTATGTAAGGTGAAGTTGTTTGCATTTTAAACATGCACAGTGCAAAGAATGTTGGCATACCTATATACTACTTTTATGTAATGTGGATGAAATTTCTTTGGATATTGTACTTTTGGAAATTTTAAATGATCTTGGGACACTGCTAACTAAAATGACTGCTCCCTTGTGCTCCAAAAATCAACCTAAATTTGTCTAAAGTACACTATTCTTGGCAGCTATTAAAATATGGAAAATGAATTTTGCCAAACTAGATAATACCAGCTTCTAAAAGTGCAATGACTGAATTACCAAATACATAAAATGTAAAAAAAGTTATCGGCTCTTTTTTTTACAATTTGCCTCTGAAGTTCGAGAAGTGAAAATGAGCAAGTAGAGCTAGCACGTTTTTGAAAGATGCACATCTGGAGTAAGGCCAAGCTGTATATTCTCTAACCCATATTACACCCATCAATCATACATCAAAATAAAGGGAATTAAAGGTTCTTTGAACAACACCTAAGATATACAAAGTCTCTTTTAAATAACCAGTATAACTAGTGAGGAAACCCGGGGAAACTCTTTTTCTTTAAAATTTTAACCCTATGCTAAATACGAAACTGTAGAGCGCCACCATAGTTGAAATACTGTTACATCCTCTATTTTCCTTGCTCCCAGCCACAACTTCTTTCCAGGGCTATATTCCAGTTTGGAGCCATTCAATGCATACTGTATGACATTACATTCTTACCTTGATCTTGTACCATTCCTGCTCATAGATTATATCACTGGATGGGGCAATTAATGAAAATGGTGCTTTGACCACTAATATGGCTGCCATCTTGAAAATTTTGTTATTGTTACTTTCCTTGAATGGATGGCCATAATGACATAGGGTTTTCACAGAGAGACATACTTAGTTGGTCTTACATGAAATTGATGCCAATCTTGCATACATAATGGTTAATTTGATGGCCATATTGTCATAGGGTTTTCACAGAAAGACATCTATTTGTCTTACATGAAATTAATACCAATCTCGCATACATTATGGTTAATTTGATGGCCATATTGACATAGGGTTTTCACAAAGACTTTTTATATCTAGTTGGTCTCACATGAAATTGATGCCAATCTTGCATACATTATGGTTAATTTGATGGCCATATTGACATAGGGTTTGCACAGAAAGACTTTTTATATCTAGTTGGTCTTACATGAAATTGATGCCAATCTTGCATACATTACGGTTAATTTGATGTTCAAATTGACATATGGGTTTTCAAAGAAAGACATATCTATTTGTCTTACATGAAATTAATACCAATCTTGCATACATTATGGTTAATTTGATGGCCATATTGAAAATC
Source organism: Potamilus streckersoni (assembly GCA_016746295.1). NCBI lineage: Eukaryota > Metazoa > Mollusca > Bivalvia > Unionida > Unionidae > Potamilus > Potamilus streckersoni. The sequence goes on from JAEAOA010000531.1 coordinate 1,548,568, forward strand.
TTATTGTTGCCACTCCTAAACAGAAAGTCGCATCCACATGGCATTTTCACCAAATGACTCCTTACAATGTCTTGTTGGTCCCAAATGATAATGGTGATAATCTTAAATCCAGTTTGGTTCATATGGAAGCCATCTTGAAAATCGTCCCTTTGAGGGATTCTTTTTCGCATCTAAGTTACATACTGTTTGAAATATAGAACACCATTATATACTTCCCTTATTTGATGACCCTGGCCATGTGGTTATTGCCAGGTACATCATCTTGTTTCTTGGGCATATCATATTTCTTACAACAGTTCTTGTCTCATCTGGAAATGAAAAGTTGAATCCTCAAAATGATGAGAAAACTTCATATTTGGATTTGGAATGTTGTCCAGTTAAAATGTATTTAGAGTTTAAAATGACATTACGTTCTTCTTTCCATTTCATAGAATGACAAACTCTAACCATGATAAAAGTGAAGTGAGTTTTGTTAGTATTACCAAAAATTACATTTGGCCCCTTGTTATATTAGGTTAACCTGAATTACCTTTTGGTCTGACATTTCAGCGAAATATTTAAAAAGGACTGTACAATCATTGAAATGGTATTGCAGCACAAGCATCATTGATAGAATAACTTTATTCTATTCAACTATGCAAAGTACATGGACACCACTCAGTGTAGAGGATGGTGTACTGTCATTTTATTAATAGAACTATTAAGATGATACAATATACAAGAGACTCTAGGTGATCTGTTATTGCTCACCTACCTTGCATATCTCAACTGCTGTCCATTTCATTAGACATGATTCATGTTATGTAAACTCGGTGTGTAACATTTTTTTTTTCAATCGTACTGCTGCAATGTCTGCAAGGTTGCAGTTTATAGTTTTATATGTCATTGGCATGACTTGGATGGGGTTCAAACCAGTGACCTCCCACATCCAAGATGGATGTTCTAACCACTTTAACCACTGGAGCAGTCCTATGTAAACAGTCCTCAAAACTCTATATCATGGATTTTACCTATTTTACAATATTTTGATACAAAGTCTTTATAAAGGTTGAAGGTGTAATTAACATAATTAGAGTCATCCAAGAAACTGATGTAATAAACCCAACAGATCAAAACTAGTGTAATTTATATAATAAAACAAATTTCCTTCTTTGGATGCCCTAATATCTGTTTTCAATGTAATCTTGTTAGGACTGTACATTTAATGTAGTCATTGTCTGTAACACTTTTAGCATGGGATTCCTCATTATAAATTGCCACAGTATTTGACATGTACAGTAGTATCCATTTATCTCAACAGTTTATGGACCAAGGTAACATTGTTGACATAAGACATCAAGACGAGAGATGATGGGGGAGGCTAAAAATAAATAAAATTTTGCATACAAGTGAAATTTATAAAATATGACCGATTTACAGTAAGTAGAATTTACTTAGAGAAAATAAATGCTGGAAATTTTGGTTAAATGAAATAGACTTGTATATTGACAATTAGCATTTGTGTAGTACAAACCATAATGCATTATGTACTGTACATATGAAAACTCCATGAATTCAAGTACAGTAGAACTTTGATTATCCATAAGGGTGCAGGACCAAGACCATGGCAAGTATAGGAATAGATTGATACTAGAATATGTACATTAAAAGTATTATACAGAAGACTGTGTCATCCAAAAAAAAATCATAATCTACATATGCACACACCTGCTTTTAATATTTTGACATACAATGCCAGATAAAGTTCTACTGTATAATCAATCTTAGAAAATTCGTGTATCAGTCATATCCTGCTAGAAAACAAGTAGTATATATAAATGGGGAGCATCTGGGTCACTTTTATCACTGAGTGATCGAGAGAAAGCCACACATGGTTCAATATGCAACTTGGGTATGGGATTTCTGGCTTATGAGGTGTGTGCCGACTCCAGCACAAAAAAAAATGAGGGTGTTTTAGACCTATATTGGGGGTTTCTGGTTCTCTGCATGATAAAAAGTGTTCCTTGTCCATATACTAGGAGTTTCTGGCTCACTTTTTTATGTTGTGTTAGAGGTGTGCTTGTATAATAGTGATGTCTGCGTTATCCATGGAGTTCAGATCAATTGGGATTGAGTGAGGTTGGCCAGAGAGTGATTGAAGCATGCTAAGGAGTTAATAGTGTATGCAAATAGAGAGCTGAGTTATGTGCACGAGATGATTTATTCTGAGGAAAGTGGAGACAAGTGTGAGAATGAGGAGTAAATAAGACGCATAGTCATCAATGTCTGGTGCAGCAGTACAATCAGCAGTATTACATAAGCTGAAGTTTTTTCATTTGCCATCTTGAGATCAGTTTTATTATTGGCTGAAATGGTGACTCTAGTTAACTTGGTAGGTTGTGAAATTTATAAATTTAAGTATGTGTTCAAGCATATATTTGAGTAGATGGGTCTTTGCCAGTATGCAGCAAAATGTAAGATGGTCTTCGGAACGAGTTTGGGTGAGGAGTATGATAAGATTATTTCTGAAGGTTGTTGTTGGAGTCATAGACTCTCGGGACAAAGGAGTCAAGGATGCTTTGGGAATACATGAGTGGAATTGTTCAGGATAACCAAACTATTTGATGAGCAATTTTTTTTTCCTTTGGTGGAGATAACTTTTTTGACTCTGAAAAGGCGATTTTTTTGTGTGGACCTTTTACGGGCTTTCCCGAGGAATCTTTGACATGACCAGAATGGTATCAATAATGAAGACTTCTTCAGTCCAGTGCTTAAAAAATGTAATCATCACCCAGAATGACAGTCCATCAGATTTCAATGTTGGCTGGAGATTCAGTTCAAAATGTTTGGAGACATCAAAGTGGAAAATGGAATACAAGTTGGTAAAATCATCCATCGAGATCTGCATGCCAATATCCACATCTTGGTACTTCTACATTGCTTCCAACATCATGTGCACACAAGAATAATTTTGGTGCTTATGACAAAGTTGCTTTCGAGTTCTCATTTTGGATCTTGCATGGAGTTGACTCGGATGTGAATATGCAATAGATTAAGATATTCAAACGTGCTTTTTTATAAAAATCTGGTTAGTGTCAATTCCAGTTCAAGCGTGTGTGCTATCGAGGGAGTGTTGTTGGGAATCCAGTCATAACCACGTCATGGTGAATTGTCCACTGGCTGGAGCTGCAGATCTATGCATGTATTGTTTTGTACCAGGTGTTTTACATCTGAACATCATTCAAATGTCCCTGCATACACCGAAATTGCTGCTTAGAGGACGCATCATGTAGAGCTTGTGGCTGGAAGAAGTCACCTCATCAGTATGGATAGATCTTGCATGCTATTTCTGTCCGACATCTTAATGCAACAAGCATATATTCCAAGTATGCCTCTGGAGTTGCCCATCACCAGATAAATATGCAAAGATCTCTCAATATCCAAACTCCTGATGATATCAAGCAATAATGAACATTTGATCAAAATTGGAACAAAACAACTTATCAAATTCCTGGATCAATTATTTAGTCACTGCTGAATTATGCAAACACTGGCACTGAACAAAATTTTTAGCAGATTCATTTTAGGTTGTTAGTACAAATTCATTATAGGGGCCATGCTCACATGATCCAAGATAATTTCTATGAACCCATTACAAGAATCCTTCCTTTTAACTGCATAGAATTTAAACCATCTCAGATAATCTTAAAGATTTTCCTGCCACTGTAGCCGTATTGAATGTTTGAGTGGTACCAATTTCAATTAGACATTTGTTGGAACACCAAGTTGATATTAATATAGAATCAAAACATTTTCAATTAGGACCAAAAAGACCCAGTAATGAATCTCATAAAAAATCCATGTCTAAAGGACATTCTGTTTTGGAGTAACAGCTGTGGTTGCCTTATTGGATGTCTGACTGGCACCATTTTTATTATGTCCAACCAGATATGACAAGTCTTCTGGCAGCAACCCGACACAAATTCAATTAGGAGTAGTGATGACAAGATTTTCAAAATAAGATATCATGGTGACCATATTGAACATCATCAAATCAGCACTTTTTCATCCCGAACCGGCAAGTCAATTTCGAAAGCCCCATGTCGATATAACCATTCACTGAAGAGTTAAATTATAATTTTCAATTTAACCAATGTTGTGACCTAATCAGGGTTAGTAGAAAATTTCAAAATTTTCAAGGCTTTCAAGCTTCAAAATCCCGTTTTCCAAGGTGCATTATTACATTAATTTTAAAGGTTACATAAATGATACTTTATGTAAACATGTTGATACTTACTATTACTTTATGAGGAACATTTCTTGCAATTTACAAAAAACAACCAACATGAGGTCAAGCATATGACCATTGAGTGGTTTCCCATTATTACTAAATATCCTACATCTAGGCATTAGAATATTGTTCAGTAACTAAACTAAGTTCAATTTACTGTCTACACTTCATTATTTACAAAGTCCAAAATACTTTTGAGTGAATTTTTCAGGTCTTGTAGCTTGCTAAGTCACCAAGCTGTTTTTTAAGAATTCCAAATTCAGCATATTATGACAATTTTCATCCATGTTATTATAAAGAAAATTTTCAAATGGGTCTCCGCTTTCAATGCAGACAGCAGCAGCTCTTGTATCAATGTCTTTTCCAGTACCCGACTTTCTTTCTTCACCCACCCCCATATACAGTATACAGTATATATATATATATATATATATATATATATATATATATATATATATATATATATAATATCATTGCTTTAATACTTAAAAACAAGAGGATGGTTATTTTAAATTATTTAATATTATATTAATATTTCTCTCGGCTGTATTCTATATTTTTAGATTTACCACGTTTTCATTGCAATTATTCTGTCCTATTTCCACTCCATCCAAAAATAGAACCAGATCAATTTATAATTAAGACTATATAGTTTCTACATTAAAATAATTTCTCCATGTTCACATACTTCTTTCGTCAAATACAATTTTATGCTGAAGGATTTTTGTTTTGCCATATTTGACGCTAATGGCAGTAGTTACAAGAGCTTGAGCATTTTTTTCTTCAGCTGCGTGACAGTATACACTCTTCCACTGCATGCAAATCAATATTCATAATTTGTATTTTGTAAAGCTTTCTGAGAAAGATCTCATTATTTTCTTTGTCTAGCCAATTAATTTGGAATGGCCAGCCAGTCATTTTGAAGGACAAACTCAACAAGATACTGGTGCCTTTTCTTTATTATTTAAATCTGTAAAACAAAAACTATTCATCAATTCATTTCAAGAAAATCAAGGTCTTGAGGGAAAAATTCGTTTTTCCAAGTCCTCTACAAACCCTGCCTAATGTCAGAAGAACTATTTTAACCTAATTTAGGATGAATGTGTGGACTTGTGGCAATCCTCCCAATAGTTTAGGATGAAATAAACCTGTTAACAAATGGATGGCCATCTCAGAACCTTTTTTAGTATATCATTTCAAGTTTTTTTTACAAACATTTACCATTTTCATTTAAAGTTTAAGTAGACCAGACAGGTACAAGCTACAACTGGTTTTATCTGGTTCATTTCCATGGGTTCATTTGGTATATGACCAATACAGCTAAAAAGCAAAAGTGACTTTTAAAAGGAATTCTAAAATCTCTGGCGACATACTGTAAACTATTATTGGTCATGATGAAACTGCCAGAAAAGTAATGATTGCCTCGCAGATGAGAAGAAAACCCCAAGATGGTTAAACAGGAAGATTCACAAATGGGCAAGTGCACCTTAAAAAATTCTTCCACTCCATAATGGCTATACTAAAAAACAAAAAAAAAAAACCAAAAAAAAAAAAAAAACAAAAAAAAAAAACAACAAAATTTTCATTTGTCCAAGATTTATTTAACAATCTTGAGAAACTTAGGGTTATGATGTTTCCATTATAGATTCTTCTGTGTGCTTGCCCTTGTCGGCTAGTTGTCTAGACCTTGCCTTCCTCTCCAAGATTCTTTTCCTGTCTTTGTCCATTTTTAGTTTAATGATGACTACCTGCAACAGACAGACGTTTTCATTTATTAACTGTCAATTTTACTGCAACTAAAAAATCTCATAAAAGAGGCAATGACTTTTACACCATTATCATCTAAGCCCATAAACTCGAATCCCACACATTATAACAAGATTTTTGAAAATATATATTTTTTTAAATCACAAAATTCTGACATTTGCCAAAATATGAATGTTCTAGACCCTCATAAATTTGCAGGTACTGACACAACAAAACTATGATCCGATAATCGACTATGGCAGCGTAGTATAAGAGTTAATCACAGTATAACTGACTTTTCTTTTTTCCATGAACTGATCTTAAACAGCTACCTCTGGGATGTTTACAGTGTAATAATATATGTGGCAATTTTTTGTGTAGTATTAAGGGCACATCACCCAGTTTGCTCTGTACAAGTCTTGTTTCAGAATGAGACATCTCTTGTGTAACTGGGTAATAAAAAGTGGACAATATATGATGTAGAAAATATATTCACAGATGTTGGAAACGCTTTTTTATGCGTATTTGGACACAAATGTTTGATTTGCGACGCATAAAATTGCGGACACAGGAGTACTATGTACATGTTTCTTTTGCAAAGATTAAAGTTATGTGGCAGAATAAATATTTTCTAATCACTATGAAAACTGAAGTAATGCTTTTATTTAATTTGTTGCTGGCATCTTTGATCAAAAGTTGCCGGCTTGCTTTGATGAAGGTGCACTTTCATTTAAGGTGCAGCTAAAGGTTTTCTTTGAACAACCAAATAACCTTTTGTTATTGCAGCGGCAACATCGAAAAATTGAAGAACAGTGAGATAATTTTGTAAAAAAGAATTTCCTGGGTATGTATTGTTGCTTCAGAGGTAATCAGTGTTCATTGAAGTTGCAGCAAAACTTTTTTTTTTTTTAAATTGCCATTGTGTGGTCGACTGTAGCATGGCCATTTTAATTACAGAATACACTATCAAGGCCAGGTATCAGCATAAGCGGAGTATGATATAACGGTGCCCCGTTATGGTGGTTTGTCAACTTGAAACAAAGATTTTTTAAAGGTAACAATAGATTCCAGTGCATTTTTATATCCAAGTTTGTGGTTTCCTGTCACATTGCATTTGAATTTCTCCACTCCAAACCCAATACCCTATATAGATTTTATCAGTCAAAATGTCACTAAAAATATTGCCAGATGGTATATTTTGTCCCCAATAAGAAAAACAATCACAAATTGTGACATTGGCGAAGCCCAAAGCAATCACTATTATTAATTTCATTTTCGATTGTAGTCGTATAAATATTGCGAACCTAATATCAAGAGACCAGACAAAATGCCATTTGCACATTTAGAAAAGTATTTTGGAGTCAAACGGAAAAATACCAAAGATTTTAAGGAGATTCAGAACGGTGCTAAAGTTACTAGAATGAATAGTTTGGTGCGACAGTAGACAAGTGTAAAAAAGTATGTGATGTCTGGCTTAGTGTTCGGAATCAAACTTTCCTTGGATTGACAAAATTCATTCTGATGGACAAACGAGAGCTACGTGCCAGTTGTGTAAAGAATGTGGGAAATTAAACTCGATGGCAACTACTGGTTCTTCAAATCTGCAAAGTTCCACATTTTCTAGGCACATGAGACATCTGAAGACCACATACTTGCTGCTGAGGCTCATCATGCAACACAATGCAAATCAGCTGTTCAACATGTAAGTAATAGTTTTCTTTCTTTCTTGCTTTCCTTACTACTTAAAGTATTATAACTTCTGTTATGTAAGGGGTATATGTATGCATTCACTTTTTAAAAAGAACCCTGACATGGGTGAATGACCTCAGACTTTCTTGGGATGTATAGAAATAACTGCTGTAACTTATATGTCAAGTCAGTCAGTAATTCTTGTTTTAAGCACTCATTCATTATAGTTAATTTAAGAACATTTATATTATTTTTGCATAATTATAAATTAACATACTAAGTAATTAAATATGCAGAATTTGTTTTTAAAAATATTTTTATGGACATCATATTGTGTAATAAGCGCAATTTTTAAAAAAAAATTAAATATTGGCTCAAATAACTATTTTTTAAAAAATTAAATATTAATGAAAAGTACTGGAAAAACACCTTATTCAAAAATTACCACTTTTACTGACTTTCTCTTGCAAAGTATATAAAACAGCTGATAGTTTAACATTTGTTTCAATAATAAACCAGTTGTGATCCGTGGCATGCAAGAGAGGCTTCAGTGTGCAGAACAAAATCAAGACGAAGGGATAGTCCAGAATTAAACAGACCCCAACACAATTGATAAGAGTCAAAGAGGGACCTAGTGTGGAAGAATACGATCCAAAGCTAAGCATAAAAAATTTTTGATAAATGCAACATAGAAGAAAGGGAATTATATTGTAGTTAAGAATACATATAAATTTTTAAAAATACTTTTTTTTAGAGAGAACAATAATTAAGTACCAATAAATAAAATGGACAAAGTTTTGTCTCTGTTTATTCCTGGCATTTTAATGGATATTCAGCACTTCAACATGTGGTCAAGTGGTTTAAAGCGTTGTCCGTTACAGATCAATTCCATCTCATCTGTCGGCGTGGGTTCGAGTCAAGGATTCTGTGAATGTGGACATGTGAGAAATCTTGCCAGTAGCTTCTCGCGATTTGGTGGATCTTTCCAGTGATTTCCCAGATTCTTAGTCCACCATTATTACTGGCCACCATATATAGCCTATCGTGTGCTGAGAAATGGTGTTAAGCCCCACAACAACAATTATTCAATAAATCATTTGTCTTCTTAAAAAAAAATTTCTTTTACATGTTTTGTTATAGGTGATGTTTATGGATGGTTGTACTAATATACAATTCTAATGCATTGGCTTCCTACAAGAAGCTGGATGGTTTAAGGAATAGAAGATTCATCAAGAGAAATAGACAACAGTGTATGATACATGAAATTGCCAATTACTCTCACTAGAAACGTCTATCTAAAATTTACTTTTTTGATTCAAATTGTACACCATGAATTTTTATTGCATACCCAAGCTAATATAGGCTTACTTTTTAAACAACCAACCAAATACATGCACAAAATATGGACTTTTTTACAAAAGAAAATAATAAATGAAACAGCTATAAAGATTGTGTTATCTGTAGTTTAGTCGGTAAAGGGCTGTAACCCATAAAAGGGGTTCTTCTCCTGCTTACTAAACATTTCTTGTATCCCCATGATGATACTAGCACCAGGACATGGCAAGTCCCACTACTAAACCCTCAGGGGAATGAGAAATAAGAAATGAATCTCATTACAAGAGTATGACATGAGTAAGCAAACTGCTCTTTGTTCAAGGTAGGTGGTAGGGAATGAAAAAAAATACAGTAGTAATGCTGTACACATCCAGAAGATCCAATTATTTCTTTATTACCCAAAGCCCTGCACAAAGGTTTAACAGGTTATGTGGTCTAAAGTCACAACAGAGATTTTAATGCGGAGTTGCTGTGATCATAAACCTTCATCTCTTTGACCCCAATAGCTTTTTTTTTTTACTTGATGTGCAAGGTCTCCACAAAATCTGGTGAAGGTACTTGGCCAAAACCTAAAATGTTTGTACAGAAGCCATATTTCTCTTCTTTCAGTGAACTTGACTTTTGACCACAACTTTGATAGGCTTCATCCTTAACAAAAGAAATGAAAATTTTTTTTTACCTGCTGTTTAATCACTAAAGGACTGCAACTCACAAATCAGGTTACTCTCCCACTGACCAATACTAGCACAAGATTACGTTGAGGCCCACTACTAAAATGTCTGGCAACATAATTATTGTAGTGTGACATACTATCAGACTTATCAGGTCCGATATCTCTAACTTCTATCACCAATGGTATTGCTTTCTTTATTACACAAAGTGCAAGCCCTCCACAACTTCTGGGGAGGAAATAGTGTAAATCCAAGAGTAATCCACATACAACAAGATTAAAATTTAATGTGAATATGTACAAAATAATATATGTACACCTCTGATCTTTTAATATCAAGTACTGCTTTAAGTTTTCTTAGATAACACTTTGAGCTTTAAATAGCAGCCCACTCTCACATTGCATTTAAAAAAAAAAAAAACACTGAATGTTTTGCACACTAGCAGAGCAAAAATGCTGGGTTACAGAGACTGGATCTGAATTTGTGGTGAACAATATTGAACAATCTCTCAGTCATCATCATTATAATGGTAAAGAACCAATATTCCTTTTACAAGTGCAGCTAATCAGATGCAAAACAACCTCATTAATATGCATGGATTTCACAAGTACACCAATTCCTAATGATATTTTCAAATTAACTTAGGATTTTGATGGAAAAAACTATACAAGCCTACTCATAATTAGAGAACAATTTTGGATACACTGCTTACGAACTCCATCCAGTCAAGTTAACAACTCAGTTTAAACGAGTCCTGCCATTTTTATTTTAACCATAAAATACTGAACAGTTGGATTACTCAGTTCCCCTTGACTGACATCATGTTACACATTATATTTTAATACTAGTTAAACGTCCAACTAGTTAAAAGATGCTTACTTTAGATGGGTGAATGCCAACATGGACTGATGCTCCATTGGCCTTTTCTCTCTGTATTCTCTCGATATATATTACAAATTTCTTCCTGTAGCACTGCACTACTTTGCCAACCTGCTGACCCTTGTAATGACCACGGACAACCTGTAAAACAAAGAAGTTTAAAATTATCATGTCAATATTTCTACCATAAAGATACATGCCTTATAAATGTACCTAAGCCAAGGTTAACACTCACAAAATTGCTTTTTCCTTTTACTAATCAATGCCTGTACACTGTTGTTATACACAAGTGACAAACATGTATCAGTTGAAATGAACTCATGCTGATTATAGTAAATATGCTATTTTGTATGGGGTTCATAATGGATTCAAGTTCAAAGTGACCACTCTCTCTTTCCTGCCAAAGTTGAGGAAAATAGAGAGAAGTGAGACCATTCATGAAAACTGACCATGTTTAACTCTTGCTCAAAACACATTTTACTCAACCATGAGTAATTAAACTTCAAGAATACATTCAAATTTTCCTTTGATGCAAAGTTTTTGGTTTTCTTTAGGAATGTTTATGCTTTTTTTGAAGAGGTTACTATCAAAATCTGGCAACAGATACAAAAATACAAATCCTCTCTTCCAACATTTACATGAAATAAACTTTATCAGTCTATAAATCTCCAGCAATATTACTCCCAACTATGCATATATTTTCAAGCTGCACATGTCAACATACTGGCCATCCCATGACGACGAAAAGTGTAATCCAAGTAAACAAAAAGAGTACTCTGAGCAGAAAAAGAGTAATTTACAAACAGCACATTTAATGAGCACATGTACAAAATGATTAGTTTACTCCTTTTGTCTTTTAACATCAATAACTGCTTTATTTTTCATATGCAGTGCATTTAGCTTAAAAAACCAGTGACTCATAAAGCATTTCAAAACACTTTGTACCTGCTGAATCTATGAATGTTTTGCACAACGTAGAGCACTAAGTGCTGGGTTTCTGAGCCTGTACCTGAATTCAGTTTTATTTTTGTTAGCAAAACAGAACAATCTCTCAGTCAGCATTAGAATGGTAAAGAACCAATATTCCTTTCATAACCTGGCAAAGAGAAAATTCATGTCTTCCAGTTATTGGGTCTTTTAGCTGGGAAATAAGGTGCCACTGCAGATATACTCTGTCCACAGGTAGAATGCAAGTGTATGCATAATTATGGCAATTTTGGAATCAGGAGACATCCGTTTGAACAAAGAACCAACGTAGTCTTCTACTGCTAGGGATATGTTTTCTATTAAAAAGTTGAAAAAAATAACGCTTCTGCATTTATAAAATTTGTATCCACAATTGAGCTCTGCCAACTCCTGGAATAACCGCAATCCAAGTGGAAAAAAATTGTAATCTGAGCAGAAAAAGCCACATGTAATAAAATTCAATGTGCATATGCAAAAGACACAGGAATATTTTCCGCAATTTTGGTGCTTGAACAAAAGACCAAAGTTGTATTCTACCACAAACTCAGTAAATCATGCACCAGCATTTATAAAATTCATGCCCCCAGTTTAGTTCTGTTGTAAAAAAGAAGTTACCTTAGTATTGGAGTTAGCAATCTAATTCAAGGCATCTGTTTTATCTCTATGACCAATATTAAAATCCTTTCCACACAGACTGCAATGGGCGTGAAGCTACTATAGTACTTATGTATTCATCTCTTAATCATTTTATTCTTTTTTTCTTTCTATCTTTCTAATCCATCTATGAAATCACGAGAAACATTTTTGCTGTAACATACTTATAGACTAGAATAAATAGGACGTTTACTGCCAAATTCATACGGAATGGTTCTGTACCTTACATTATTTGTAACAAAGAGCAAAAATTAAAAATTAGAAAACCAGTTTGTTCTGTCATAAGCTAGACACCTGCTATAAATAGAAACAGGTCTTCTTGGAAATAGGGCAGCTGCTATAAATAGATAACACTTAGGAAAGTCACAGCAAGTCTACAGATAAGCGTACTTTTATGTCATAGTTACACAGAAGCCGTCTTTTCTAAAATACGTTCTGTGCGATTAGTGGGATGTTAATAAAAATGAGAAAACAAACTAATGTTTTTGGGAGTGGGGTATACCAAAAAAAAAAAATACATAATCCAAATCCATTTATGGATAAGGCCTTATTTAGTGAAAAATAAGCGTAATGATTACACCAAAAAAGCGTAATGGTTGGCATGTATGGTACTGGAGTTGGTAAAACCAGCTAATTTAAGGTTTCTTGGTTTTACTACCAAGACCAATATTAAAATCCTTTTCACACGGCCTGAAATGGACGTGAAGCTGCCATAGAATAGATTGATGTATTATGTAATTCATGTATTCATCTCTAAATTTTTTTTCCGTCATTTTGTAACCAATCTCTGAAATTACAGTCCTACCCACTTATGGCGACAAGCCACCTATCTCGACAAAAAAAGCAAAGTCATAGTCCCATGGTCTACTATTACTATCAAAAATGTCATGCTTATGTTGACTTCGAGATAAAATAGAAGCGTGTATGTCAGCAGAATCCTTTGGTCCCAGCTTGAACAAATCTTTTGTTGTCTTATAACTTACGTCGACAAGCTGCCAGTTCCTACCCATTCTTTGTTCAGGTTCAAATTTTACAACTATATCATTTATGTTGGAAAGTGGCCAGTTCTGACATGTATTTTATCCAACAATTAGTTGATCTTGCCAGCAGGCTTTAATGTCGTCATATAAAATAAATAAAAAAAACAGGCACAAAAACTGGCTTTTGTTTGGTCCTATAAAGTTGGCCTCTCGCAGCGACTTAAAAGCAATGAAATCTGATGTGATTCTTGCATGTAAAGCTTATAAAATCAATGGAACATATAAAAATTTAAGGAGAAAACAAACATTTGATGGACCAAGTATCTTTTAATATTGTTCTTGAAGCAAAACAAATGTTATTTCAATTTGGACATGTAGGGGGGCCCATTAAAGTAAGAATTTAACTCTCATCAATTTAAAATGTCATGATGCAAGACCAGGTATTTTGGTAAATCTAAATGTATCGATCACGATGACAGCCCTTAACACACCAAGCAGGCAACGCTACTGCAATGAACAGGTTTTGCTGGCCAGAAACCACGTCACATCTGACCTTCATACAAAACGTCATAGTTTTCTCACACCTATGACCAAAACTGGTCATGGTCAATTCGGTGGGTGAGTTCTAATCACAAGGTCAGAAATCAATAAAGGTTTCAGAAATGTTGGGGCCATCAGAATATGCAAGATGTATTTTCTACCACGGTCAACAAAGAATTTCAAACCAAATGAAAGCTCCTGATGTAAGGAAAACAGGCTACTCTACTTTCCTGGTTTGTAGAACTGCTCTTTTCAGAAAAAAAACTGTCATCTACATTGCAATATCAAGTTTTAACGTTTTAAGGATCTCTTGTAATTAAAAAAGCCACAACCACAAATCTTACAAAATTACCAAGGTTATCAAAGATGGTGAACTACGTCACATCCAGTGATTGAAAACATGGCAACTCTTTTACTAAAGATTAGTCCTGCTTGATTTGAAAGGAGTGTTTGGGGCCTCCTAGCAACAATCAGGTTAGAAATTTTAAACCGATGAATGAAAGAACCAAGAATTTTTGTGCATTTTTTTAAAATATTGACTGATTTTCCTAAATATTTGTGATTGGTTTGCGTAAGTCAAGACCAAGGTAAACATTAAATACAAAATTGGATGGGTGGGTAAACAGCATCCCAATGCACAGGGAAAAAAAGTGTCAACATGACAAACCTGCACTTCATCATCCTTTCTGATGGGTATACTTCTGACATTATACTTCTGGCGAAGTTCTTTGGAGAGTGGAGAACTCATCAGCTTGCGACGAATGTGAGAGGGGGCATTGAAGTGTCGTTTTCGGTTCTTCCTCTTTGAGGAAGATACCATCTTATTGAACTTCATTTTTAAGGACTGCAAAGAAATCAAAACAAGAAATGACCTTAATATAAATCATCAAATCAGCAATACAAAATGGAGAAAATTCCAGGAACTATGTAGCAATTTTTAAAAATGCTAATTTTCAAACAATTAAAAAATAAACATGGTGCTAAAAAATTTTGGGGAAGTAATAGTTATGCGCTTGTGTAAATCCATCCAGCTTTGATGACCAATATCGCTTCAATATAATTGCACAAAATTATCAATTTTTTTACTTGAGCCTGCATAGGAATAGCATAAAAAGCATATATTGATGGTGAATGCAACCAAAACATTTGCAAAAATCTTGGAGTATGAATCAGATACTCTAATAGCAGAGCTACTATAGCTCCTTGTGAACAAATACTCACTGATGATGGGATAGGTGTGGGTCAGCAAATGATTCCAAACTCAATTTAAACCATGTACTTTCTTTGAACGCATGTAACCCTGATGCAATAAAGTTGAAGATATTACAAAATGTGCAATGTTGTTTAGCTGGTGAACACAATTCTCAAGAAGCATGTCTCAGAACATTCCTGTTCACTAAACTGGTTTCTATTCCCCTTTTTTAACAGCATGCCAAGATGTCAACTCAGACTGCCAACGCCTAAAAGGGGATAATCTGATCAATATTATTGAGTAAATAGAACAGGAAGACTTAATTTTCTATTTGCAAGTTCTTCAGCATATGTCGAGTAACCATCCTGTGTACAAGACAGGTTCAATGAAGCCATCATTAATCCCCTTTATTTCTGCAAAACCATAAAACAAACTTTCTAAAAGAAAAGCATGTGTATGCTAAAGAAACCAAACCAGAGCTGAGAAAAGATAACCAAAATCTTAACATCCAATTAAATCCATGCTTTACAAAAACCTTGGATCAATAGGGGCACCAAAAATTGATTGTGTTGTGCAGAAATGGGCTTGAAATCAGCAGTCCACTAGCCAGAACCTAGAACAATTTTTTTGTTGTTGTTGTAGGGTTTAACGCCATTTATCAGCACAAGATAGGCTATACATGGCAGTAAGCATTAATGGTAGAGGAAGAACCATGGAAAACTCCGGGAAGAACCACCAACCCATGAGAAGCTACTGGCAGGCTTTCTCACTTACCCACGTTAGCAGAGTCTGGACTTTAACTCATGCAAATAGGTGAGATGGCAGTGATCCGTAATATTTTTTGACCACTTGGGGGGCCCTGAATGATCAATAAATTTCATAACTTTAATAGTCTGATTTCTAGCATTATTTATGCTTTTAACAGATTTTCTAAAATTGGAATGATTGAGCAATACCCAATTCCTCTTTGAACTAAATGTTTAATTCTCAGATATAAATGTTCTCTTAGTAGGTTAGAACAAATAAGATGACTTTTCATACTTCAAAACTAAATTCAACAAATCTTTACTCATTTCATCAAGATTTATAACATCAAGTTGTATGCCAAAGACTGCAGTTGTTAAGTCTTCCCTGACCATTTGCACTCCACCTGAGATATTTTGACACTTATGTTGGGCTGAAAGGTCAGAGCACATTACATATGGAGTAGTCAAAATTCTCTGAAACAAGTGTTTGCATAGGGCAGCTGCTTAATACTGGGTCTAGTGAACAAAAACAACCTTGCATACAGCCCACTTCATTTTTAAGGACTGCCAAGAAATAAACACAAGAAATTACCTTAACCCTTTCATCACTGCAGACCGGAAAAACGGTCAGGGGGAAGTAAGTCCCTCTATGGGACAGACTTTTCGGTCTGAGGCAGTGTTCTTCTTTAACGTTATAGTACCAGACTAAATAACTTTCGGGGTACCTCTAATAACTTCCATCTTGTAATGTAGATGTTATATTTGGATGATCTCGTGAGTTTAGCTTGTATACAACTCAAAATATCAAACAAAGTAGGTAACGTGTTTTCTGAATGCTGAAATTTGTATCCAAAATGGGGGCGTTTGAAGATATTTAAAGGAGTTATCGGATGATTTTAATAATTTCGACCTGGCAAATTTGGATGAAAATGAGAAGACGTATGGAGAGACAATGGTATGCACTTGAGGGTGACAGTGATTATGATGAAAAGGACTTTGAAGTTTTGAACCAGAGGAATTGTACGCTCCACATGGTTTTGTTTGGACGAAGCCGGAAAAACCAAAGAGATTTGTTTCAGTTTTCTGACAGAATTGGGCACATCCGTGTTAGATGGCTCCAGGAAAGAATTCGGAATATTTTCAAATATTCTATTCAGATGAAGTTTTTGGAAAAATTGTCCGTTTAATGAACTTCAATGCAACGATCAAACGTGGCAAAGCGATATAGATGTGTGGACAGATCTCACCTTGGAGATCATTTTGGTTCATTTTATAGAATTTTATATATTATGGACACCATGACAGAAAGACTTGTGCTGCTACTGTGATTATTCACTAGTACATCTAGGGTCAATTGAACAAGTTTTGAGAACTTTCTATGTTTTCTAAGAGGTAATAACATAATTACTTGTATTTTACCTGTTGTGTTACCTGTTTGTACTTGCATTTTAACAGTTGTAATAGATATGCACATTTTATTGAATTAGTCATAAAATGATTTTTAACCTTGATTTTGACACATAATCCAGCCAGATATCTTTAACATTGGCAAAGTTATGTGGTTTCAAGGTCCACAAGTCATTTTGCTTTACAAGTCCAAAGTTACTTAGTGTTGAGGACTCTATGCCTACAAAGTTACTTAGTGATGAAAGGGCTAATATAAATCATCAAATCAGCAATATAAAATGGAGAAAATTCCAGGAACTTTATAGAAATTTTTAAAAATGCTAATTTTCAAACATATAAAGAATAAACATGGTGCTAAAAATTTGGGGGGGGGAGTAATAGTTACGCACTTATGTAAATCCATGTAGCTATGATGACCAATAGTTCATCAATATAATTGCACAAAGCTACCAATTTTTTTTCTCGAGTCTGCATAGGAATAGCATATAGAGCATATATTGATGGTGAATGCAACCAAAACATTTGCAAAAATCTGAATGAATTAGATACTCTGATAGCAAAGCTACTATAGCTCCTTGTGAAAAAGTTTAAAACTCACTGATGATGGGATAGGTGTTTGTTTCCCAACTCAATTTAAACCATGTACTTTCTTTTAATGCATGTAACCCTGATGCAATAAAGTTGGATGAAGATGTTACAAAATGTGCAATGTTGTTTAGCTGGTGAACACAATTCTCAAGAAGCACGTCTCAGAACATTCCTATTCATTAAACTGGTTTCTATTCCCCTTTTTTAACAGCATGCCAAGATGTCAACTCAGATTGCCAACGCCTAAAAGGGGATAGTCTGATCAATATTATTGAGTAAATAGAACAGGAAGACTTAATTTTCTATTTGCAAGTTCTTCAGCATATGAAAAGTAAACATCCTATGTACGAGAAAGGTTTAATGAAGGCTCCATCCATCCTCTGTACTACAAAACTCAGGGTTCCTGCAGACTTAACAAAAACAAATTCCATGACTTTTCCAAAACTCTTTCAGGGTCATTTCATAAAACTCAAGGACAGCACTATCTTGCATTGTCAAGTAAATGAACATAAAAAATGACATCTTTCAGTCTAAAATAACAAATAAGTTAACAACAAATATTTTTAATATGTACATTTTAAATTTACCTGGGCTAGCACAATTTGACTTTACGTAGTAATTCATATCATAATCCAATGATCAATGTAATCTTTGTATGTGTTCGTATTTACAATATTAACAAAACATTACTTTCCAGTTGCTTTCTTTTATTTAGTGAACTACACTGGAAATCACATGATACTTCCATTAAGGGAACTTGCTCTTGTATTATCAATTGAAACCATTTATCGATTGTAATTTTACCATTTTATTTAATCGGTTCTCTGTGCTCTATGAAATTTGAATTAATTTCTTTAACTCCATTGTCACAAATTCCATGACTTTTCCAAAACTTTGCAAGGTTTAGACAAATGCCATAACATTTCAAGGCCCTTGAAATTTATTTTTTAAATTCCAAAACTTTTCCAGGATTCCATGACCTGCAGGAACCCTGAAAACTATAAAATGAACAACTTTCTAAACGAAAAAGCACGTGTATGCTAAGGAAACCAAATCATTATCTGAGAAAAGATAACCAAAATCTTAACATCCACTAAATCCATGCTTTACAAAAACCTTGGATTAATAGGGGCACCAACAATGGATTCTTGTGTCGGGCAGAAATTGGCTTGAAATCAGCATAGTCCACTAGCCAAAGGCTAATACATTTTCCTGCATGATCAGTAATTTCAGAACTGTAATAGTCTGATTGCTAGAATTATTTATGCTTATAACAGATTATTTTTTCATTTGGAATGATTGAACAATATCCAATTCCTCTCTGAACCAAATGTTTAATTCTCAGATACAATGTTCTCTTAGGTTGGAACAAATAAAATGACTGGTCATACTTCAAAACTAAGCTCAAAAAATCTTTACTTGTTTCGTCAAGATTTTTAACATCAGGTTGTATGCCAAAGACTGCAGTTATAAGTCTCCTCTGAACATCTGCACCCCATCTGAGATATTTTGACACTTATTTGGGCTGAAAGGTCAGAGCACATTACATACTAAGTAGTTACAGAGGAAGATGATTTATCTTAATAATTGTCAGCATACAAAAAAAAAGCTGTTGACTCGTTCCCATTTGAAAATTCTGACTTTCTCCAGCTTTTTGCTATAGTGATCAAAATCTCCATCAATCATTCCTACTTTAAAAAATTAGCAATCATGAGAGTCTTTGTTCAAATGTTTGCATCCGTTGTGACCTCCCCCCAATGCTGTCAAAATAACAGATCTTCTCACCCTAACTCATTGTAGCATTATGGGTATTGCCTTAACTCATCATTTCCAAATACAGTAGTCCCCCTCTTGAATGCCCCCCCCCTCACCAGCGGCCACCCGCTCCTTAAGGCCAGAATCTGAAGGCACCAACGAATGTGTTCTAAATTACCTCTCACAAAAGGCCACCCGGCTAAAGCGACCTGCATATTTTTGCAAAAACATAAAATTTACCCCTCACAAGCGGTTGCATTTTATTTTGTAATATGTATATAGAACAATTTTTTTTTCTAATTGTGTTAAGTAATCCGATTTGTTTTCCGATGTCAGGTTTTCGTTCTCCAAAAAAGTGTTCTACATGTACCACTAGGGTTAATATATCATTTACACCTCACGAGAAGCCATGTTTATTTCATAAAGTTGAGAAAGACTCAAATTTTAATCCATACATAAAGGTAATCCCTATATCCTTATTTCGTGTTATCATAAGATGCCTGGTTTATCCATTGATAATTGTTAAGATTACAATTATTAATAGTAGTAACATCGGAGAAGTGGCAATATTGATGTACAATACAAAGGTCTGCGCGGAAAATGGTTTGATAGCCTTTGTGGCTTCCCTTTGCAAGATGTGGAACTTGTTAACTTTTATAATTAGTGGCTATTACGCAAAATTATAAAGTTTATAAATCCTAACGGCCGCAATGTGCTATTGTTCAGATCAAATCTGCGTACATATCCAAGGCGTTTTTCGCAATTAAGAATAAAAAAAGGATATAAAAACAATAGGGTACTTGACTGCGACTAATGAATCACGTTACAATCGCTGCCTTTAAAAATATACTGCATCTTGTTTAAATGCAGAAAAAAAATTGTTTCATCAGTCTTGCAGTTGCAACATTGATGATTATAACTGGACATAATGTCAAAATCACACAGTCAGCATTGGCTAAAAATAGAAACAGGGTACTAGACAAAGACTGAAAAATCACATGACAACACAACTTGTTTCTTTACGAAGCATTTCGTCCGCTCAACAAATGTGTCTGCATAATTAAATCGCATACAGTTAGCAACATCAGAATAACTCATTACCAAACATAAACATATCACGTAAACAAAGATGATTATTTTAGAAAAGGTTGATTATAGTCTACGATTTCAGGTGAGGTGGGACTAGTCAAACAAATTTAGGTAGAAAAGACTCGAATAAAACAATTTTATGTTGAATGGACTCAAATAAATAACATTGTAACCGATAAGTTATTCAGCAGCAGTGGGAAAATGGAGGAAATGGAAAGATAATTGCGTATGTACCAAGATTCAAATGACGTTTTTGAATGGTTCTGCAATGTGCATGACAACACCAGCTCGCATATCATGCTTATGCCAAGAATAACTATTAATGCATATTCAGTTGAAATAACTTATAGCACAAGAACCGTTTAATATTTAATGTTGCTTTTAAACAAAGATATTTAATGCTTTGAAAAATGAAGCTTTCTTACGATGTACATATACTTTTCACAAAAAATTTAGTTCCCCTCTGGAAAGGCCCCTTTCCCGGTGCAGAAGGGGTGGCAGTATAAAAGGAGGACTACTGTAATGTATAAACTTGTGATCTGTTTTAAGTCAATGGTCAATCCAGGTGCAAAAGATCCCCTCCCCCAAGAATCTGATCATACCAAATCAATCAGAAATGATTAAGACTTTATTTAAATAATCAATACTGTGGTTACAGCTATTACTTTTACTACACAAAGATGAAAGTCAGGAAGCAGTTGTTGATTACGAGTAAAAATTTTCTTGAATATAAACTTGAAAATATTGCAGAAACAGACAAGTTCAGCAGTTGCATATTTTAAGAGATTTAGATTTGGGCATACAACAGACCTGCCAACTCTGATAACTGCTTCTCAGTAAAGCAGTTAATTTTTTTTTCCATAGTTTGACCAGTTTTCAGTAAAATGTAAAAAAATATCTTTAGCTGCTAGTGTAAAGCTCAAAAACGTAATTACAAGTTACCTATTTGATACATACAGCGAAAATAAACATGTTCAACTGAAGATATTGTATAAATATTGCCCGCAAACTCGAAATCAAGAGACTTGGACAAAATGCCGTTTGCAAATATAGACAACTGTTTTGTAGTTAAACATTTAAATGAAGAAAATTTCAATGAGATTCAGAACTATGCTGAAGTTGCTATAACTGATAGTTCGGATGTGACCGTAGCCAAATGTAAGAAAGTACATGATTTCTGGCTTAGTTCAGACGGAAACTTTTTCTGGTGGGACTGCAACATTTGCTATTAGAACTCCTATTTTTATAAAATTAGGAGTTATGGACTCCTAGTTTTAAAATCCTAGCGTGACCTCTGAACACGTATTGGAGATCGAGTTGTTGGAAGACGAGTAAAATAGTGGGATAACGGTCCACAACTTGGTTGTTTTGGTAGTAAGACGTAAAGCCGAAGCGTAACTAACTTGCGATACGTTTCACATTGTAGGACTAGTCTATACTGAACCTAAATAGAACATCAAATAGGGCTACTGTATCCATTTCAGTTCCGAGTCCACCATTTAACTCTACATGGTTAATAGTATCGTTTGATTTGGATTTTTAACGTAGCTTTCTCAATGGCGAATAGTAAATTGCATAGAAATGACTGTATTCCAGAGCAAGGAAGCTGCAGTTTCCTGATCAGCTTGAAATACATTTAACCGTGTTAAAATACTGTAGATTCGCCACCCTACCTTTTTTCATAACGATTGGGCTTCATACATATAACTCATGCTTTTGTAAATTTACATCTTACAAAAATCTATGGTCTTTTAAAAAAAATAATAATCCACATTTACACGTGATTTGCCTACTTAACGTGTGCCTTTATTGATGCACTACAAAATGTAGGTTTATTAAATGATGTTTAAAGATTTTTCTCAACAAAGCCTTACATTACCACCTTTCAAGAAGCCCAAACCGGAAAGAGGCCAAAATAAGACGTAAGGTACTAATTCCAAGTTTTTAAATAAGTTCATTTCACTCCCTGAATATATGCGAAACTATTAAATAAAAAAAAAAACAAAAAAAAAACAATAATAACATCTATAAATTGGACTTTACACTTTTATTGCATCAAAAATGCGTAAATATATCATGAAGTACATTAGGGAGTATCTCTAACTTCCGCATAGGGGAGATCACTCAAGCTGGAAAAAATTATAGTTTCATATGTTAGTCTCCACACTAGAGGTTTTACTTATTAATAAAGCTGGGATTTGCACAAGCACTTGATTCACGAGAAAACTAGTCAATACTAAGGGTGTAACGATATACCGATTTACCGGTAAATTGCGATACAAAATGCACAAAAAGGTAATAAATGATTTTTTTTTTTGTTTCTTTCTCAACCATCTGTTGATCAAGCGCTCATTTCACCATAACTGACTGACTGCTGTTGAAAGGTTTACTTCAACAAATAAATGAACCTGTCTTGACCAAATAAACAAAAGCCGATATAGCTATTTTGGTTTTTATTAATACATTGAGAAATTGAGATCACTAAAGCCAATTATCCATTATTATAAGAAACCCAAATGTATTCAGTCTTCACATAACATACCGGTATATAATAATTCTCAGTTCATATTTATTAACACAATATTACAAAACAACTGAAAGTACCACACAATTTCTTTATAATCGAGTCAAAAATGATATCAAATATGGCATGTCTCGCCTCTAACTGAACATTTACAAATATGTACAAAGATTATTATTCAAAGTCTTGTCAAGCACAGTTGTAAAACGTAAAGTATATCAACATTAAACAAATTAAGTTTAATACACCTTCCTAATATATATACAAATTGACAACTAATTTTAACATATTGGAAAATTGAATTTTTTCTCGATGATCAGTCGAAAAAAAAACAATTTATCAAATAATAACATACATTCTCATCATGATTGTGTCATATTTTATCAATACTTTATAATTGTTCGAAATTCAAACTTTATCGCCCAATTGTCAGTCATTTTAATCTGCATAAATATGTATTTCGGCTAAGTTAATTGAGTCATCAATATAATTAACAATATAATTTTTTTAACTCTGGCTTTGTCAGGCTTTGTGTGGTTTTACGTGGCTTTGTCGGGCTTTGTCAGGCTTAGCGGTATTTAGTAAGACCGTCGCAATACGAGTATACCGTTTGTTTTTATTTTGCTTCGCCAACATTAGCCCGTCCGGAACTATAGTCCGATGCTACATCCCCGTTTGTTTTTACATCTCTGCCGACCCAACCTTTTATATTGAAAACTTCTGTTAAGCATAAAACGCGCAGGCGATGACGGTGTTATGGCAACTCTACTCAGAGTCATGTTAGAAAATATAGATCAATGAACGAATTGACTAAGTTTATTGCACTTTTTATAAAATTAAATGTTTTGGTTATTGACAGCAAAGTCATGTGAACTGGATCCAATTCTGACGTCACTGCTGCTAGAGTGCTTGGATCCAATATTGCCTTCACTAACTGATGTTATTAATACGTCTCCCTCATCTGGGGAATTCCCATCATTTTACAAAACTGCCATTGTAAAACCTCTGCTGAAGAAACCAACACTTGACCATAATGATATAAAGAACTACCGCCCAGTTTCTCCAATTCATGTAAAAAATCTTAGAAAAAGTTGTTCTATCCCAACTTGTATCTCATCTGAATTCAATCAGTCTTTGTAGCAATGTATAGTCCGCATATCGCCCTCACCACAGTATTGAAACTGCTCTTCTAAAAGAAGTCAACGACCTTCTCTCTGCTTTTTTGATGGCGATAAGACTACAGTCCTCACTCTCCTTGACTTGTCTGCAGCATTTGACACATTAGACCATGATATATTGCTTCATTGTCTCCAGCATGTATTTGGCATTCATGTTTCGGCCTTACTATGGTTCAAGTCATACTTGGTCAACAGGACACAAATTGTGTTCGCAAATGGAAAACACTCCATACCAGTTGATCTATGCTGTGGTGTTCCACAGAGGTCTGTTCTTGGACCTGTTCTCTTCATTCTGTACACTCGGCCACTCTCAAGTGTCATAGATCATCATCCAGTGTCTCACCAATTGTATGCTGATGACACCCAAATATACAAATCTAGCCAGCCACCTGAAGTTGAAGCTACCATCCAAGACATAGAGAGGTGCATTTCTGATGGATGACATGTAACAAGCTGCAGAAGCAGAGGCTGAACCCTACAAAGTTGTGCCAGGCGGACCTTTTTGTCCCAACTATGAGAAACAAACGGCCATTCTTTATCGTTTGTTTCTCATTAATGGACACAAACGATGAACTCAATCATTAAGTACTCAACCTCTCTGCTGCTCTTCTTTTGTTAAATAACTTCGAAAATTAAATGTTTTTTGCTTTAACAATGAAATCTCTAATTGACTATTTTTTGCTTAGTTACTACGCTGTTATAAATTAAACAGCCAGTATAAATATTATCAATAATGAGTTTTGGAAAACCACACTCAGCTAAATTAGCTCGAAAGCGATTAGAAGCAATTAAAAGATATATACCTGTTGGTGATTCTGTTAAGGAACAACTACAATCGCATCAGAGATATCTAACTGAATTTGAAGAGGAAACAAAAAAATTATTTAAACCTATTACTGAGACCACTAAAGATATTAAACCTGTACTAGAGAAAACAGCTGAAGCAACTGAAAAAATAGCAAAAAGATCTAAGAAAACAAAAAAGATTCTCGAAAAAATTCCAGAAGAAATAGCTGCTACGATGCCAATCCTGGAAATACCCGAGGATACAGACCAGGCAGAAGAAGAAGAAGGTGCTGTAGCACTAACCCCTAAACCAGCAGTTAAATTAATAGATAAATTTGAAGAAATAACTATTAAGGTAATTATGAAACTTTACCCACAAGAATTTGCTGTGGATGATTTTAGTCGAAGAGATAAACTAATGATAATAAAGATATTAAAATCCGTGAACAATTGCAAAAATCATTATATCGCATATGCATGAATGTTGAACAAGCTAATGATGATCCATTATATCAGAATTATGTTAGGGAAATTGATAGATTAAATCAATTAAGAAGAGAGGAGGGGAAAAAAACCTCCAAAACCATCTGAATAATCACTTTGTGATTATTCAGAATTAGCACCATCACCACAAGTCATATTACCATCATCACAACAACCAGAAGAGGAGGAGGAAGAAGTATTTCAAGACCCTCCTGGTGCAACTGGAAGCGGCCTAGGGATTGGTCTTATTACTTTCCCAATAATGTTCTCGCTGATGTTGATCGACTAGAAATTCTCATCGGAGGAAAACAAGCTGGTAATAATTCATCAGAAATTATTAATGAAGCAAGTGATATTTGCAAACAATTATTTAGTGGCGGCATAATGGATATTGATGTGTATCGGTCCCTCATTAATGAAATCGCCGATGATTACCATAGTGACTAAGTCACAGTGATTAGATACAATTAGTGATAAAGTCATTTAATAATAAAATGATCGTGCATGGTGCTCAACGTGGACCTACCTTGATCAAGGTAAAAAAAACTCTCGATTACCGGTATACAGAGCAATCTAAGGAGATGGACTAGGCGATATCGTTCAGAAGAATAGCCCCAAAAGCAATACCTATTGCAAAGCAGCTAGGAATGAAAGCTATTGATGTTGTTCATGAAAAGTGTGTAAGCGCTGTAACACCATTCTTTAACACCATTAACACCATTCTTTAACACCATTTTAACCGCTGCTGAAATGGTGTTAAAGAAAGCAACCAGACAGGGAATCAAAAAAAAGGAAAAGGTTAAAGACTTCCAGGAACCCCACCCTTGTGGTACGGACGCAGTTTAAGACTAGGAACATTTTGATGATAGTTCCACTATCGAATTTTGATTTACTTGATGCAGCTAAGCAACTAAATATAAAAAACTTCAGAGGAGTTTTTATGCGCGATCAATTTCCAAAACAACCCAACAACACTGAAACCGGTATTATTAATCTCGATAAAAACTCTGGACCTGGCACGCATTGGGTGGCATATGCTATTGATCCACGTGGAATTGTCTATTTCGATTCGTATGGGTTGGCGCCACCAAAAGGAATTTCTTCATTATGTCAGCAATAAAATTGCTCCGATCTGGTATTCAATGCTACCAACACAAACAATAACGGATCCCCCAATATGTGGTTGAGAAGTACTTAATATACTTGATGCTATATCAAAATCAACAAAACCATCTCATAAAGTCGTGCATGAGTATACCACGATGTCGCATTTGAACAGACACTAGTAAACATAATGGTTGATATTTATGGAAGATCTCGGACGAAAAAAGATAAAAGTGTCGACTTATCTAAATACACAACTCTTGATCAACTTAGAAATGAACTTGATGATCTATTAAATATCACGAGTGTGGATCAGAACGAAGTCGTTGTTTTTTAAGATAAACAAGGACGATTAAAAACGAGCAACATACAACTACCAGATGTACTTATACGAATTCTTACCGCGGTTGCTAATAATATCGTTACTTTTGCTGATCAAGGTAAAATACAGGATTTCGGTAAGTCGGCCAACGACTATGTTAAGAAAATCGGCGAAGCATTTACTGATGATATAATAATGTCAGGGAAAAATATTACCTATCTCGGAAACCCAACTGCAGATAACGACGCAACAACAAAAACAAAATAAGTGGACGATCAAGAATCAAAGTACGTACTACCCAACGGTGGTATAATGCGTGCACACGAACAATAATGGTATTATTAATCTTACAGCACCAGAATATGATTTTGAATCTGCTATGAAAAAAATACGTCGACGATAAGGAAATTCCAATAATGACAATCAATGATGGAGTTGCCGCATTTAGAACAGTTTTCTAATCACATACAAACGTTTCTAAATTTTCGTAGAAAATTAAACAGAACTAATAATGATATTTTTGGAATTCCACCAACTGTTATTATTAATCTCGCTGACATTAAATCAAGACTCAGCAATATTATGAGTGGCATTCCTGATATTGTTCAAAAAACTAATCTCACTAAAATTCCACACTGACGAAATAACAATATCGTTTACACAGTAGCATCAGGAAAAGAAATATGGACACCGGAAAATAACACTAGTAAACACATTTCAGAAGTAACTGGTATTTATAGATTATCTTTGTTTAGCGGTGAAAAATTCAGTATATTTACATTTAAATGGCGTCATTCAACCGATAGTTTTTCTGGAATTGTGTCTATTGTGTTAAACAAAGATTCTGTAGAAACGCTTATGTTGATAGCGGATAATAAAATAAATAGGCACAGCGGTGGTGTATAGAATTCGTAGCTGAAACTCCTCAATTAATTACCTAGATAAACGTATAATGAATCCGATGACAGAGTCACACATTGACGTTCAACGTCACAGATATAATCAGGCGTGTAAGTGTCAGACTGAACTAAAAATTATCATTGACGAATACACATTGAAAGTAAAAAAATATCGCAGACGCATGGTTGTTATTGATATAGTAGTTTACTCGGTTTCTGCTGTTGTTGCTGGAACCTGATTAGTATTATCAACTCTAACTATGACTGCCCCTGCGGTTTTAACGATTGTCGTTTCATGTGTAGGTATTCTCAGTATTATCGCTAAGAAAATATCTACATGCACGAGCGATAAATTACGCGAGTACATGATGAAATTACACACAGCAACAGCCGCCTATACTAAATTATGTATATAATAATTGTTCATGAAAATAATTATTATGTACATAATAATTGTACCTCAGTGATGGTAAAATATCTGATGAGGAGTTCGTAACGATAATGAAAACCTACGATGAAGCATCCATAATGGAACACAACGCATTATCTAGTGACAATAATGGAAAGATGGAGAATTAAATAATAACGATAACAATAATATCTGAGTCAAGAGAACTATTGCAACAGATCGTCACTAATACGATGCCATCAAAAACTACTATGTTTTCGGTAAGTTCGACCAATCCTGAATTTAGCGTTAACTTTTCAACTAAAATTTCAGCAAAAGAAATTGCATTGGCTCAACTGCGCGTTTATAATAGCTGGCCAAATATCAGGTCGAAACCATTCGGTGGATTACCAGCAAATAATTCACTGGTATTTGCGAATAAGAATAAGCCGGATGGAACACCTAATTGGCAAGTTGTTGGAATTTCAACGGATAGTTATCAAATAGAGGAGAATAATGACGAGTTCCAACGCAGAATAAAATATATCACAGGGAAAGAATCTAAAATAGCAATCAGTTTACGAACCAATACTATCAGCGGTGATTGAAATAAATTCCCCTGATTACCTCGTAGATATTTATCAGAGTTCGATCAGATAAGTGTTAGGATGGCCTGAAGTTAAGCCTATTTATCAAGGACCACCAGAACCACACAGATCCGACTTTGTCACAGATGTTAAAAATTTATACAATTTCCAGAATATCGAAAAGAAGAAGCTTATCCATGGAAATTATATTCTGGTACTGATAGAGCTGTACATTATATAGATCGAATACCAGAATATTTTATGAAATATATTGATGGCAAGAAGAAAGATGCACTAATAGTAACACTAGATATTGATCTAATAAATTCTTATGCTAATATAATTAAATCTTGGCATGAACGTGTGTTTAAAAATCTACACAATTTATTTTAGGTATTAATATTTTTTACGATGATAATTTAAAAAATCTAATAATAGAATCAATACAACATTTGAATCAAGTTGCTTCAGACCTAGAGTTCATGAATAATGTTTTTATTAACAGAGAGAAAAGATTAGTACTCCCACCATCAATTCGAAATACAACTATTGAAAACAGAATAATTAATGAAGACAATCCAAATCAACCCGTTCCAAGTAGTCATTATTTCACAACAGTTTATCTAAAATATTTTGGAATTACACAAGAACAATTACCAACATTTATCATTCCTGGATTTGACTCGTCCGAGTTAAAAAAAAAAAAAATCAGTTAAAGATCTTATTGATGAACACTTTAAAAGAATATGTGATTCATGGAGAAAATTAGCCCCACCACCGTCTATACTAAAACATAATAATAACCCGTTTGGTGCCGGGTGACACATATCACCAGGCATTGTAAACATAACAACAATTGCTGTCAATCTCGTTTGCGACGTTGTGGATGGAAGTTTTCAAATAGATCTTTCAAAGTCTAGCCAGGCCCAGCAAGGGTATATATTATACACATTTTCCCTGCGCGATCCGCCCGGGTGGATAATTATATTAGAACCTATTAATCTGATTTAAACGTTGTGCTTGTTCATCAACGATGATACTGTACCAAGAAATTCTTTGCCAGGATCAACCTGTAGGAGTTTTGGCCATTGTAAGGGTCCTCGCTTATAAATTTGTTTGAACGCAGATGCAACTTCAGATGCTGTCTTTGTTGATAGCGGCTCCGCTTCTTTATATCTGCTCGCAACATCAACGACGGTTAAAGCGTATCTGTATGTGTGTTGACTTCTACCTGTTTTAATGGTATCATGTGGAAAAAACAAGATATCTGCTTGATGAACTTCATTAGGAACAGTGCCATCGAAATGTGCGTATTGAATTTTTTTAGGTGGATTTAGAAAGATTTGCCATATTGCCTGTCATAAAAACCATGCCGCAGCAACATCACGCGAATTTTTTGCTAAAGCAGCAAGTTTGCTAATCGCTGCTTTACCTCTCCAATATCCTCTCGGGGAATAATAAACAGATTCCATTATAATAATCAGTTGATTAATTACCAGCCCCTATCATTATTTTACCTTTCATAGCAGATTTTATTAGGAAGCTAGCGAGAGATCATCTGAGAGATTTATTAGGTATAGAATTTAACGCGTGAATCAACTTTATATCTGCGAGATGCCATTGTTGCAAATCTGGATTTTTATAAGCAACATCATGAATGTGATACACTTGATCGATCTTATTTACTAGATACTCACCAGGTTAGGGTTGATCTTGGTTATTGAATTTGATATCCAGGGCCACAATAAATTATATCCTGGAAGATGTTTCTCACCAGGGTATTTTGCCCATAGAGTTCCTGGCAATTTCCTTAGCGATGCAGCAATACTATCACCACGCGACGTGGATATAAATTTATATTTGCTTGTACCCCATTTTGTACACTTGCCTGTGAGTGCACTTCTCTTATTTTTTGTTGTTATCGTTGTCAATCCAATTGTGGGTGTTATTGCTCTACATCAAACGCAATATAAACTCATATTATTATCATATGGATATAACTGACTTTTCTGTGACCCGAAAACAAGAGCCAGTAAGACACCATCCCACGTAACCAAATTCTTTCAGAATGATCATAATAGGTCCATCCAGAAGTGGAAAGACGCAATTATTGCTTAATCTGATAATGCGATGGCTCAAGTGGAATAAGTTGTATTTAGTAGCGCCATCTGTAGATGATCAACAATGTTACAAAGTACTTAAAGATTTTAATCAAAATGTGAAATTACTGGACAAAAAATGATATCATTGATTTTATTACCGATATTGATGAAGTTCCATCAGTAGATGACTTAGATGGGTTCATTAAGAAACTTGTAGTGTACGATGATGTGATGCTGGACAAACAATCTAATCCAGCTAGAATATTTTCTCGAGGAAGACATAAAAATACTGACATGATTTATGTTACTCAGAGATACATGTAGATACCTAAGGTGATCAGAGATAACTGTACTATTTTAATTGTGTTTAATGGCATAAATAATTATACTTTGCAACATATTTATTATACCTGATGTTCAGGGGACATGGATATGATTAAATTTAAAAATTTCTTTTCTTAAGCACAAGCTGTTCCATTTGGATTTATAACGATAAACTTACATGATCCAAGATCAAGGTATTGTGTAGGTTTAAATAAAATATTTGATTAATTTATAGCAGCAGAGTGACCACGAGCAAAAACAATTGGTCAATTAGAGAAGTTTTCATTGTTAAAGGAAAAACATTTTTATCAGCCTTCGTAGGAACCCTTAATTTTCAAAAATAAGATAAAGTTATCTGATCACTTCTCATTTAAGAGATGAGCAGCAGAGTGGCTGTGTACTCAATGATTGAGTTCATCGTTTGTGTCCGTTAATGAGAAACAAATGATAAAGAATAGCTGTTTGTTTCTCATAATTGGGAAAACGTCCGCCTGGCACAACCTTGTAGGGTTCAGCCTCTCTGCTGCTGCTGCTGCAGATGAATGATGATAAAACTGAAGCCATCCTGATTACAAAACAAAGATATTTTCTCATTCACATCCTTTACCTCAGACAAAAAGTATTAGCAACACCAACATTAAATTCAAGCATTCAGTATGAAACCTCAGTGTCACTCTTGACAGTACTTGCATATTTTGAGCTGAGACGCATCAGCTCCATTCACAAGTATCTGTCAGTTGATGCCACAAAAACACTTATGTATTCCTTAGTACTTTCAAGACTGGACTATTGTAATTCAATTCTGTCTGGTTCATCTCAATATCTACTTCGGAAACTTCAAAAAGTTCAAAACACTGCTGCTCAGATCATCCTTAGAGTGCCTCTCCGCTGCTCTGTACCCTACACTGGCTATCCATATGATCCAGAATTAAACACAAAATTTATTCTCTGTGCTACGTTTCACTGACAGGCTCCAGCCCAACATGCCTATCCGACCACACCCATGTGTATACACCTGCAAGATGCTTATGCTCCTTTTCTGCCACTCGCATTCTCAGTATTCCCACTATGAAGCTGAAATCATATGGACAACGTTCTTTTGCATACCATGGCCCAGTAACATGGAACGAATTGCCCACTGCAATTAGACACAAAGACACAGTGATCTCATTCAAGAGTGCCCTTTATAACCCATCTATTTCAACTGCAAGACAGTCATAATGACCTAATAATGTATCCTTTTTAATGTATCCTTACCTTAAAAATTTACAGCATGTTTTCTGTTTCTAATTTTGTGGTGTTTGTTTTTAATTTTTGTAATCATTTCATTATATATGTTTTTCTTTCCTTCTTTTTCTTAAGCATTGTCAAATGTTGTAAAGCGCTTAGAGCTTCTAAAGATTAGGCGATATATAAAATCCTTGTTATTATTATTATTATTATTATTATTATTATTATTATTATTATTATTATTATTATTATTATTATTATTATTAATATTATTGAAATCAGAAAAAGGAAACAAGCAAAAGGGTTAATAGGCTGGGACTATATAGCTTTAATTAGGCTTAACATAGTTAACAAAGTTCAGCTTCTGTCTATGAAGAACCCAAGAGCAAAGAGTTCTGTTTGAAATAATTTTTCACTCAAAAGGGAGTTTATCACTAATACAGTTGACACAACTGTCATTATGTGTAATATGTGCAAAACTTAAATCTAGCACACAGGCGGTACAGTAAAATCTGTCTTGAAAGACCACTGCTATGTGAGACCACCTGTCTTGAAAGACCACATTCTCACTGCACAGAATGATTTAACATTATGACCTGTTATGAGAGACCATAACATTATGACCTGTTATGAGAGACCACCTGTCTTGAAAGACCATATTTTTTGGCAAAAGGGGTGGTCTTTCAAGACAGGTTCTACTGTACGACAAACCTCTTGACTCATTTACAGTGTCACCATCCATCAGTACTTTCCATAAGTACTATGCAACAGAGTGATACAACCTCTAACCATCTAACATAACAGCCGAAGGTTCCATTAAAAGTGTATGCATTGTTATAGATCAACACCCAAAGACTGCGGATATGCTAGGTGCACAGACTAAATACAAATCTTCAGCACCAAGGTCCTCAGCTATCACTCATGCCATTGCTATAGTCCGATTCTACATCCCCATTTGTTTGTATCCCCTACTGATTTCAATAACGAAAATATTTAATTTGATAAAAAGTGCAAAGAACTTAGTCAATTCATTCATTGATTTATATTTTCCAACCTGAATGTGAGTAGAATTGCCATAACACCGTAATTGCCTGCACGTTTCAAGCTTAACAGAAATTTTCAATGTAATAGATGTTTATTTCCAGTTTCTTTTTCAGCAAAGGGGTGAATGAGCAACTAAAGATGTTTGCTCCGATACTTAGAGTTGAATCAAGCAATGAAAAAGAATGACAACAAAAAATTTGCCTTTCACATGGATTTAACAAGCGGATTCATTAATATGTTCATGTGTGCAAAGGAATATAATTCCAAACTCAATGTTATGGTAATTTATGGAATTATCCGGCAGTTACCGAATAGGATGAATTACGTCAATTATGTTGTCAGATGGAAATAAACTACCCCATAGTGTATGAAATATGGTGCCGTGTTAGTATGGAAAGTCCATTAAGCATAAAAGGTGCAAGGGGATGCAAGAATTAGTGCCATTCTGGTCAGTCAGGTTAGAAATTATAAATCAATGATTCAATTAACTAAGTTCTGTGCACTTTTTATCACATTAAACTTTTTAGTTATTGAAATCGGCAACAAATGGGAATATAGCATCGAACTATAGTTTCATTGTTCACAATTTGCGGCCATACAGTTGTATTAAATGAAGGATTTTTAAACATGGCATTGGTGCTAGATCCTCGATATGTTATGCCATCTAGACATGTCTTCTCTGAGAAAATTATCCCAGATATGTATTTACTAGTCAAGGAAGATGTAAAAGCATGCTTGCACTTAACTTCTAAAATTGCATTAACAACTTAAATTTGGATTTCCAGAGCAACATAACATATGGTAACTGCATGTTTTATTTCTTTTGATTGGAAACTTCTGAATTATGTGCTACAACCACAGGCTCTACCTGAGAGTCACACTGGTGAAAATATTGCTGCAGTTCTGTTGTCATCTATTAATGAATGGTGAATTCCATCCAGTCACTGGTAACTGACAATGCTTTAAACATGACTGTTGTAGCATCAGAAGCAGGATGTAACCCACATATTGGTCGCTATGCACACTTTAAATATAGATGCCCAGAATGGCCTGCAAAACAATGACGTTAGCAGACTTCTTGGCAGTATCAGAAGAATTGTCAGCTTTTTTCACAGAAGTACAGTTGCTGTAGGAATACTTGATGTGAAGTCTTCAGCCACTTGGTGCTGGTTGCATCTTATGGACAGTCAAAGAAAGTTAAACAGATATGCCAACAGGATTCAGCTACTGATGTTCCACCTCTTCCTGCATTACCAGCCTTGTATGCTGAGGATATCAGCACAACTGCATCTCATCAAATGAAAGGAATAAAGACAGATGAAGATGTTTCTGACTCATCCACATTAGCTAAAGCTGAATCAGCTTCTGTCTTATCTACATCTGCTGATGCTTGCATTGCTCTAACAAATACTAGTTCTTTTTCTCCAAAAATAACTAATGCTAGTCTTGTTTCCATTTTTGGAGATGTATATGTTGTAAAAGTGGAGAAATATTCAAAGACATCTTGAAAAAGTAACTTAAGAAATTGAGAGCTACAAGGATAAGGAGTCCACTCCTCTTCCCTAGAATCCATTACAATGGTCAAAATAATCAATATCAGTTTCCTGTGTTATCCAGTTATGCAAGAGAGTTGCTTTGCATACCAGCAACATATTCCTTTTGAAAGAGTCTTCAGTATTGTAGGAAATACTGTTTCAAGCCATAGGGCAGCAAGCAGTGCAGAATGTTGATATGCTACTATTTGTGCAG
Source organism: Potamilus streckersoni (assembly GCA_016746295.1). Taxonomy (NCBI): domain Eukaryota; kingdom Metazoa; phylum Mollusca; class Bivalvia; order Unionida; family Unionidae; genus Potamilus; species Potamilus streckersoni. Next base: position 1,583,792 of record JAEAOA010000531.1, read on the forward strand.
AACATAACTATACCATAATGTCTCCTCTGTAAACACAATGAAATCTAGACTTTGATGGATTCACTTAAGAGGGCTAGTACACAAACAAGTTTCTCTAGAAAAATGTTAATTTGCTAATCCTTTGTTTCAAACACAGCTAAATAAGCTGATATATTCCAGTGGTAAAAGACTGTTTTATCTAGTCACATTTAATATTTTGTGTTCTTTCTTTTATTGGAGAAATACATAGCTTAACAGTGTTGCCAAGTTATAGATGAAAACAAGGGGTTTTCAGTGATCAAATTATTAGTTTAATTGTGATAGTCTCATAAATACTGTTTCTTGTCAGCCAAATAGATCAAGAAAGGTTTGGAATCACTAATTATAGTTTACTATATTATTCATTTTTCTAATAAAAGTAGGATATATATCAAAGTAATAATTTGTGATTTTGTGTAGTTTTTCTTGTGTTTACCCCTTGTCATGATTGTACTGCAAGAAATAAATCTTTAGATCATTTTGATTTGAAGACTTTCCAATCTGGCAAAATAATTCTAACTTTTTTCAATATTTTTGTTTCTTGCTTGTACAAGTTTTCACATGTTGATATATATGTATTGTTTTCTAAACAAGTGATGAGATTATTAGTCACTGGGTATTTTGGTGGAATTAAAAGCAAGATGGTTTCATTTTCTTCTTCATATTTTATTAAATTGGAAGGAAATTGCTCATTATTTCGGTACAACATATGCGAAATTGACATTCAAGTCATAAATGCTATCAGTGATGTACTATATTATCGCACTACAGACATGCCATATTCTATATATTGCAATATATTTTTTTATTGCAATACTTACCCTTAGTCATAACAAATGCGATTAATTGAGAATGTGTTGTTATTGGTTGAGTGATGTGCCTTTAGACAACATGCCATGTTTGAAATTCATCTCTTATTCATAAAGGATAATATATTTTTGTGAAGGTCAAAGAATCAGATATCACAAATTAGCAAATAAAAATAATCATAAGTGAGCATTTTGTGTACAGTGGATATATTGAATACAACTAGAATTTTTTAATTTTTTTATTAATTCTTGACAGTCACGTATGAATATAACCAATTTGTTCTTGGGGCATAATATACAAATGTATTTGGTTTATAAAAGAAATTTTGGTGAAATGTGTCTTGGCCAATCCAAAATTTGCTGTTATAATTACTCAAAATGTCCAATTATGAGTATGTCCATTTTAAAAACCAAATTATGTGAACAGCTGGTCTTTATTCATTTATTATTCACGTGAAAGTGAAAAACAAAAGGGATTGGTAAAATTAACCTCCTTACTTTTCAAATAAATCTACAAGGACAATTATGGCCCTTTGACTTCATCCCTTTTGATGATTTGAAAATGCTATCCTATGATGAGAAAACTGATATCTGAAAGATCCATCATTTTCTTGGCAGCAGTTTGGAAATAGGAGAATTGAAGTTACGGCTTCTTCCCATCAATGTCAGGTGCCAGTCGCATAACCCTGCTAGCAGATCTACAGCACATGAGGTCTTTGAAGAGTACATGAAAATTTTGGATAAGATCAGGAAAGAAAATTACTAGTGATGTATGACCAGTTTTTTTTTTTGTTTTTGATTACAGGAAAATATTCTATAGTACAAGTCATACAGATCATGTATGCATTCAAAAGCAATTATTTCAATAATAGGGCCATTTTTTATAATTTGATTCTACATACCTTTATATGGCAAATATTCTCTTATTTACATCCTCATGCATATATATTTTTTGGGAAGGGCATTATTTACATGCTCTGAACAGTACCTACAGCAAAATTAGTGTTAAAATATGTGGACATTTTTGGTCAAGATCAACATGTAGGTGATCGAGTACAATCTGGATTGAATGTTGCATGCTGTGATGTCACAATGAAAGATACACATGTTGATAAAAATTTGTACTACCCTTTATTGTGATGATTAGGCTTGATGTGCTATTTTAGTGACTCAGTTTAGTACCTGACCACCATTGCAAAAATCCATAAGGATTTTCATCCAGAGATTACTGATTGACAGTCAAAGTGCAGAGCATTAAATAATCATGATTTAATAGACAATTGAGCAAAATTAGCAAAAAATTTGTATTGTTTAAAGAAAATTATATTTGAGTAAATGTGCATACATTACCTATTTTAATATACATGGTATCCTGCTTTGTTGTGTTATTGTATTAAAACATAAGATGAAATGCTATGATCTCTCAATAACATTAACTACTGTGAGGTCTTAACACAGAGTGCTATCAAAGAGGCAGATGCCAGTAGATAGTACCAGTGTAACTATGCCTCACACAGAGAGTGTTGATTAGTCTGTTACATGTTTAATGTTACATGTCTTCTTACACTGTAAAAGTTTGTATAATTTCTTGTCTTAAAAATATATTTTCTTCATTGATACATCTTTTTTATGCCTTGTTGCATGATTGATATAAAAAAGAAAAGAAATATAGCATGTCAAAGCACTGTTTCAGCAGCCTTACTAATCAATCAATTTATCATCATCATTGATCAGGTTTCTGCCATGATCAGGCCACACTAAATTAGTTCCATAATTTTCAACCCAATCACCCACTGGTTGTAGTTCAAATATTTGATACAATGGCTGTCACTGTTCTGAAAATATGTTTAAAATTTAAAATTCATCTTTAATTAAATTTCAATTTTGGATGCAAACTGAGGAATAATTATTTTGGGCTCAGTAAACATTTAAAATCAGCATCATTGATGTCAACTGTTCCTTGTCAACAGCAGTAGCAACACATGTTCTAACTTGGCAGAGTGGTGCAAGATGGTTCACGATTGGTGCATGATTTTACTCCTCATTCATTTCTCTTCCTAGTCTGTGTGTAGGTGTCAGCACAATTTTTTTAGTGCAGTAGGAAGTAGTGCTGAAATAATTCAATCACACGTGTTGTTTTTCCAGAACCTCTAGACCCATTGAGATAAACAGTTTTATGTCTGGCCACAGGATCAAACACAGATGGTGCTTATGATTTTAATATTGATTGTCATTGCTGTGATATATTTCCCTCTGCAGATTAGGAATAGTTAAGTATATTTTTCTGTTTTATTCTCCATGATCCCCATTTAACATTACCGAGTAGTAGTCTTAGCAAATCTAAATACTTTATATTTATATAAAATGAATTCGTGGCAACTCTGACAGCATAATCTGTTTATCATTGACATGGAAACATAAGCTAACATCAAATATCTTAAATGAGTCGTTATTTTTGTTTCATGACCTTTTCTGTGCATTTCAAGTAATGCTGAAAGTATAGACATGATCCTGTATGGTCACTTCACTCAACAGTTTTATTAAAGAGAGAGAGCATATAACCATTCTGACTGGTATTAACATTAAGTACAAATTATGTATCAAACAACAATACTACAATAAAGAACACGAACTGCAATGAAACTACTATTTTTATGAAAGCCTAAAATCAAATAAAAAGGAACAGGAACTTCTTTCACAGATTTTAAGTTTTTCCTTCTGTGTCTAATTCAAAATTACTGCAACATACAACACTTGACCAATGCATCAACTTCCTTATCTGACAACTTCTTTCTCGCAAATCTCTTTGTGCTCTTCTGCCAATATGTCTTTAACTTTCTATCTGGGTGTTCCTGAACCCCAAATATTGTGCAAAACATACTTCAGCTGCTTCATATTAAGCACACCAAGTGGAGTACCTTTATTGTTCCTGAACCCCAAATATTGTGCAAAACATTCTTCAGCTGCTTCATATTAAGCACACCAAGTGGAGTACCTTTATATTTCTCACTTATTTTCTGTCTCAGTTTTAAGTTGTTCCTTCTCTTTCAAATGATCAAGATACATTTGTATATTCTCACAGCTTATGCCTACAAGATTTCTGATACTTTCCATGTCTTCTGTGAAAATTTTTTTTTTCGATTCCAGTAGGTACTTAATGTTTCTGATTGGCAAAAAGAAATCTGGAGTAAGAAAACAATCTTTTGCTTCATTTTCCTGTTCAAGAGGCAGAATGGCCATTAATGTGTCTGGATAAGAAAGGTAATGAAAGCCTGGCAGACAAGATATATCCAACAGGGAAACCTCTCCAACTATCATCTGTTCTGTATGTTGCAAAAGCATAATGCATTTGAGTAGATATATTTTGATCATTTGTCTTCATTAAAAGTCGATGAGCATTCATCGCTTTATCTCTTACAAGTCCATATTTTTCACAGTTTTCCTCATTGGTCCACTTTTCTTTTTAACAAAATTATTTTACATTTGATGGTATGCATTCTTACAAAGAAAATTCTTTATTACAGATTCACAATTTGGGCCTTTTACCCAGGCCATTGTTTTAGGTGCAACATATACATCTATTTTGTTTGATGAACAAAATTTGCCATCAATTCTTTTTGCTGCATCTTCCTGGGCAGCTTACATTTTCATAGGTAGGTACTTTAGTGTTTTCTACTGTCCCCCCACTTCTTGATGTAGTTATTTCAGTACTATCTTCAATAATCCACACACTTCTCAATGTAAGTACAGTGTACTCCAGTGTTGTCTTCTGTAGGCACTTAAGTGTTGTCTTCTACTGTCCCCCCACTTCTTGATGTAGTTACTTCAGTACTATTTTCAATTATCCCCTTACCTCTTGTAGGTACTTAAGTGTTGTCTTCTACTGTCTCCCCCACTTCTTGATGTAGTTATTTCAGTACTATCTTCAATAATCCACACTCTTCTCAATGTAAGTATAGTGTACTCCAGTGTTGTCTTCTGTAGGTACTTAAGTGTTGTCTTCTACTTTCCCCCCACTTCTTGATGTAGTTACTTCAGTACTATTTTCTATTATCCACTTACCTTTTGTAGTTACTTAAGTGTTATCTTCTACTGTCCTCCCCACTTCTTGATGTAGTTATTTCAGTACTATCTTCAATAATCCACACACTTCTCAATGTAAGTATAGTGTACTTCAGTGTTGTCTTCTGTAGGTACTTAAGTGTTGTCTTCTATCATCCATTCACTTCTTGATGTAGGTACTCAAGTGTTGTCTTCTACTGTCACCCCACTTCTTGATGTAGTTACTTCAGTACTATTTTCTATCATTACCTCACTGCTCAATGTAGGTACTTCAGTGTTGTATTCTATTATCCACTTACTTCTTGTAGGTACTTAATTGTTGTATTCTATGATCCCCTCACTTCTTGTAGATACTTCAGTTCTGTCATCTATTGTCTCCTCACTTCTAGTAGGTATTTTAGTGTTGTATTCTATGAATTTTTTCGGTAATTCAGTGCTGTCATCTTCTGTCTCCTCACTTTGTGATGTAGGTATTCCTACTTAACTACAGTAATCTGATCTTGATTAGTCTCTTTACAAAGCTCATAGATGATCCTTCTTGTTCTCCTTTGACAATGTCACATTCATCAGGTGTCATATGCTTCTTCATCACTGTCCAACTCAAACATATCACATTTTCTCTTCAAGTCTCTTGCACTTATTAAGACTATAGCAGTATTACTCTTTCAACCTCTGGGGGGGGGGTTTAGAGGTGTCCTCTTATGTAATCATGCAATGCCGTATCCCAGTTCATTGATATTTCTCTTGCTTTGTGGATCCAAATGTACTTTCTTAATTCTATCTACTTTCTCAACTCATTTTTTTTCGATTACGTCATCTATTTCAGATATTTCTCTTGTTATTACTTTGTATTTACTGTTATATTTCTCAAATGGATCTTTATCTGCTGAAGTTACTTTTATGGAGCTTAAATCCTGTATTGCCTCTCTTCTTCCCCAAAGTCTCCAGTTTGTCAATATGATTCCATCTATGAGCATTTTCTACTTGTTCTCTTTCACCAGTTTCAAAGACTCTTTCTTCTGAAACTGATAGAATTTCTGTTGTACTGGTGGATGTGCTGTTACAAATTCTTCATATACTTTTATTCCATGTACTCGAAGTTGATACTTGAAAACAACAGCTGATACCACTAGATAATCATCAAAGTGAAAAATAAATTCAGAATCTCTTTAAAATCCACTTGATACTGCAGCCAACCAACTACATTTTTAACAAAAATATAATGTATCACAGAAACAATTATTTCCCTCAGTGACCCGACAACAGTTGTCTAGAGGTCATTTCAACAACCAGGTAATGTTAATCTAGGAATTTAGATCATCCAAAAGCATTTAGACTGGTTCTATTTTCAGTATACATTCTAGAATAAACAACTAAATACATAAATGTTACAATTACTGAAAAAGAAAAGAAAAGCAGTGAACTAGCCCTTTCCCCCACCATCAATGAGAAATTTAGGATGGTAGCAAAGCATTTATTAGTGTGTCATTTCTACACTATTTAAAAAAGAGATTCATACTCACTACCAATTAATTAAGAACTAATCTACCATGAGGGTCTATGCGATAATGTGTAGATACTGATCACAATCCATCCTGCACATACATGATCACAAACATTAGTAACCCAGACTAGTTAACTATACATCCACATTGAACATAATCTAACATAAATTCACTAGTCAAAGTCTTGCATAACACATACTGACATATACTTGCATACAAAAATGTAGCTGTAGGAGGTGTACAGGCCATGTGGTATAAAATTTATATTTCATCCATGTGATATACCCATTATAAATAGCTGACATCCAAGAAGATTATTTTTTGGGATAATATTCCAAATAATGGTCCCCTGAGTATTGAAAACTGTTTATAATATATTCTTTCTTGGTTTTGGAATTGGGAAGATTTGATTGTCATTGATCTAAGGTTTGGGGTGCTGCTTGTTTCTCTTGTTTAAAATTATTTCTGCAGTAAACTGATACATAGTGTAATACAAACAAACATTTTTACTGGCAGTTCCTATCATGTATCAGAACCAGTAAAAACTTTCATCTTATTAGAAATAGAAGCTTGACTACAAGAAAAAAAACTTTTTCGTGAAAAATCAGGAAAATTCTAGTGGAATATCATGCCATTATGATGCACATCATCAGATCATGCACCCTTATCTGCTTTAAGCAATCTGTAATTTTCACTCAATCGAGCTGCCATGAGTCTAGATAAATTTACAGAGCGTGTTAAAAGAGGTTGAAGCTGTAAATATTTGTTTTCAGTCTTTTTGAATAAATTATATCATTTAAGTTTTAAAACATGTAAGTTTCAAAACCAGTAATCTTATATTACATGTAGTTGCTGAAAAACATGATACTCTTTATTACTAGTAGTATATATAATATACAGCTGTCTGAAAATTATTAGCTGTTGGAGGCTTAATTTAATATAATTAAATTAACAGCTACATTTTTTTATACAATGTCAATAAGTCAACAATCTTTCCCCCAGTTATGAAATTTCAATATCTTGAAACTTTGGATTTGTGAGATTGTTTAGTCATTCAAAATTCAGCTTTAGACGCTATATTTTTTCAGGCAGGTGTAGCATCAATGCCCAACATGATTTGCTGTTGGCTATTTCAAACATATTGCACATGCATGTTTGGATTTAAACTTTATAATTATGGCCAAACATTGGAAATGCTACAAGGAGTACTTCTTTTATTTTTTTTCAATCAAGCAGTTGATACATATATAATACAACACAAAGCACCACACAGAACTTAAAGCCAAGCACCATATATGTTTGCTCATTGCCTTTAATACCTGGGAACTTATTTCAATACTGAAAAGACAAAGTACCTTGTTTTTTGTTCTGAGATGTTATTATGTAAAATGTTCAATAAAATATTGGAATCTTTGTCTCCATCACGATAAAGTTTTTATTAGGTATATGATAAGATTATTGATTATTAAAAATACTCGCCTCTCTTTCATTTGGTGCATAATGCCCTCACAAGCTCAGGTATATTGCACCAAATGCACCTCGGAACAATATTTTGCAATGCTCAGTTAATAATTTGTACTTATTGTCCCACGTTTACCACTATTGTCTCATATGATAAATATAACCAGAATAATTGTAATGGGAGAAGTACAGCATCCCTTAAAATCTGGTGGTTTCAACCTCATTACAAATTGCAGCAATCATGCAGCTTTACCCATGTTAGCTCTGAAATTGCAATTAACCAAACCTTATATAAAATTTTTAAATGGTTGCTAAACATTTGCGATTCACAGTATATTAATGATATGAAAATGATCTGATCCACTGTTATATGATTGAATACATAAATGCAATGATACAAATTGCATATGCTGGATGAATGTAGTGTCTTGACATTGACCCTAATAGATACCAAAATTTCACTTACTGCAAAAACATAATCACTTCACAAAAATGTAAACTAAAAGAGACTCTTTTTAATAGTACTTAGTCAAGATAGTCAGAAATTATGAGTAATACAAATTTGTCCTGAATATGATATCAGGAAAGCATTTTCTGTAATCTAATTAAAGTTATTATTCATAGAAACAGTTATGATGTCCAAACAAGTTCTGGTGATTATATCTGGTGGGGTCTGATCTTAGTCCGATAAATGAGCCCCCCAATATATATTGATGGACGCTCTGATGTCACTTGTTTCAATAAAACACACAATTGCTGCATACAGATTTGTCCAGAACATGCCAGTATACATTTCAGACAGTTACCAGTACAAGGTAACAGGTGTGTGTAGCCATGACATTCAAAATTGCCTGTCAAACACGGGAATGGATAATAATATTTATATATCACTAAGAGACACAAGAAATACCAGTGTCTTAAATGTGCATTGATGTGTTGTGGATAGAGCTACATCAAACCAAATGTGCAATCAAACTGAAAGACAGAATTCCAACATAGCAAACCTCTATATTTCTGGATATATTCTTCTTAGAATCCACGTTTCCATAAAAAAACCCGAGATTTTGTCAATTCCCAATTGTATAACACTTTCATTGGCCATGATGACCAAACATTGTACAATAATGACCCAAGTGACTAGAATACTGGATAAGCATATACCATAGAATAACTACAAACAAATAAAATCAAATAACCTGTTAAAGTTTTCTCCTTTTTGCGTAAATTCGCTGCAATTTTGACTAAAAAGATAGGGGTTAGATGCAATTTAAATATATATTCAATTTTTCTGACACCCCATGTGATTTCTGATTTTGTTAACACAAACCACACCTGAAGTAATATTTTTAAATCAACCCTCCACTATCAGAATCAAAATAGTCTCAAACATAACCTCCTACATATGTATCTTTTACTGGAACACCCTAATGTAGGCTTGACAAAAGTAAAGGCAGTACATACATACATACATACATACATACATACAGCAATCTGGATGTACTGGAATTTACACTTGTCAATAAACATGTAGCTAAACAAAAACCAAATCCAAGAAATTCAACTGAATTTTTATTGACACAGCATGTACGGGCAACTACAAGCATAAGATTGAAAGCTTTTGGACTGAAAGAAATGTAATACAAAGAAACTGCAGTCATTATGATGATTACAGCAATTACAATTGGCAGTGACAATGGACAACATGAAAGATTTCATTTCTATGCACTTGTCCTCCACAGAATCAGTATCAAAAGCACGAGACATTCAACCTACAACAAGGAGTTAAGTACAGTAATGAGTTCTGACAGTACATGTATTATCATATGTAACACAAATACAACAAGCAAAATAAATCATGGTTACTGTAATAAACAATGAAGTGTGATCTTACATTTTTTTTTCTGTTGGAGTCAATTAATCACCAGATAAATGAATGCCATGAAGAAAGATTCACTATTTTAAACTTAAACATTTTGAATGTACAAGGCAGCACAAAAATTGTAAAGTTATTTCTATCCAAAGTGTTGACTGACTTCTCTGGTGTAAAGCTGCAGTTTTCAAGACTGGTGCTACTGGAAATACTCAGAAGCAGTGTAACATATATCCATCAAATTGTGTACTGGTAAATGGAAGAAGCATACATGCACCCACTTTAATTTGGGGTTAATACATGTGCTTGTCAAAGACAGTTTCTTTAATAGAGCCTACATTGCAAAGGAATAAACTTATTGAGGGGAATATCTAGCTGCTATTAATAATTTGTAATACATGTCTGTAATTACATTGTTAAGTTTAGTTATGAACTACCTGCAGATGCTGCCAAATTAATCTCTTTAAAATACTGAATACATATCCTACCTAAATAAGAGGAATTTGCCTATAAATGTCCACCATCTGCTACAAACTAGAAAAATTATTAATTTTGATAAAAATCATTTACTATTGTTAGTTGCTGATACTGCAGACCAGAAGATAAAAAGTTTAGAAAAAAAAAACAACCAAACATTATAAAGCCAAGATCTAATCAGTTGTCCACACAGACACACAAACACGCATTCCCAATATTGTGTATCTTTGCCTCCAATGTTTTTTTTTGCTCAATCATACTAAGAAAGTTTGTCAAAAAGGTCATTCCAAATGTGTAAAGAAAAACTGACCAATATCTATAATGACCCAAACATATAATTAAGGCATCTATCTACCAATGAATATAAATATCCCAATTAATTTTTATTTGTTTACCATAGGTGTGTTGGGGTAAGTTGTCTTAATCGCAACTGAAAAAAGTAAAACAAATTACAAATTGTGTTTCAAAAAACAAAGGAAAATTTAGCTACATGGTCCAAAAATCTACATGGATACAAATATACAAGCCAAAGTTTATTCATCTACATAATGTGATCCTGATAACAAGCATTTCGGATGAGCACAGGGCCAAATCAAGATGTCCCTACATAAAGCAGTGGAGGCATACAAATTACTTACCATTTATACTTGCTTAGAAGTCAGATTCAACTACAAATTTCATTGATCTCATGTCACATAATGCACATCTGGGTGTCTGCAGTTTATTACAACACAGACCCCAATTTGCTAGTGCATTATGCAAGTTCTAGGTCTATGTTATTTGCTGTTGGACCAGACTATGAGTACATATAGTACTATCTCTCAGTGAAATCCATTGCCATGTTGATAAACATGCAGCATGATGCCTACTAAAGAATATTTGCATGAATCACCTAAGGTGGGTATGAATGGTGCAAAACGAATGTGCAACACAGAAAAATGGCAGGATATGATGAATAATCTTCATGTGGGAAGGAGTTTAACAAGTCCAGACTGACCAAAACCTGAAGTAGTAATTTAAACTAATTTCCATCTAACCTTATACAGCTTTTCCTTTATGAGTCTACAGAATCGCCTCAACTTAAAAGTTATTTAAGGAAGATTATTGAGTATAATGTTGTAGTAAAGACAGGGATCAATATCAATACAATGAATGCGAATGAATCCATAACCGTTAAACATCAAAATTTTTTAACTGCATCACAGATCATGGTCAAGGAGTTAAACAGTTATGACAGTATTTTGCATTATCCTAGAATCTTTTCATTACATAGCATTAAAATCAATAATTTCCACACAAGTCTTGACAACCCTGTGTTACAGGCATTTTGTAATGATTTATTAGCAATGAAAGGTAACAAAATAAACTAATAATAAAGATGGTAAAATATCACTATTATACAAAAGTACATGTAAAAAAGGAAATTAAAATAATACATGTTATGCATTGGAAGCACACTCCTCTCTTCTCTCCTATATTCTTCAGAAAAATCTACTATATAACCAATTCAAAAGAGGCAAGAACAGGTGAAGACATTCTTACTCCAACACTTTCCCATAACTCCCAACAAAAATCTAAATTTGTTTTGTGTGAACCTAATAACATCTAAATTATTGTCAATTTGAAAAAAAATCTCTGGTATCAAAAACTAATATGGAATAATTAAAACATGCTCTGTATTACAATTTTTTTCTAAATACTAAATTTCAGCTGGTCAAATAATGATAAAATGAGCCTTTTAACTATTATATTCAAGCAAGATTTAATCTAGCTATTCCTTATTTATTAACTGATGCCAAACATTTTCCAGCATTAAAATTACAAATATACGTATTATAAACTGTGGATACACAATTACATGTGCATATATATATATATATTAATGGTTATGATTAATTCACAGAAACAGTTCTTGCCCTTCAGCAGCTTTACATAAACTAAGTCCAAAAGCTATCCCACACAAATGGATTATCCCAGACAAATGGATTATCATATGTCAATTGTTGGTAGCCCAAGAAACTATCACATGATGTCATGCCTTGTTCACGATGTTGACTTGTAGCCAGAGAAATCATGAAGATAACAGTTTCCTACAAACTTTGGCTAGTCTGCTGAATTTCAGCTTGTTTATTACAGTTAGTGACCAGGCTACCATTTCATTTTTAACTGTGGGACCTTGCACGAGTCCAATCATCAAGGAAGTTTCACTATGAAGCTTTGAACAGTTAGAAGACCGGCAAAAAACAATGCATCACTAAGAATAACATGGTTATATTTTGGGTTTTAGGATACACATCTGAATTTGCCGTCATAGATAAACATAAACAAGAAACATTTAAGTATCTTGTATTATGATTACTGTTCATTTTTATGTTCAAATTTATATTTTTCAAAATCAATATAATGATTTCATGTAACAAATTGCACAGCTCTAAATATAAGTGAGAACAAAATGCAGAGAAATTTAAAGTAGCTGATTATCATAATGGAGAACCAAGCAAAAGTATATATATATATATAAATGGGTAATATTAAAGAAAAAAAATCTTGTAATCTTTATCCAGTTATACTTTATATTACAATTCTGCACATACCTATTGCACATTTCTATTTAAGTAGAAACAGCAAGTAATCTTTAAAAATTGTGTGAAACTTTCATTTTTGTCATAGAATTTCAATTCAAGCATGTGTAATTGCATGCATATATATATATATATATATATATATATATATATATATATATATATATATATATATATATATATATATATGCACACACACACACAAGGTATCACCTCATAAAAGGACAATTTTTCTGACAATACACTAGTTTATGATCTGAAGTTTAACATCCAGCAAGTACAAATAAACAGGAAGGTTCAAAATTCCCTGATTTCAGCTGTTTTACGATTGATTTAAGACTAGAGGTCACATAGGTCAAGTTTACAAAAGTGATGTAAGCATACATACAATAAATCATGAAGCTGGCTACAAGTGGTCCTCCAAAGTTCAGCAAAATACCATAATAGTTAATTTGACAAAAGTGATGGAAGAGTACATACAATAAATCGTGAAGCTGACTACAAGTGGTCCTCTAAAGTTCACCAAAATACCACAATAGTTAATTCGACAAAAGTGATGGAAGAATACATTCAATAAATTGTGAAGCTGATTGTGAGTGTCTCCCCTAATTTCACCAGAAAACCACCACCAATTGCTCAAAATCTATGCTAACACTTCCTTGTTCACACGCATCACTTACAATCTTTTATAATCCTTACTTCAAAAAACAGTAAAATTTGCTTGGAAATGATAAAGCAGCTAAATTTTCTATGTCTGATAATAAGAGAAATCAAACATATTAGGCAAAGCAAATGTTACAGCTCACGTCCAGACTGATGCATGTAGTGTATCTTTAAGATAAAAAACTTAATTTAAAATTTCTTCCACAAGCAAAATATCAAGCTTTTTTTAATCTTGTTTACTTATATTAAGTTTAAGAACTATTTTATTTATTCTCTTTACCTGATAAAAGTAAATCAAATACCATCCCTATTTTCTGGATAATGAAATCAATAATACATACTCCTCTTCTAAAAAAAACCTGAACTTTTGATGGAACGTGATGTTGACACTGATCAATTTAGAAAAGATTTTACTGCAGAATATGAATAAGCTAAACTCATATCTTGATCTATTGATGCCTTGTTGAAATGAATCTAGTCTTGACGAATATTTGTATAGCATACATTATAAGAAATGATTAGAGAAATCATTCCACATCCACACAAATCAAACATTCACAGTATTCTGTCAGTCAAGTATACAACTCTTTAAAAGTGAAGGCAACAAAGTATATTCTTGACTGAAAAAGAAACCAACCTCAAAATGAGGCCATATTCCAGTAACACTGAAACCCAGGTTTAATCCACATTTACAAATGGCATGGTGAAAGTATATAAAATGATGTACCGAGACCAAGTTAGGTACATTTCTGTACAAATCTTGAAATTAAACTTCTTACGCTACAGCAACACTTTCACCTGCATCAAGACCTTTTCTAATAATGTCCAGCTCAATTACAGATCACAATAACATGTACTTCCAGAAAAGGTAGTACTTTTTTGCCTTCAGTAAATAATTTAAGTACTTCCACCTCATGATCATACAAATTCTTTTCTAGCCATTTTTCTTTCTTGGACCTGGACAACTATTAATATATTACTGTTTATTGTTGATTTCCTTAACTGCTGACCCATTAAATGCAAGGCAAGTAACCTTTATCATGCAACTACCATAGTATCAAATTGGAATCATCTGAACTCTTGATGCCATTGACATTTCTATAAAACATCTTAAAACGTTTCTTCTGGCTTTTTGGTTGCCCAATTTCAATAAAATTAGAAGTAGGAATTCTTCATTGCTGTACTCAGATTTTACAACCAAAAATTTCAAATCAGTTTATATCCTCCGCCAGAGTAGGCAGAAGAGTAAAAAGGTCAAACAGCCAAAAGGTCAATCAACAATAACTACATCTGATCTTGAGAGCTATGAATATATAAATTGCTATTATGCTTGAAATACACTACTCTACATCAGCTTCATCTTCTCTGATCTAACCAATACTACCACCCCAACCCCCGTATCTATATGGTCATAGCCACAAACCATATATGTTAGTTTGGATACAGAAAGCTCAGCTTCCATATGCACATAGGCAAGCAACAGACCTTCCGAAACAACTCTACAGTGAAACCTGACTATTATGGGCACATAAAGAACCAATGTAGTTCATCCTTAATGAACAGATTTACATCAAGGTTAAATATGAAAGTAAAATTAAGAAGCAGTATTCATAAATATTCTCTATGTGCAGATATCCTTAAATAAATGTCCACTAAAACAAGTTTCATGATGTCATTCATTCAGTTTTGAAAACAATCATGTCTTTTGTGTAAGTTTTCTACAGGGTATGTATGCAGTCACATTTCTTGCCCTCACACAGAGTACGGCCCACTTACACCCACAAAATTCACATGAAGGCAAAATTTGAAAGGCTGTGGACAAAAACTGACATACATCAATTATAAAACAAGTATAATACAAGACTGATTCTGTCTATGCTTACATTATTCACCATAAAAAAACTTATACAAGCAATAATCAGAATCAATACAATGCCCAAGGTACACTACTTATCTTGTCTTAAAAAAAATTGCAAGAAGATTTTCCACAAGAAGTTCTCTATGTGGCATATAGGTACTATAAGTGTATTAATATAAAGGCATACATTTTTACACAGCTTGAACACTTTTTGTCCCATATAGACTCAAACTTGGAACTTGTAGCATGTGCCAGAAGAAATGCATACATCAGAAGCTTTTTGTTATGGCTGGGCTGGGGCTCAAATTGCGCTTTCTTTGCTATCCTTTTTCTTGGTTTTGGAAAAGGATGGCATTCTAAACTTTTTCTTCTTCTTTTTCTCCTTGGTTGGAGAAGGATGCTCTTTGGTTGGAGAACCCTAAATGAGAAAATAATAGCTTGTTGTCAAGACATAAAGATAAGTAAAACTGAGGGGAACTATTTAATGAGACACTAATTAAACATCAAAACCTATTCCTGTATACAAAACTTGGGTGCATGAAAAATAAAGAATTGTGATTCCTTTTCCCCCCTAGACTGATTTATACTGATGCAAATTACAATGTGATATGCAAAAGATACTATTTTGTTCCATGATGATAATACTGGTTACATAAACAAAACTTGCTCCAAAGCAAAGTTATGCTGTTTAGCATAATCTATATTTGCTCCCCACATTGACTAAAGACACGAAGTATATTGTAAATACTCTCCACACATCAGACCCAGATTTGATGTCCCATAATATGCAGGCAGATCAGGGTCTATGGTGTTTGTTCTATTGAAAGCTTCTAAAAACTGCATTCTCCCAGATCTCCATCCAGATGCATTATGCAATAGCAAAGCTGGTTCTGTGCAGTTTGTAGTTGGACCATATTTTGTGCAAATATATATGATGCTTTCATGTATGATCTAATATATTTGATGGACCTTGATGCCATTCCTTCAAAAACAAAAATTTATCAGCCCAAATTCTGAAAGTTAAAGAAATACAAAACAAATAAATACGTAAAAATGCTTCCTGCTGTTTAATAGTTTCTTCACATACCAATAGGGTAAATTCCTAATAGTGAACCTTTGTCCTACTTTAATTTTTTTCTGCATTCTGTTTTCTTTCTGCCCATACCTGCCAACCCCTAGACAGGTATCATACATGCCAACCCTTGCGAGGAAAAAAAGTGTAATCCAAGTGGACAAAAACAGTAATTTGAAAGTAATCCACATAAAACACAATAAAATTCAATGAGCATATGTCCAAAATGATTTATTTACCCATTTAGTCTTTTAACAGTAACTGCTTCAAAGTTTTTATACGCAGCACTTTTAGCATTACAAAGCAACAGACTCTCATACTGCATTTCAAACTGAGACTGCATATTTTGCACAAAGTAAAGTATCAAGTGCTGGGTTATTGAGCATAGATCTAAAAAAATTTTTAACGATATTGAACAATCTCTCACAGCATTAGAATTTTAAGAACCAATGTTCCTTTCATAACCTGACAGAAGAGAAAATTTATATATTCCAGTTATTGGGTCTTTAGCTGGGAAATAAGATGTCATTGCAGATCAACTCTATCCACAGAAGAACATTGTCAGGTAGAATTCCAACTTGATACTTCAGAAGTTCTCCTTCTATTTATCAGCAGACTTTCCTGCAGTAAAGTCCATCAAAAGACAGGGACAACCTGACATGTACACTGATGGAGAAATTTTTAAAATATAGAATGCAACTCCTTTATGAATTCCAGTACAGTTCTGCACACTTGTGTAAATTCTAAACATTTTCAAGCAAAAAAAAACTGTTTTCTCCAGTGGAATCTACTGTTAATTCTGGTGAAGAAAGAAGATCTCTCTGACTTTGCCCTTTTCATTTTATAAGTCTCCTAAACAGCCCGAGAAAAACATTTATCATCATAATCACTACTCCTGTGCAGCAATAACAAATGGCTCAATTTTCATGTAATCTGCAATTTTAAGTGATTCAGTATCTCCTTTTAAATACCTAACAATATTAGATGATTTTCTTCCTGTAAATGCATATTTTGGCAATTTTGGAATCTAGAAAGATATGTTTGAACAAATGACCAACATAATCTTCTACCACTAGGGGTAGTACTTTTTTGAATAAGAACTTGGTAAATAACGCCTCTGCATTTATAAAATTTGTTTCCACAATTGAGTTCTGCTGTAAAAAAGAAGTTACCTTAGTAGTGGAGTTAGTAAAACCAGCCAATTTAAGTTTTCTTTGTTTTACTACCAAGACCAATATTGAAATCCTTTCCACACAGCCTGCAATGGGCATGAAGCTGCATTAGAATGGAATGCTGTATTATGTAATTAATCGCAGAATTTGTTTATAGTCTTTTTCTAGTCCATCTGTAAAATTTGAAAAAATATTTTTGCTCCCAAATCAAGCATAAACTTGAATAAATCTGACTTGACTTGCAGTGCCAGATACCAACAGACTGGTTCTGAAACAGATATTAAATGGAACAAAGAATCTGAGAGCAGAAATTAAAATTAGCAAACAAGTCTGTTCTCTCCTAACTAAGCTATACAGCTGCTATAAATAGAAACCTAGGTCAAAAGTTTGAAAGTATGTTTCTTGGAAATAGGGCAGCTGCTACAAATAGAAAATCACACTGTTAGGAAAGTGCATGCCAGTTTACAGACAAGTGTACTCTTATCTTGTAGTTAGGTAGAAGCTGTCTTTTTTAGAATACAGTCTGTGGGATTAATGGGATGTTAATAAAAACAAGAAAAATTAATTTTTTGGGAGTGAGATATACTGAAAAAGCATAATCATGATATGTTTACACATAATTTAGTGAAAAAAGGGTAATGATTAGGCCAAAAGTGTAATGGTTGACATGTATGAGGTATAAGCATAACCAAGTGGCAAAAAGTGTAATCTGATCATAAAGTGTCATCCATAATAACAATATACTATAAGAAAAGGCAATTTTTACTAGTAAAATGTTTCTTTGAGAATACTTACCCAATCACAATACCTTAAGAAAACTACTTACTACTACCTCATATATCCAGCCATCCCAGATACCACTTTTAGCAAAAGGGAGCTAAACGTTTTCTGCCAACCTATGAGGTGGTATGGCTGAGCGATCTCCCCTTAGGTGTATGACTTGGCAGCAAAGTCAACGACCCCCACCCCCATTATTACTGTCACAGAAGTCATTCTCTCTATGGAACTAATGGGGGGGTATGTGTATTATGATTAGGTAAGTGTTCTCAAAGAAACATATTCTACTAAGAAAAATTGGTTTCTTGTTTGAATACATTACCCAATCATAATACCTTAAGAGAATAGGTAAGAGGTGGAGGGATGTACATCCCCTTATACTGGAAAAACCATATTGATGTGAGATAGCTTCTATGTAACCCGACTGGATAGGAGAAACTCTATTTGTATCAGGGTGCAGCTTCAAATAGGGACCCACCTACCGCCAATAAAGCAGAAGTCATTAAGTCATGTCTTAAGAAGCTGTTGATCAACCTGGTAAGGTGACATGTTGAGCTGTGGATATAGGTCAAACCAGATTAAACCAAGCCCTTTGGGATGACAAATCTCAGATAAATATAGAGAATGTGGACTCCGACCTCCATTGCACAGACTGAATAATGTGTTATCGGATAGTTTTGGAAAAATGGAATGCTGGTGGCAACTGCCCTAACCTCTAACTGCTGAAATATGAGCTGGGGTTATTTCTCTAAGGTGAGTAAATATCCCACTTAATCCATTACAAGATAGTCTCTGTTGATATATCCTCCCTTCCTGTCTTGAGAGGTAGAAAACAGTGTGATCACCCTCGATACAACAGCGCGGTTTTATTATGGTACCACTTCAATGCCTAGGTCTTGTAGGTGGCCTTCCGCTGAAGTGTCCAGACAAGACAGAAGTTTCATGATGAAAGTCTGGTTACTTGTGGAAGGAAGTCAACTCTTGGCAATGAATGATATGAGTAAGAGAAACCAGTCTTAATGGAACTTTATGTAATTTGGGTCTGCTGATAAGGCATGTATTTTGTTAATTCTACCTGCAGTCATTAATGCCACTAGGAAGCAGGTCATGTATGAAGGGTTCACACAAGATGCCCATGACATTAGTTCAAAAGGTGTCTTATTCAGGTTAATACAATAGGTTCCACTTGGGCACAAGGTTCATGTTTCGGCTGTGTATACTCAAAGTTGGCATGTCGGTTGGATAAGTCCTTGTTTTGTCGGATATCTTCTCTTCAATGATAACGAGAGTTGTCAGCAATTGTGGAGTGGTAACCTTTTATCAGACTTTGTACTTATTTTCCCTGTATGAAGAGCCTGGAGGAAATTAGCTATCTGCAGTATAGATTTTTGGAGAGGCAGAACATGTCTGTTTCTGCACCACTGAGGAAAAAGTGCCATATGCCTTCATGAGCTTCAAAGTGGAGGGCCATTGTGCCCGAGTGATTCTTTCCATGACTGTAGGGGAGAATTGTTTGATGGCATGTTTAATATGATCCAGGCATGCAGGCTCAGCATCTGAAGGCATGGATGGTCCAATTGCAGTCATGGCTGTTTGAGTAGATGAGGGAAAATCCAAATTTCCCAAGGATTTTCCAATTCAAGATTGATCAGGCTGATGATCCAAAACTCCTATCTGTGTGGTGCAAAGAAGATGAAGTGACAGGCTGATTCACTTGTTATATGTAGCACATTTGGAATTAGATATATTAGAGGGTAGGCACAAGAAAATAGATATGCAGATGACACTCCTAGGGAGATCATGCAACACTGGTTTCTCAAAAGGATGATAACAGAAGGGCTCCCCAGTATTTTATACTTGCCTCAATACAGACTGTTGTACTTTAGAGTTATTCCCGCCATGAGTGTGTGTGTGATTTGGATTTTTAAAAAATTTTCAGTCGTATCACTAGGATGTCTACAGTGTGACAGTTTAAAGTGATTTCCAGCTCTGGGGCATTATTCTGAAGACATTATCCTGACACCAGACCAACCAGTCTCAACACTAATCTCTTAATGTTGAGCAACAAGCAAGGTAGCTGTTAGTATAATTTTTGTTAAGTCTTTGGTATGACTTGGTCAGGGATTAAACCCATGACCTCCCACATTTGAGGCGGACACTCTAACAACTATCCCACCAGAGTGGTTCTTGCTATCATGAGCCAAGGTGAAAGCCTCAATTCTGTTGATAGTGCCTCAAATATTTGCAGATTTGTTGAAGTTGGTTCATGAGGTAAACTTTAGCTTAAACCGAGGTGAAAAATCATCTCCGACTCCTTCCCCTTGAAAGCCTTCAAATTCCATTTCATTTTCCGAATCAACGTGAAACAGTGCATGAAGGCATGTCATCAATTACAGGCAATTCTAAATCCTTCTTATCATCTGAATCATCAACATCAATATCACTATTTTCAAGATTCAAATTAACATGCAAGTGGTTGTTCTTAATTTTATTAATTTTCAATGAAGCAAGCAATCTTCCAACATCATTTTGTTTTGTTGTAAACATCTCAGTGGAGGCATGTTTTAACCATTTTGACAGTATATTTCTACTGAGACAATACATATATGAAGTCGATTATGATTACAGTTGTATTCAGAAAATAACTACAACAATAGTCATTCTCAAGATAAAGTGGGCTAATAAAGACCAAACCTACCCAGACCTGGCTTGCAATATTATAAGCATCTAGCATATACTGATTTAAAAGGGAATTAACTCTTACAGGATTTTGCTTGTTTATTTTAACATGTGCTAGACCCAAGCCTCTTCAATTCCAGTCCTATCTGGAAATTATCATATCTGATGTTAACTCCATTTTCATTTAGTTAAAAAGTTAAGGAATAAAAAATATTTCACAGCAAACTGAATAGTATAACAACAAAATAATTTAGACAGGATTGCAGTTTTGTTATTCTATGTGAAGATTTGGTATTACATCAATCTGATTAAAATCATATCTCCACTGTTTTGCATAAGATCTGACTTTGACAGCTTAGGTGGTCTTGTAACCCTTGTACTAGCCAAAGGAAACGCAATTTTTAAAAATCTGAAAGTGAATAAAATCATTTGGCACAAAAGTATGCTCTTCAGTCACACTGTGTTGTCTCCCAAATGTGAAAATATAAGACTTCATCTGATTGGCAAATAAAATTAGCAATTATGGAAATAACATAGGTCACCAGAACATGACCTCTAAGCAGTTGCTGTCTGATTTTCATGAAGGATAGTGGAAATCTGATTTTAATCAGATTTATTGTTACATCCGTAAGTGTACATAAAATCTCACTTAGCACAAGCCCTTATTACCTCCTTGCTGCTCCTGTCATCCAGTGTATCACCTCCACTAGCACTGTCCGTGGACTTCAGGGTGTCTGACTTGGCAGGTGAGCGAGTTGTGCCTTCATCTCCATTTATTCCTTTCTCTGCAATCAAATAAATATTTAACAACTTTAATCACAAAAAAAGCAAAAAACATCTGACATGAAAAATTGCCTTGGGAATCAACACAAAAACTTTATGGATTTACAGTCAAGCCTTAATCTAGCATCACTTCACAACATTAATTTCCTTTCTCTTGATTTCACATATCAAATTAATACTGCTGAATATCTTTATTCATAAATATAAAGGATAAAGCATTATTCATGATTAAAATATCTGTTAAAAGGGAGCATGTTAACTTTTATAGCATTCCAAATATCTCTGGTATTGTAAATATATTCAAACAATGAAAGCTTTTCAAAAACTTTTTAAAAAAGTACTGTGGGCCCGAAATATTTAGTTGCATTAAGTTTTCAGCTGTTAAAAATTTTCCAAAATCACAGTAAAGAATGCATTATGGTATAATTAAGCAAGTCTTTAGACTTGCAACTAGTATTTACTGAAATTTAAAAATACATCATCTTTTTGTTTCCAAAAACTACAGAATAAGATGAAAAATGTCACGAAGTAAAAATACTGACAAATACAGGCAAGCATATAAATGCTTTTCATTATATCAAGCATCATTTCATTCTGTTTGTACAGGTGTTGTGGCCTTCTTGCCTTTCAGAATAAAAGTGATAGATGTGGACACAAACAATTATCTGCAGTTAATTTCATCAACAAGCAAGGACATATTGACAAGATGCCCAGGTAAGCCTTATATTGCTCACATGTTTACATTACTTCAAAGATGACCATTTCACTAAAAATGCTTGTGTTGTTTTAAGAACCTATGCTGCTATCTTCCAAACTTTATATCATGTGGATTTTACCTATTTCATTATATCTCCATAACAGTCACTTGCTAAAAATCAAAGCCATCTTAGATTCTGATGATATAAACCTTCTTACAAAGTTTTATAGAAACTGGATGAGAAATATAGTGTATATATGTAGAAGTAACAAGCAGCAATCAAATGCATTTAATAAGCTTTCACCTATTTTTGTAATATAATCTATGACAATTATAACAATGTTGATATATTTATTTTTGGATAATTTTTTATGGTTTTGTAATACTAAATATTATATATGTATGGGTTAATTAAATATATTTATTTGCCTGTTCAAATTACATATTTTATTTTATGGATTAACCTCATCTTGATTGACATGATGTTGAGTCTGTGGTTCTGTCTTAAAATCAAATGACACAACTTTAAATACCCATCTGTAATTGGTATACAGATTTAAGACAGTGAATGGAAATGATAGTAGATAAATATATGTACATTTTAAAAGTCAAGATACAACACATACAAAAGTTATTTAATTATTACCATATTACAATAATGAAGTTAGCTTTTTATTGAGCATGATTCAGTTGATTGCCAAAAATATAACTTTAAGAAAACCACAATATAGCAAATCAATGTCCTGAACTTAATGACTACAACACTGATAATAACCAGATCTAAAAATTGTCCTTTCTGTTATGTTTTTCATCTGTATACTATGGATATAAATAGTGTATCACACTGTAAAGTCATAAATAGAATAAAAGGAAAATAAAATGCAAATATTGTAGGTAGAAATGCATGCGACACAGTAAATGCCTGCAATACAAGAAACCATTTTTTCGGCAATGTGATGTAGCAACTAATAGTATTGTTCATAACTTGCTGTAATTTTGAATTCCTTCAGAAATGTGTCTTGACATGTTATCTAATGAGATGAGGGTTCTACTGTGTCCACACAAGAATGCTATAAAGAGACATGTGCTAAATAAATGTCAGTTTTATTAGATTTTCTAAATTCAGGATTTGATTTATCAAGAATATTTTTTTACAAGTCTTTTGCATGAAACTGATGTCTTGATTGACATGATGCAATGATGGAGCTCTCTTGATTTGCATATTAGAATTTTACAAATATTTAGTTTAATAAAATATATGACATTAAATAACTTTTGAAGAGCTTCTTCATATTGTTCAGAATTATGCCACACCACCACAAAAGTTGCACTCATGTTGCAAGCAATACAAAGACCGGGTAAAGAATCATCAGTGTATTATAAGTAGATCACAGCAACCAACTTTTAATAGTGGTGTGCAGAAACCATTATTTTTTATTTGGCTTAAAATGATTGTGAATTTCGACCTTATGATCCTAGACTCGTTAGAATGCTTTATTAAAGCAAGTGCAAGCTCTTACAAAGTTTGGCCAAGTTTATTATTCCACAAGAAGTTATTCTTTAAACTCCAGTCTTTATTGAGCCACAATAACCTTGACGGTTGATGATTTGGCCCCAAAATCAATAGGCCTCCTGTACCGCCCAAGCCATCCACACACTTTGGTCAAGGTACAGTGTCTAAAAGTAATGTTATTATGTAAGAGCTCTTCTACTTCATGTCAGTGATTTTGAACTTTGACCTTAAAATCAATAAACATTAGTGTTTGAAATTTTTTGTGCAGTAACCATTTTTCTTTTTTTTAGTTACATGATCCTGACCTCAACTTCAAAATCAAAGTTTCTTTCCTTGCCACAAAGGCATGTTAATAAAATCTGGTCCAGATCTGTGATGTAAAACTAATGTTGTGTACAAACCATTTCTTTTTTTTAAAGGGAAAATGACCTTTGACCTTTTAAACCTAGTATAAATAAAATACTTCATAACCTTAAATGTAAACCATCCATCATGTTTTGTCCAGGTATGTGATGTAAATTAATTTTTTGTATTTGTGTATCCAGAAACCATTTTTGTTCATGACTCCAAAATCAATAGGGCTCTTCCATACCCAAAGTGCATGCTATCCTCCAATTTTGGTAACTGATGATTGTGCAGAACTGGGGAAGAGGAAATGGTGTCAGAAACTAAACTTGTAACAGACAGATGGATGGATGAATATCATCATAACATAGCCTTATGCCAGGTGTATAAAAACTTGTTGTAGAAACTAACATTAATAATGAAAAGAGTCCTGTTAGTACTTTACAAGCAAGACAAAAAGCAGTTAGAATCCGGAAACACCAAAGAAGCTTGTGCTAATATATTGTGTATTTTAGGTCAAAGCATGCAGGCTTTATTATATCCCAACCACGAACTAGATAATATGCAATAATTATGGCATAAATGGATAAAAGAAATCCATAAAAATAAATAAAATAGCTGCACAACATTTAACATACACAGTCACAAAATTCATATTCCTTCACAACATTTCATGCAAAATATTTAAAATTCACTGATTAACTAAAAGCATGAACATCCATTAAAGAATTTGAAAAGAAACAAAAGGATTTCAGCAAAAACAAGCAAGTAATAATTAAAGCCAGGTAAATATTGGTTTTAATTCTATGGTAAACAGTCAAATAAACAAACAATAAATTTAGAGTTTAAACTCCACTGATCCAAAACTTACTTCATAATATCATGAACTGTGTATGTCTAGAGTGGGAAAAGAAACATACAAAGCAGGCTCCTATTTACTTAATTGGCAGCTATTTTAATGACTCTAGTCTTCTTACCAAAAAACCATCATTTATTCAGGAAAACATTTTACCTTTTGGTTTCCTTTCTGATTTTGACCTTTCAAAGTTCTTCGATTTGAGTTCTTCAATCACTAATGAAAAAAATGATTGTTTCATACTTTTTTGTCCATTTTGCGTATCTGAGAATTTGTAGTAATGTTTTTTTCCATAATGATGTTATGAATTCCTGGGATAAGGTTTTCTAATCAACTATCTTGTAAGTGGACATTAGTTTAGACTGCAATACACAATACTTTTAGTAAAAATTGTATCATAATGTGCAACCTACAGCTTACAACCTGATTTAATCCTTAGAGTGTGGCTTTAAAAATCGATTACCTGGACTGTCCCCTGGAGGAAGTTGTACATGCCTTTTTTATGTACATGTAATAGCTATTTTACATCCAGTGTTTATTAAATGATCAATTAAAATGAGAATCTTTTTCAAAAGAGTGTTATATATTACTATTTATTAAACAAACTTTATAGGTTTTGAGGCTATGATATATAAACCAAAAAGAACCACTTAACCCCTCAATGTTTAGCCAGAATAATATCCTTACTTCTACTTCAGTTACTTTAAATTTTATCTGTTCTCATTTAGCAATTTTTTGTTTATATTCTTTTTATTTTAATTTCCAATTTCTGGGATACTTACATTCAGGGCTGCGAGGGGGATGCCTGTTGGATTCAGACCTTTGGATAGTAGTCTTGGTGGAGGGTGGTGGGGTGTCTGATAACATGCAAAGGAAACACAACATACAGCATAATGTAGCATACCACATGCAAATTAAATATACTACTGATGGAAGACTTTAAAGAACATTGAGGGTATAAACACAGTTTTAGCATCAAAACAAAAAATGCATTCTGTAAACAAATGTATTTCAACAAATTCAATTCATCAATCTTATGACAGGGGAGGAACTGAACAAGAATTTCATAAATGGCACACTTGCCTTATGTTTAATAGTCCTCTATGTAGGAATTAGTAGGGCATAGTTGACTCTGGAGATAAATGACAAATGAGTTTCAACAACTTTAACTCTGGTCAAAGGATGCAATGGTGAAGTAAAATAACTGCAGAAACCATTTGTTTTTCTTATTACTCTTTCCATGACTGACCACTGGACACATTAAACATAGAAAGCTTGACTGACCACTGGACACATTACAAATAGACTGCTTCACTACCCAAACTATAAGTTGGTCATTTTGCAAAATACATTTTTCTAGTCACAAAGACCTTAAGTTCCACTCCCATGCATAAGTGCATGCCCTTCAAAACTTCCTTCTAAAGTATCAAGTCTAGAATTAAAGTTATAAGCAAATATGATTTTTCTTCTTTCAGTCGCAATGATATTGATACTAGACTCCAAAATAAATTGTCTTCCTTATTCCAAAGTGCAAACCATTCACCAAGTTTAGTTCTGCTTTATGATGTGCAACTTTAATGTATAGAAATGTTTTGCCCAGAAACCATAATTCTTCTTTCATTTTGCAGCTATAATAACCTTTGACTTTTTGATCCCCAAATCAACATACTTCTTCCCTAACCCAAATGCAAATTGTCCACAACGTTTGGTTCAGATACATGTTGTAATGTTCTCATGTAAAAACATTTGTTCTTCTTTCAGTTAGTGACCATAACCTATCGCCTTTTGACCAGAAAATTAACAAACTTCTTAGCCAAAGTGCAAATTTGGCATGTCATGAAAAACTAATGTTATTGTGCAGTAACCACTTCTCTGTTCATGTTCCTAACCTTTAACCTTCTGATCCAAAATCTAAAAGTTTTCCATGATACCCCAAGTGTGCTTCTTCTGTACCCAACAGGAAAGCTATCCACAAAGTATGGTGAATTGATGTGCTGTTTGAGTAACTTATAACATAAAAACCAAACATTAACTTACACATAGACAAACAAGATCATAGCATACCAAACTCCACCAAAGTGGCAGGCATATAAAAACTAGC
This sequence comes from Potamilus streckersoni, assembly GCA_016746295.1. Taxonomy (NCBI): domain Eukaryota; kingdom Metazoa; phylum Mollusca; class Bivalvia; order Unionida; family Unionidae; genus Potamilus; species Potamilus streckersoni. The sequence goes on from JAEAOA010000531.1 coordinate 1,611,092, forward strand.
CAAAAACACAGATTTAAGAGGTGAGCCAATCAAGTACTCTATGCATAGTAGTCTGACCAAAAGTAAAATTGCAAGATTATGGCACAAAGATGTTTGAAGAGATTTTGCTTTTGAGCTTAGTCATTTTTTAAAAAAATTTCCATCCAAAAGTGACTGACTTATCCAAGTTAAAACAAGTCATTATTGTACTTGTTAATGTCAGCTAACATAATCTGAACATGGAGAAGTGGATTTTAAAGCAAATAGCAAGACAGATATGGCATTAAGAACAAAAGACCCATATTAAGAAATAGACCTCTCTAAAGCATCAGTGAAGCATATCAAACATCATCTATTTACCTCTCTCCAATAGGAACCCTATTTTTCACACTCATGCAACTACACATACACACAACTATCATTTGTAAACTCAAATGGAATGATGGACAATAAGGAGTCATAACTATTCTAAATGCGGAATGTTTGAACCAAACTTGTGGAAGGTCTCATCAATAAAAGATTATAAACCTGACTGCCAAAACTGGCTGAAATCAGTCTTTTGAAATGTTTCAGATACAATGACTCTTGCAAATGGAAACAACTCATTCATGGTATAAAGTCCCACCCAGTCACACTATCCTGACACCAGGATGACCAGTCCACACACTAACCTCTTAATGCTGAGGGTCAATTGAGGCAGCTGTAAGTACCATTTGTTGAAGTCTTTGGTATGACTCATCTGGGGTTCAAACCAGCGACCTCCTGCATTTGAGGTGGATGCTCTAAATACTAGGCCACCAGGGCGGTCGTATATTTATAACAAACATAATTTAATTTTAAAGCTATATCTTTAATATTGCAATATTGTTTCTCACAAATTATATATTTTCCTGAATATATTTAACCAATGGTTTATGAAAAGACAGTAAAATAAAGTGGTACTTCCTAGAACAGTAATGTCCACCATTATTGTTCCAAAACAGACTTTTATCAAGAAAATAATGCACACATGGTAATTAAAATATTCATGTTACTGATTCTATTTTTAAAACTCAAAATGCCATTTACATAAATATAAGTTTCAAAACACAAGTTTGTATATCTTTGACATCAAAGGATAACTTACAAAAATCAGGCAGTAATAATTGCTAACTTATTCAGGAAATGGTTAATGGTCAATCAGCTATCAAAACATATCTGTGAATGTGTAATAGTTTCTGTAATTGATCTCAACACCAACTATATTTGAAGGCTCAAAGTTTACATTTGGCATTGAGCTACATGTAACAAAACACTGGAACTAACCTGGTCAAGGCAAGGAAGCATTTCAAAAGGGGTGGTCATTCAATGTTCTAAAAGAAAAAACACAGGCTGATGTCAAACAGAAGGTTACACTTTTTAGGCAACTTAGTAACCCATTTCACCTTGTCATAAATATAAAGCTGCATGGAAAATCGGACTGAAATCCAACTATCCTTGGCAAATTAATTATGCAGGAATTTACAGAAGACTGAACAATCAGGGAGCATAATTCCTGTAAGCTATCTTGTGAGATCATCAAATTTATATTCATTCAATTTCTCATGTTGATATGACCATTTCACGATGGTTGCTGTTATGGCCATATTGGAAAGCATCAGCACCATTTTCATCTAGGACCAACTAGACATCATAAAAAGTCTTTTAGTGAAAACCCCATGTAGATATGACAATCTATTCAGAAGCAGCGATTGCAAGATTTTTAATATGGCCACCATGGTGACCGACTGGATAATGAAATCAACAGCCCTCAAGCAAAATGGCATATAGCGGACCCCCTGAACAACCTTGACTTCTCTCCCACACCCAACAACAGATGCAAGAAAAAACCATCATCATTGCAAAAACATAGCAAGCATATAAATAAAGTAAAGGAAAGAGCAAGATCCTGGAGGTCAACACAGCAAACTCGACACTCATCAAGCTGGAAAGTGTGGAGCTGGAAGAGGTGAGAGCTTCACCAACCTTGGCAGCACAGTTTAAGACCCATATCAGCATGGCAAGGATAGCATTCTGCCAGCTGAAAAATGTCTGGTCATCCACAGAACTGACAACTAATATAAAGATCTGAATGTTCTCCATTATAAGACCTGTCCTACTCTATGGAGCAGAGATATAGAACCACCGCAAGCAATATGAAAGGATCCAGACATTCATCAATACCTGCCTCAGAAGAATCCTCCAAATTCACTGGCCAGACAAAATCAGTAACGAACAACTGTGGCAGCAAACACAACAACAGTCTGCAGAGGAAGAAATTCTCCAACGACGGTGGATGGATAAGCCACACATTCTGTAAGCCTGCATCCAGTATCACCAGGCAAGCACTCACCTGGAACCCACAGGGGAAAAGGAAGAGATGCCGGTTAAGAAACACCTGGCAGTGGGACCTGAAGAAGACAGGCCACACGTGGGGACAGCTAGAGAGACTTGCTCAAGACCCAGATAGCTAGAGAGTTTGTTGGAAGCCTATGCCCCAGCAGGGGCCACAGGTGTTGATGATGATGATGACCATGGTGACAATATCGGATGTCAGATCAGCGCCAATGTCATTTAAGATCAAGTGGACATCATGTCTTGTAGTGAAAACCCCATGTTGATATAACCATCCATTCTGGAGAAGCAACAGTATTGGTTGTGTGAGCATTTTCATCTAGGACCAACTGTCTATGTAGAAGTAGCAGTGATAACTTTTACTACTATACCGGGTGAGGGGAAAGGGGTTTCATGCTACCAGGCCGATACTAAGTTTCCTGAAAAATGTAAACTTCGCCTTCCTCTGTTAGGAAAGAGAAAATGACTTTGCCCTCTCATTTTTCTGATGCTTTTGAGATGCTCCCTCACTGTAGCCAGGCAGTTTTGAAATCCAAGGCAAAATCTATTTATACAATCAGCCTACAACAACAAACTCTTGCATATTCACAGGTGGGTTTTAACAACTAATCCACCATTAACCCTTTCCAGAGCAAGATATCACTGCTTGATTTCCTTTAGTTGGGCCTGCTGTACTATGATGAAAATACACCATATTCTGTTTCAAAATTTAAACATCAATATATATACTGTAATTTGATTTTTTTTTAATAAATATAATCAGTGAAGAGCAATTTCTATTTCCTTTTTAAAAAATGAAGATTTTAAACTGTGTTTGCGTTATTTTCCCTATAAAATAGAAAATCTGCTTGAAAACAAAGTAAACCTTTAATGGTGGCCATCAATGTGTCTATGAAATACCAATTCATTAGATTGTATTTCGAAATAACTGTGCAAATAAATTAAGGAAAACATATAATTCAATTAAAACAAAGTTTAAATATGCAATAGAAAATTTAGCCTAAATATTTAATCATGTAGGTCAGAAACAAGGGACAATACTATGTTTTGGAATTTTAAAAAATACTGTATTGTCAAGGTTGTTTTCTGACATTCATTTTCATGAAAATACAAAAAATATATGTAGCCATGAAGTAAATACTATTTAACCAATGGCAAATAATAAAACCATAAATATACAGTTTTGTTAATGGATTTTTATAATAAAGCTAGAAAATGAATGGTCATATTAAGAAATACCCTCTTTCTAAAAATATGGCGCAATACGTGTTTTTGGGTGTGTGAGGCTGGAAAATGGGTCTAGTTCAGTTATATCTCAACATTAATCCTTCAGTCTATTGTCTGAATAATTACACTAACTTTTTATTGTGAATAATGAAATCAAGATGAAGAGTATGGTTTGAAGTCACTCGTCCATTTGCAACAATGTACATGTAGAGAAATCAAAGTTTGTTAGAAATCTTTACAACTGAAATCTTGCACAAAACTTTTAGAAAATAAAAAAAAAATAATCAAGTGGTAGTTAATTATGATGTATAGTTTCTGCTGTCCATTTTTTTAGTGATATTGCTAAAACATGCATTAACCTCAATCCAAACATACACATATACTTTCAAGTATGAATACCCTGAGTATGAATATAATAATTTGTATAAAGTATTGCCTAAAACTATGTCAAATGCAAATGGAGAAATAGATCACATAATTAAAATAAAAGAATGCCTATACGTCTTGCTTTGCTCCCACTTTTCTCAGTTTAGCTTCCACTTCTCCCTGTACTGTCCAAAAAAAGCTACTAAAATTTAAGTCTAGCTTGACCCATGTATTAGTTCATAAACAGACCATACCATAAGCTCATCTTGTTTATGACCAGTAGAGCTATAAAAAAGCTACTGAATTTTACTATTGTATACAAACAAATGATGGACTACACAGCAAGCAAGACAGTAATTTGGCCTACAAAAGTGCCAAACACAAACCTGATGTATTACTCTATCCCAGAATATAGCAATGAAATGGATATTCATAGAAGTGGAAAGGTCACTGTGACCTATAACAGTCTAGAGTGTTGTTTGATTTTCAGTTGCTTCAGAAGTTCTCTGTAGTGTCAGTTCTACATATCTGTAACAAGTGTGAACAATGTGACTTTTTAGGGATAGCTCAAAATAATGTATCAAGTATCAAAAGTTAGAGTTGGCTACAGAGTGCATTAATATCTTTCTGTACATATTCTGCCTACATTGTAATGGACTAATAGTGTTAAAAAAAAAACGCACACCAAACACCTGGCCTTGGTTAGGACTGGATATATGCTACCAACCCATATACTTATCACTGCCTGCAGACAAGGAAGAGCTACTGCTATGTGGGGATGGATTGTCAAAAATGTCGTCGACATTAGTTTCCCGAGACAGCCGAGATGGTGTATGGTGAACATATCTAGGAGAGGCTCTCCTAGCACGAATGACAACTAACAAAGCAAAGGAAACAACTGGTTTTACATTTCTGAACAGGTGTTAGTTTATTCTACTAAAACAACTTAGCTGGGTGCTTGGAATGCTTAAAGGTGCATTTCTAGTTATAAAACTGCTTTCTGTGCAAAGAAATTCCATACAAATATTCAAAACAATCACCTAAGACGCACAATCAGAAGAATGGAGGTTTTACTGACTAGCAAGAATTGGAAACATTGTTGCATCATGGGGAAATAATTTCACAGGTATAAAGTAAGTGATCTGCAATTTGTTAGCAGATAGGCTGCACACATTTACTATCAGGTCATTGAACGGTAAATCTCTAAATCCTAACTGGATGAAAACAGACACGAAAGATGTGCAAAATATTTGTATCCTCCAGCTTCAAAAACAACATTCATGAAAAATTCTTTATTAGGAATTTTGCTAATCTTTTAATGCTAAAAAAATTAATATCATGCATATATCAAAATGCATATGTAGAGATTATCAGTCATTTAACAAAACAGCATGCCAGTTTTAATAAAAAAAGGAAACAGATGCTACGGGTCCAAACTGTAATACTTGAGATAATATTTAAATGTGTTGTACAATTTTTATACATCTAAAATCACAACACAAAAACCACAAAAAGCAATGTAGCTGGATATGAAGGCTTTGTTTTGTGTAAAGATTAGTTCTTATCATGTATCCTATCTATATACATCACATGCAGCAACAGTCTCAATCAAACTGAGCTAAATGCAAATCATTAGTTGCAGTTGTTCTTCTCTGTTTAACACAATTTTTAAGTACATGATAGACTACTATACACTGTGCCCAGAATAATTGGAACATTTGAGATAAGAGCTGTTTACTAATAAATGTTAATGCCAATTAGCTTCACACAATTTTAAAAGTAAATCATTTTTTGATTTTCATATTGTAAATGAGTCAATGTGGCAATTATTCTTAAGGGTATTTTGGGTTGTTTGAATGACACATTTAGCACATTATTAGGAATATCATGCCAGGTAATAAACAGAAAATTGCCTTTCATAAATAACAGTGAGGCAGCAAAGTTGGGCTGACCTGTGCAGATATTAAACTTGTGACCCTTGCATTACAAGTCCAATGCTCTAGGAAATGAGCAACCACAGCTCCCTTTTAAGGATTAATTTCCACATGTATCCCCAGATAAGAGTGGTTTTAATTCATCTCTTGCTGAAATTAATAACTAGTTATGAAAAGCATTTGTGTTACATTATGCTTATTCCATACCCACCTGTGGAAGGAGAATTTGAGGGAGGGGAGCTGGGGTTGTTAGCGATAAAGGAGGGGCTGATTGCTGTGACAACTGCTGTAGCCTTGGGTTGGAACACTTCTTCCTCCACCTCCTTCTCTACTGTCTTGGTGGTGGGGGGTTCAGAGGTTCTCTGGGATCGGTGTTTGTGGGTGTCAACTACAAGCATGCAAAACAACAATGCACATATACAATACATGCAATACCCACAACAACTATATGTAAAACATTTACTAACCAGACTTTTAAAACAGAATATAATAATCTTTAAGTTAAATGGTTAAAATGATCATCAAAATAAAAAAAACAAGATTGGATTTTAAGCTTTAAAATTAACTTTATTTCAGAAAATCCAAAGATAATTGAAATATTTTTCTTACCATATAATCTTAAGAGGTATAACAGGTGAATTACTCTAAAACTGCTTACATTTTACATTACATTCATTTTATAAATGAAATAAAGCTAAGTCTATCAAGCCAACTGCTAAGTTAGGTTGGATGATGCAAATTTTAGTTGTCTATGGCAAATAAACAATTATTGATGTCCAGTCCACAGATCAATTTTTGTGTTGTTATCAGGACAAATGATGTTTAACTGTAATGATATGAATTGATATGAATTTATTATGACAAGCATACTGAAGCAGACAATTGTACCTTGTGGATTGAGATGAAATAATGTTAAATTAGCTACTGTGCTAGACACCAATGGATGTATGCTTTGCACTAATAAGGCATCATAAAATGTCTTCTGGTGAAAACCCCATGTTGATATGTTTTTCCAATTTAGAGGAATAACAGTAAGATTTTCAAGATGGATCCCAAGGTGGCCATATTAGATATTAGATTGTCACCATTTCTATTTAGACAGCACAATTCTAATGCAAAATGTTGATATGATATTGAAGTAGTGACAAGATGTTGAAGACTGCCAATGCAGCAGTCTTATTTAAAGTCAGACCTGTATGATTTTCATTTACTAGCAACGACACATCATAAGCAGTTTTGCAGTGAAACAACATGCTGACATGACCACAGGAAACAATACGATTTTCAAGATGGCCACAGTATCTAATACACTGAATGTATGAATGGCACCATTATGAGAAAACAAAACCCAATGACAATACAATCACAGATTCAGGCAGAGTAGTGATAATGTTTGGACATCTGATTCATACCATTTTCATTATTTGACTAACAGTACATCATAAAAAGTCTTCTGGTCAAAACCCCAAGGCAATATTTCTAATCACCAGGAGAATTAGGAATAACAAGACTTTCAAGATGGCCACAGTGAAGGCCATACTGGATAACAAATCAGCATCATTTGTATTTAGGACCAACTAAACATCATATGAAGACTGGTGAGAACCCCAAGTCAATATTACTTTGTGTTCTGATGAAGTAGCAACAACCAGTTTTTCAAGATGGCCACATTGGTGTCAATATTGGATATCACATCAGCATCATTTTCATTTATGACCAAGTAGACAACAAAAAGTCTTCAGGTAAAAACTCCATGGCAATATTACATTATGTTCAGGACAAGCATGAATAACAAAATTTCTATCATGGACACCAGATTGGCACCATTTTCATTTAGGACTAAAAAGACAAGAAATCTTCCAGTAAAAACATTGATAATATTACATTTTGTTCAGGAGAAGTAGCAATAAAGTCATCAAGCTACCCAAAGTGGCAGCCATACTGAACATCAGATCATTAATATACCCACTGTGGCAGCCATACTGAACATCAGATCATCAATATACCCACTGTGGCAGCCATACTGAACATCAGATCATCAATATACCCACTGTGGCAGCCATACTGAACATCAGATCATCAATATACCCACTGTGGCAGCCATACTGAACATCAGATCATCAATAAACCCAATGTGGTAGCCATACTGAACATCAGATCATTAATATAACCAATGTGGCAGCCATAATGATCATCAAATCATCAATATACCCAATGTGGCAGCCACACTGAACATCAAATCATCAATATACCGAATGTGGCAGCCATACTGAACAACAGATCAGACTTGTTTTCATTTTGCAACTAGACAACCCGTCTTCCAGTGAAAACCTTATGTTGATATGACCATTCATTCAGAGTAGAAGTGATAACAAGACTCTGAAAATGACCACAAGGGCAGCCATACTGGATATCAGATTGGCACCATTTACATTTAGGACCAACAAGGCATCGTAAGAAGTCTTCTGGTGTAAACCCTATTTTAACAAGATGGCCATTGTGGCAGGTATATTGCACTATTTTCATTCAGGTAGATAGTGGCTGAATATACAGATGGATGATGGATAATCTTCTCTGGACTATGACCAGTATAGCTTAACTTTTTTTAAATAATCCAAATTATAAATTTATATAAATGTCAGAGATGCCAGTTTCAGTATGATGCAATTAAAGGGCAAAGTTCTAAGTTAACAAGGAACATTAAATCCATGGTAATTTTGCTAGAAAACAGTAAAATTCAAAACATAACCTAATTCTTCCTAATATGAATGCCTCATACCAAATTTGGTTGAATCCATTGAGTGCTTGAATAGTTATGAGTGGAAACTGAAAGGTACATGATACAGCAAAACAGGAGCCACAACTCCATCAAACTTTGCCAGAATATGGTTAAAAAAAATCTTAAATGTTTTTAATGTAAAAACTCATACCAATTTTAATTTAATCCATGAATAATAAAAGTAACTCAGCACAAATAAAATTGAAGGATGAAGATGTAAGGCAAACATTTGCTGCAAAATAATACAAATCAAAAATCTACTTAGGTTTTTTTTTTTAACGTTAAGCCTCAAAACAATGTCCTTTGAAAGTAAATGCTTGCAAACAAAACTGAAGGGCAAACTTCTTATCCAAATGCAAACAAATTAAAGTAGTGATTGACAAATCTATAGTTCTTTCTACTTTCCCATCATAAACAGTTAGTAACACTTCAATGAACAGTAGAAGCATGCCTTTCAGGGTTAAAAAATCTAAATATGTTACACAGAAGTCTCATTTTGATTAGTGCTAAAGGTCAGAACTTGGTAAAACTTCATCTGAAAACAACTCTGCAAGAAAACAATGTTATCTTCACTAGAAAACAATGAAGATAACTTCACTTAAAAAAATAAAAAAGGATATTAACTTCAAAAGAAAACATGAATAACTTCACAAGAAAACAATGATGATGATAGTTTGACTAGAGAACAATGATGATAAAACCTGACCTAGGTTTTGTGTAATGCAGAGCCCCAGGGAATAGATGGGCAGACTAGTGTAACATTGTATGTCTCCTAAAATATGGCATGAAGTTTTAACAAAATAATCATTAACAAATCTGGGATTGTTCCCACTTGCACAAGTTACAAAGTAAACAGTAATACAAACAATTTCACAAAAAATTGGTATTTTGCTTAATGCAACAAGATCTTTTCCCTGAGGACTACTTGAATAACAAACATGCATGCTTGTTATACACACAAATATGGAAATGTTAATGGAAAAGTATCAAGACTGTTACATATACATTTAAAAAAAAAAAAAACTGGACAAGGGGTCTTCTAGTCTAAGGATTATACTCCACTAAAACTAGCTAGCAGAGTCTAGGTCAACAAAGATTACAATGCTGCCATGGCAGCAGTGGACATTCAACCTTACTTGCACTAGTCTGGTTATTCTGGCCTCGTCCTGGAATGAATGACAGAGATCTCTCTAGCCGAAAAGCAATTTATACTACATGCAAAATATCAAGCTACAAAAGCCATGTTGTCAAACTATAAACAAAATTTATAAAAAATAAAAATCACTTCCAGTGGAATCTGGTTTAAAAAAATTATTAATTGCAATTCTTCTTCCAAAACAGGCAACTACAAAATTGATTTAAAAAAAAAAACTGTAGGAAATGTTGCTCTGTGTTTGCCACTCTACATTTGTCACACATGGACAAATGGGTTTCTAAAGCCCAAGAAATGTGTGCAGAATGAGTACAAATGATTGTAAAATGTCTTTGTTACTCAAGTGCAAGTCATTTGGCAAGAACTTTCTATGCATGTCACTCTGGCTAAAATGATAAAAAGTGTGAATATTGCTTCTATTTCAACTACAGACCATGAAGAAGGTAAATTTACCAGTGAAATGAAAACATAACAACATTAACATAGTGCAAACAAAAAGCATAATAAATACAAACTGACGAATGCACTTTCAAGGAAATAACAAAAATGCAAATTGATGAATTATTTTAAAATAATCTAGAAGAAATCAAATGTGAATGCATCTTAAGAACATATTTTTTTGTACCTCTTGAAATAATACACATTTTAAAAAAAAAAAATAATTCCATCACTTATGGTTAATTTTTTTGTTACCTAGTACAAAAATCCCAAAACTAATGGACAAAAAAACAACACCCCTCACAAGTGTGCGATGCAAGAAAGTAGGTGCAAAAAATGATTTGATAACAAATTGAAAGAACTTTGTACTATTTCTATTTTTTTGTTCTTCATAAGCAATGATGCGCAAAAGAAACAAACCTATCAGTATCCAAAATCACATGGTCCAAAATCTGCATGGTCCTGTGATGTAGCATACACAGCCATATCACTTATGTTGAGTAAAAACATTGACATACTGTTCATTGATGTGAAGATGTATAAATGAATCACGTATTGTTGTCCTGAAGGGTTTCAACATGTTATCCAACTGAAAACTGCACCCAACAAAGTCCCAAACAATAGACACAAATAATGGATTGTTTCAAGGCATCAACAATTCATGGTGTATTTGCAAAATATCCAAAAGCGTTTTAAATCCAGTTTAACATTACAATATTTCACAACAACAGTTCATTATCAAATACATTCACTGAAAGTGACAATAATTTTGCTGCCATAGGATACAAAAGTATTATTACAGATAAGAAATGCTGTGTATACCATTGTACCTTGCAGAAATCAATGCCTGTTAGCATCAATTATGATAACAAAGGCTACAATCAATAGAAGCTTGGGTGGTAAATAAACACACCTGGTCAACAGAAATAAATCATTCAACTTGGTCTATCAAATACAAAGATTATTTCATTTACCAAGCAAGCCAACCATAGAAGCCAACTTTGGCTCCTTTTAAGTACAGTAACTTCAATCAACCAGCACCTGTTAACTGTTATTGCATTGTTGCCACTGCCCTGTTAAGCTTATTGAAATGGCAGAAACGATGAAATAATTGTTTAAGAAAAGGAGAAAGTGCTAAAGTATAGCATTGGTTTATGGAATAGGAAAAATAACAGTAAATCTCAAGTAGCCTGATGCAGACAAAATTGAAATCCAAGTGTCGAAAATAGAAAACACTGATGGTAATGTTAAAGGTTTTGTTTATAAACACTGCAGAAGAATTCCATTCTCGGTACCTATAATAATTAAGAAAGCGATGAATAAAAAACTTCGTGGAGATCCTTCATTCACAGTTAGCTTCAGATGGTTGGACAAATTTAAGTTTTGCCATGGTATTCAACAGTTATTGATTGAGGAGAGAAACTGTGTGCAGATAGCATAGCAATTTGTTTATCTTGAAAAACTACAGAAGGAAATAACAGCTGGAAGTCTGGTTAGAAACCAAGTGAACATTGTGACAAGAGTGGCCTTAATTGGAAGGCACTTCTCAAACAGATATTGGCCTGAATGATTTAACATGTGGAACCGGGATATAAAATGCAAAAAGATCGCATTACTATAATGATATTTGCCAATTCCCTTTGCATGTTTATAATAAAATCAAGAAAGCATAGACACTTTAAAAATAACAATTCAAATGCTTAGTCAGTTCAATATTTCTCACAAAAAAATAAGTGGATGAGCCAAGAGATATTTCATGATTAGTTTCATAAATTATTTGTACCAGGTGCAAGATCACATTTGGCATCAAAAGGTTTACTGTTAGATGCAATGGTACTGATGGACAATGCTTCTACTCATCTCATTATATGATTTAAAAAGTGATGATGACCAAATATCATGCCACTTTCTGCCATGCAGACAAAATTGAAATCCAAGTGTCTAAAATAGAAAACACTGATGGTAATGTTAAAGGTTTTGTTTATAAACACTGCAGAAGAATTCCATTCTCGGTACCTCATTCAACCAATGAACCATGGAATGATTGATGGTATGAAATGTCGTTATTGCAAAATGTTAATTTAGAAATTTGCTTTGGTTAGAAAATGAACTGGTCATGAAAGTTTTGATGATGCCTGGAATGATCTTCCAGTCCAAACACTACAAAGAAGCTGGAACAAGTTGTGGTCTGCAATAGATTCATGTGACACTGAAACTGATACTGAAATCATTTCAGAAGAACTGAAATTTTGAAGTTGTGTTAGAATGTTGCTGGTTTAGAAAACATTTTGATGGGGGAAATAAACGATTAACTGAATATGGAAAAATAGGCATTATTTGGGAAATTTTAGATGAAGATGAAACTGTGCAAAGAGTGACAATCTTGGATGACTATGAAACAAGAATATAAAGCTACTGCTGATGGAACACCAAACATAATTAGCCACAGTGAAGCCGAGACTATGCTGTCAAAGTGCAGAGATTTCAAGGTGCAACAGGAAGCAGCTGCTATGCAAGTCTTACTTTTGTGTAAAATTTGAAACATTGCCTCCCAAAAGGCTCAAGGAGTATTGAAACAAAAAAAAAAACTGACAGACTTTTAAAAAAATAAAGGTAATTATGTACTTTACAGTTGTTTCTTTTGAGTTTCTATATGATACTGGAACAATGTACCTCAAAATATTAAAAACAGGTACTTGTATATGTATATGTAGATATTATTTTTTTATGTCTATTGTATAATATTTGTAATGGGCATTCTATCATGTTTATTTTCATATCCATCATGGTCTCAGTCCCCCACCCTGACATATTATTGAAGTTTTGCTTTATGCTGATTTTATTTTCTATACAAAGTAGGCAAGACTAGGGAAGACAATCTTGGATTTGTTTTACCTGTATTCACAGGAATTTCAAAAAAAATGTCAACATTGGAACATTTGTTGCTCTCTGTACATGACACTTTGAATATACATTCTGTGAAATCTAATAAAGCATATGCTGCAACTGAATAGGTTTCAACAGTTTAGCTCGATCACAAGAAGCTCAAATAAACTGTCAACTGAATATAGGACTACTTGGCACCAAGTTATTTATGAAATTTGCAGCTTGATCAAAGGTTGGTAAATCTGAGTGTTGCCATTACAAATTGAGAGCTTTACACTGGCAATTAACTAAGGAAATATGATGATAAATGAGAGAGGTGATAAATATTGGCTATTATTATAACAAAATTCTTTGGTTTGTTAACATTTTATTATTAGTATACTGTCCCATTTAGCTGAGGAAAAAGACTTATTCAATAATTGGTTTGATTTGATTTTTAGTGCTGATACAATTGGACTACAGTGCCCTGCCCAAGGTCACAACAAAGTAACTGACCTGGGTTGACCTGAAGGTAAGATTTAAACATGCAATTTTTGGTCATGAGTTCAGGATAGTTACCACTAAGATTTCTGCTAACATCCACCATCATTCTGGCCACATGAACAGTGCACAATAGGTCTTTTTTTTATATCCCATAGGTTTCCTCTTCGATAATCATGAAGAGTTAGTTTTAGTGTTACATTCAGATCATTAATTAAATTAATGCCAAGTAGCCAAGACAAAACTTAACACAGCATGAAGCTGAGGAAGCAGCCACTGGTGGAGAAAAAAAAAAAGGGGGGGGCAAAATGTCATAAAACACAGTTGTCCACCTCATCATTAAGTTGTAAGTTATAACATACCATCCTCCAGAAGCTCAGCATCTGATGAAATCTGTGAGGTACGCAAGCTTGTCTGCTGTAATCGCTCCTCTGTGGAAATCAGGTGACCATCTGGACCTGGCTCTACATGTTCTTCTGATAAAATTAAACACCCAACATCAGTGAATTTATTAAAATATGGCAATAATCTTCAAAATATGGCTAATTACAGTCTTGCATCAACCACCATGTCCAAAAAACAAAAATGCCCTAACAATATGAGAAAACTGAAGGGCAAAGTAAATGTATTATGGGGGCTATAGTCCTGTTTAAGTCTGTCAAGAAATTTTAAAAACAAAACATTGCCTAATTCTTTTAAAAGTGAAGCATTTTTCTAAATAAATTTTCAATCCATCATATCCTTCAAGAGTAACTGACAAGAAACAAAATTCATAGTGCTATTATGACAAGTTACTTGACTTTCTTGAACTTTAAACAAATTCATAACATTGCTGAAAATAATAAAGATGGCTTTAACAGCAGTAAAGTAACATTTATATCTCATTACCTGCAAATTTAAGTGGGAACAGAGACATTCCTCCTTAAAATTTTGTCTCTTAGAGCAATACAATACAATCCGAGATGAACCTCCACTGATGACAATGGATTGATTCAAACTGACAATATACGATCCACAGATAGTAGGCAACCAGCAATGGGTGCACTGAAAAGGACCATGTAAACTGATCAAAAGATTGTCATTTTTGGGAACATGACACCTCTAAATATTGATGTGGAATGCTTTAAGAATTTAGGTTAATCAACAAGGGCTATAACTCTGTGAAATTGGATCAGATGAACAAAACCCATGACAGACCCATCTGTCTATGAAACTATGTTTATACTGTATTGCATCAGGGGCCGTAACTGTCACCAAATATGGTTCATACATGCCTTAAGATTCTATCTGAGGTGCATGGAAAATATCTTCTGATGTTTATGGATGAAAGTATTATTGAAGAAACATAATTTACCAAAAAAAACTGCTATCTTGAAGAAATTTAGCATGTTATGTTTCTAGACATATTCTCACTGATTCAGTCATACTCCTAATCTCCAAAGGTCAAGGTCACAAAAGTGTCTTTAATAACTGGCAGTGACCAAACTGAATGATAAAAAGCTCAGTCCCCTCCTATAAAATGTCCCCACTTCATGGAATCAATGTCAGGAAGGGCAATGACAAAATGGAGGTGACCAAATGAATTAGATCCTGAGACCCGCCAAAACAACTTCTATAGACCTGCCAACACTGTTGAGACCATTTCAGTAAGGCAGTTGATTTTTTCCACAAGTTTGACCAGTTTTCAGTAAGGTGAAACAAAATATCTTAAAATGCTATTGTATAGCTGGAAAACCTATTTATAAGTTTATAATATATGAAACAAGCAGCAATAAAAACAGCATATTCAACTGAAACGTATGTAAAGTTCACGTACACCTCGTTCACCACTAGCTGTTGTAGAAACTTCTTAACTTCTAGCTCTGTTGTATAAACTTCAATTCCAAACTCAATGCAGCTCAATGGTTTCTTGCTATTTTTCAACTTATTGCAATTCTTGAAATTTCTGCTTTCATTTCACACGACGTCAATGACATCTCCCGCCACGAGACACTCAAAGTGACCCATGATGTCCAATAAATGTAAATTGTGTCCATATTTTTATTGACAAAAATCTTCAAGTACATTTTTATTTATATATGTTGATTAGCATATTTTCCTTTCATCTTCCAACATACATTGCTTGTTGGACACAATTTTTGAAAAATTATATAATCAACAGTTTGATCATGCAGATGCCTTGCATTGAAAAAATGTGCAGTTTAAAGCATCTGAGGTTATGCTGCAGAGTTAGTCTGGTTCCCTGACTAACACAACTAATTTTAATATGAAGCCCAGATCAAAATCAAACATGACTGAAATTTTCTGCAACAATCATTCTTTTGTAGTTTTTTATTTTATTCCCTAAGTCAGTATTTTCATAAGACTTGTGGCAAAATCGTAACGGTTGGCAGGTCTGCTTCTATTGTGCAATCATTTTCCAGAAATAAGTTCATTAAAGTCTGGTACAAAAGGAATCTGCTGCCCATGGGTGGATAGCCAATGGGTAAGAGGGAGTTTTACTACTGGTTGACAGGAGGCCAGAGGAAAGAGAAACCTTGCTTTTCTACCCTGGCCAAAAAATTAGGCATATTTGACCACCTATAACTTGCATGAGCACAAAGGTTCCTGCATTGTTGAGAACCACCCCTGTGGTTATTTCTGGTGATGATCATGTCTTCTCAGATACATTTCCTGATGTCATTCAGTGATAAAAGCCTGCACTGAAAACTGAAGGGACAACTCTTGTGCTGCTTGCCTTCTCACTCAACCCCCAAACAGAAGAGAAAAGCCAAAAGCGAGTGTTGCCACATGTGGTTCGAGAGAAGAAAAACAATGACATTTACTGTTGTGTGGTGAGTAGCCATATTAACCATTCTGGTGAAAAAAAGGGACACAGTCACTTCCAGTCCTGTAAGTTATGCTACAAACATATCTCAAAGTGTACGATTATTTTCCTTGTTGAACATGCAATAAATGGTGGTTGCATCATGTCTAGCACTGAATGTGGTGTAGCTGTGGAATGCCAGTTCAGCACAGCTAGTTTGGCTAGATCTGTTCCAAATATAATACCTGCCAATCATGTAAAGCAGTTGGATTAGCTGGGTATCTGGCATACCTGTCCAAGATTACTGAAGCCTGGCTGCCAAAAGGAACAGAGTGTGCAAGGTTGTTGATTGACAGCTGGATGACTTGTAGATAATGTATGACTTGTGTGCAGTCCAGACATTAAAGTCTTGTAATTCTGCACACATCACTTCCATAAAATATCAAAACCATGTTCAGGCATGGAAAACAACTGTGCCAAAGGGATGCAAACTATCATCAATTTCTTGACATCATTGTTGATACTGCCTGTTGCAAAATATTATTATTCACAACTCAAATACTTCCTTGGAATGATTTGTTATGGCATCTGCTGGGTCTGCAGGCACAGTCAAGGCTGATGATGTTTTCAGCACAAATTATTTTGAGTGCACTCATTTTTCACAGACCTTTAGGTTTCATTTTAAAATGTTGGACCAGACATCCTCTATCCATAAATGGTACATATAAAAATAAATATGAGTGGCACACTATGCCTTGAAACAAGTGTTATGTTGTAGTTTGTGCCACAAAGTTTTACAAAATGTATGTTTAAAATAAGGGCTACCACGAAAACCTCAAAGTGTTGATTCCTCAAATAATTACCATCAGATGATTTTGTTCAGCCAACGACAGTTATTATGACAATATTTTCTAAATTTATGAAGGATGTCTGATTCCTGGAAATAGAAAGTGTAAATGGATATACCAGAGAGTGATTTTGAGTCCAAAATTTGTGTACAATACAACACCAATGTAAATGCTGCATGGACAAAAACACAGTATGCTGGTCAATCCCCCTTTCAGCAGTAAATCAAAATTAAATGTAGAAATGGCAGAATATCAAGCCTAATTAAAATAAAGACAGTTTTAAAGAAGAATGCAATTTTCATTTCTTTTCTCAAACAATGGAAACCAGCAGGATCATGTGCTAGAAAACTATATTACTATTAGGCTTAAGATAAGCTGAATAAATAACAAATTTGATCAAAATATGTCTGAACATGCAGACTATGGCACTGATGGACTTCCCAACATATTCAAGCTGACTAAATATCCCTTCAGACTTAAATATTGAAAGAAGGGCTATTGGCCTTCAGAACAATATTCATGCACAGAAATGAACAGATTATGCACAGGGACAATTAACAGATTAATGCTTTTACAACAATGTGACATCTTTTACAGATATCAGACCTGTTTACCCATAAATTTTCCTGTCAGTATTTTAAGCAATGCCTGTCAGTATTTTCAGACCGCAGTCAGTATTTTCAGCACACAAATAGTAGATACTATCAATATACTATAATTATCATTATGTAGTATTACACAACATAATGACTATACAATATTGTGTAAATAAGTCTTAGTTTGCAAAGACGCTGGTATTCAGTTAATTCTGTGTTTCAAGGCACAAATATGCAGAAATTGAACACCACTGACTTAAACATCCTGTTCATATTATAGTGATAAAAACCACAAAAAATACAACATAACCAAATTTATTGTTGTTTACCTCCGTTACTTTCTCTAAAAATTCTGTTTTCTCAGCTTCACACATATCCATAACATTTTAATTAAAGCCAATTCTCTATTTTACTTGGTTAAGGACGACCTGATATAAAACATTATGACATTGTTACCACCCATCCACTTAGAAAATAATAAGTTTATCTAGATAGGTGAAGGCAATCTTATTTATCTGATAAAATCTAGTATCATCTTTGTCAATATTTACTAGAATGGAAATAAGGTTAATAAATTATTTTTCATTGCTTCCGTTAACTTGTCAGCTGTACTCAATGACAAATTCATATTTGCGATCAACTCACATAGAATCGCCTCAGCACGTGTTATTTGTTTTTGAAGTATGTTTTGATCACTGACTTTCTTTCCTTTCATCATTGACAAAATGTTTCTATTTCCATTCACTAATGATTTCAATTTTGTATGATTTCCCGATTCCACATGCCGTGAACAGTCATTCCTTCCACCATGTGCACAGGAAAAGTCTAAGTTGCAAACAGTGCAATGCACAAAATGTTCTCCTTTTGACGATGGTTTAAGGCATAGCCACAGAGTAGAATAAATTGGTAGAAAATGCTGCTTTCTGTGTTAGACTTTCCATTTTCATCATCAGTTTCGTGCTGAAACTTTCTTGTCGGCGGCATTTTCCTTTGTTTAAACGACCGGATGTTGAGAATGTCAAAATAAGTGACGTGGCACAAAATGCGGACGCGGATGCGGACCGAAGAGACGATACAACAAAACAAAACGGAAAGAAAAACGGCTTAAAAAATTAATTGTAAAAAGTAATAAATAAATGCAACCTCAAATCGTATTTTCAGTTCAATGATCGTATGACCGTACGATGGGCTTTATTCCGTACAAATACGATCAAATACGGTCGGGTAAACAGGTCTGAGATATTGATTCCAAGAGAGCTCTGACATAGTGAAGCAGGAAGAGAGATTGATATTAAAGTGTTAGGTAAATGTTGAACAATGACCGTTTCCTACTCCTTTCTTTATGACAAGGAGGGAGCTCCTTAAAATCCTGTCAGCAGCTCTGCTTATATCGTACATGGGGAACAAATCTGGAATGTCTCTTTTTATGCTGAGATCTTTAATCAGGGACTGAATTTACCGATATGATAAATAAAAAATTAGCACAGAGGGTCCAATTTCACATGCACAAGTTTGTCATCTCATCTTCCAATTTCAAGTGAGACACGAAACTGTTAATATGATGATGGTTTTAAAGCATTTATGCAATGCAAAGGGTAAAGTGGCTATCTTGAGTCCTATATCTATCAAATGAAGCAGCCATAAATGGTCCCAAATATATAAAAATCAGAAACAACAGGCAATCTGTTTGAAACTATTTTGCCATGGATGAGAATGGCCTACAAGTATATGCCGAGTCTGTGTGTAATCTGCATAGTGGAAATACACATGAAACAGCAACACCAACCACCCACAGACCTTGAAAAGGTCATATATGTAATGGTTATATATCTTATTGCTGTCATGAATTGTATCAATGTGGCACTGGTGTATTGTTTCACTTCAAACAATAACAAATGGTATGATCAATGCAGAAATATGAATAAATTCACTGGATATCTTATAGATGTTACAAAATATAACATTTTCAAAAACTAGATAGTTGAAATTAAGTATAAATTTTGATAAAGAGTCACTGTTGACAGTAGCAAGCAAAAGTTAAAAATGGTTACATCTGAGCTAAAGATGGCCACCAAGCAGGTAAAAACAGTTATCCTGTAAGAGTTACTTCTCTTCATCAATAAAGATGTAAAGATTATTTCATATTTCAGGAAAGGCTGGAATCATCAGTAGCAGAAAATGTTTTCAATATTAATGAGATCAGGTAAATTATTGGCTTGAGAAATACCTGTACATTTCCCCTTGGTCTGACTTCACCTAGGCAGGTTGTTGTTGTTGTTGTTGTTGGGCTTAACGCCATTTTTCAGCACACGATAGGCTATTCATGGCGGCCAGTATTAATGGTGGAGGAAGAAACCGGGAAATCACCGGAAAGAACCACCGACCCACGAGAAGCTACTGGCAAGCTTTCTCACATATCTACATTAGCCGGATCTTAGACTCGAACACACGCAGACAGAGGTGAGATGGCAGTGATCCGTAACGGACAGCGCTTTAGACCACTCGGCCACTCGGGGCCCCACCTAGGCAGGTGGCATGGCTATGTGATGCAAGATCTCCAGTTGCTCCAAAGATATACTCTAGACACTAGACAAGTATACATGCCACAGAATTACATTTTCCCTTGCTGTTACTTTGACATGGAGGCTTGGGAGATTTATTGTCTGATAATAGCTTTATCTGAGGAATGAAAATTAATCTCAAACTCCTGCCTCAAACTATGATTTCAGCCAAGAGATTTCAAATCATCAGATGCCTTAGAAACAATACTGTCAATTTTTAATACAGCCCTTTCTAAATCACTAGCCAAGAATGACATTTATATTGTTTCTATTTTATTCCCATATATTATAACCCTGCATAAAGGAATAAATCTGCACTCAATTTTGACGAAGCACCAAGAGCTTGGGACTATTTAATGATAAGATGAAGATATTGTTTTTCCTTTATATTAAAAAAATTCTAACATAATATGATGGATTTAGATTTTTCACATATCTTTGCAAAAACATAGCCCTCAGAAGCTATGGATATTCTGAATCAAACACATCATTATAATGATTATGGTGCTGATGATAATGATAGCAATTTGCAATAATAATGACAGCAGTTATCATTATTACTACTGCATATTACTGATTTGTCAGTATTGTACAACTCAAACTTTCACAATGGCGACTAAACTTTTGCAAGGGCATCATGTCTGTTTACCTATGTATAGCAATTCCACAGATCAGCCTAATAATATGAAATGGGAAGCATCTTAGGGGGGAAAAAAAATGTAGGCCACAAGTAAGCATATTTAGGAAAACTGATTTCTCTGAGAATTTCATGTCTATCTGAATATGAAATCTCGGGTTCCAAAGAGCCCTGATAATTCAAACAAGGATACAAGTTTTAAAAAATTAAATTTTCTTTTGTCACAACATCGACCTCTAGTCATGGAATGTGGCCATGGTATCCATCAAACCAACTAGTTGTGATATATGATTTAGCACATTTCATGAAAATCTTACTGAACATTATAAAGTTATGGATCAGACAAGCAAATGTAAATGGACAGATAATACAATATAATATGCACCATTTAAGATGTGAACAAAAAGATCATGAGAGCTTGAAGTAAGACAATTAAAACTACAACAGTTTATTTCAATCAACATTCGGTTTCATTACCATATTGTGAATCTTCCAGTTTTTCCCCTCTGTGTTCCACTTCATACTTGTATCTCTCAATTTCATCCTCAGTCATAGTTTCGAAGGGATTGGCAGCATACTTAGATTTGTAAACCTGCACATTGTGCTGCTGGTCACGTTGAATTATGCCCTTCGATGCTGCTCCTATCACAATTACACTGTCCCCTGTAGAACTCAAGCTTCCATCCTGTTGAATAAAAATGCAAAAGCTGCAGCTGCAATTTCTCATGTTCACTAAAAATCTACAATATTTTTATAAATGGTTCAGCATAACACTCTTCTCCACCTTTTTAATTGCTGCATGTCAAAATATCTTTTTGTTTCTTGATAAAACTTACTGTGGAAATATTAAAACAAAAGTATAGACACATTATACACTTACTCGCTTTTTTCCAGGCACTAGAATGGCACCATTGGTCTCAACAGCCTTGACCTTTGCAGCCATGAACTTAACTTAATTTGCAGAAACCATTTTAATTACATTTACTATGACCATTGACCTTTAGACCCTGAATCTGTAGGTTTCTTTATTATCCTGTATGTAATCCATCAAATAAGTTTGTTCAAGAAACTTACTCAAGAACACAAGTGCTGTACAAAAATCTTTTTCTTTGAGTCAAAATACCGTCAATCCTTTATTAGACTTCACAATTTAAGTGCAAGTCCTGCACAAATTAGGGTCATGGTATATGGTCTAAAAAAAAGTGGTTTTTTTTTTCTTTCATCCATATAATTTTGACATCATTTTTTTAAAAAAACAAATCGTCTTTTTATACACATTGTGTAAGTCAACCACAAATTTGCATGAAGTTACATGGTAGAAAACTTAAATCTGTGTACATAATAATCCTTTTTTCATTTTTCTGGCCTTTTGACCACAACCAATAACATTCTGACTACAAATATTACTGACTTCTACCTACATAAAATTTTTGTTCTGGTCTTCTAATGCTGAGAGGTCTGTTCCATTTACACATGCATGGTTCTCAAGAAAGGTAGTTTTTAAAAAATATATACCAAGGCACTTTGATTTCAGAGTTCATATTAAAATTATAAGACAATTCTAATTTGTATATATGGGTGAGTAACCCACTTTAAAAGTGCCTTACTTGGGTCCAATGCACGCTTTAACCAAATAACCCTTTCCTCAAAGTGCATGGTTTTTTAGCCCTTTAATATGCATGTAGCAAAGTTACCCAGTGCAGTGCGTTATACTTAGAACATGTTACCTATTCTACTTTTCACACATAGGCCTGTTAAGCAGTGAAGAGTACATTATGTTTAACAGCAATTTTAACCATTTCACATTTTTGGTACACATAGTTGTGATTCTAATTGTGAAAATAAAAAACCCGAGTAAATACTGAATAAAATCTGCGACGTCCATATTGGAGATTGGAGAATACGACCCAGTTACTTTAAAAGCAGATTTAGACCAGAGCATAAACAGTGACCATGTGATCCAACATAATGGTCATTCACACCAATGAATGTAGTATCTAATAAGGGGATTTCCCAATGGTGGTGCAACGAAAACCCACTCAAAATGGCTGATGTTTACAACAGACATAAAAAGCGCTTAAATGAGAATGGTGTATCAGTGTGAAAAGGCACTTCCATACGAATCGGTCAAGGCATCCTAAGGCAAATCCATGCAAAATGAAGTAGAGGCGTCCAAAGGCGTTTGCGTGAAGTAAAGGGTTTAATGTCATTCCTGTTTTAAACGTAAATTTGAATATTACTCATTTCTGCTTATGAACTGTAGACATATACAATTTTCATTAAGGATCCTTCCAGACAATGGTGTAAAAGTCAAAGCATAGTTCATAACAATCTTTAAATAGCAACAAGTATAAATAATTCCACCAACAAATAAAATGATTCTATGAATTGCCATAAAATTATAAAATATTTCTTACATAAATAAATACACTACTGATATATCAATATACAATTATATATGCTACTGTTAAATAAAAATGCAGATATATACCAGTATACATTGTAAAAGCCAATTAGTTTTCTGTTATTAGTAATGCTAGAGTATATAAATGGTTATATTTACTATTTTGGTCACCTGATCAAAATAGCCATTTTAATTCACCTCCAATTCAAAATTCCTATATCAATGTCCTGTATGTAGTGGTTACCTGCTGTAACCTGTAAGTTGCATGTTGTTACCTAACCAATGGTTTCTCCCCACTTTAAGCAGTCAATGGCTCATGTCTACAGTGAAAGTTCAGTCTATGCAAACATTTTGTGTGTATGTGTGTTTGAGTATGTGGATTTTTAACGTACCTTTAACAATTTTTCAGTCATTATCACTTATGCAGTGTGGCAGTTTATAATGCTGACTAGCACTGAGCCAAAATGCATGATGTCCCTTCAGTTACATTATCCTGACACCAGGCTGACCAGTCTTAAAAACTAACCTCTTAAATCTGAGCAGATATTAGTACCATTTTTGTAAGTCTTTGGTATGACTCGGCCAGGGATTGAACCAATGACCTCCTGCATAAGAGGTGGATGATCTAACCACTAGGTCACTGGAATGGTGGTCTATAATGCTTTTAACACAGTACTCCAGTCATGCTGACAGCATAACTCTGAGGTGACAATATGTCAAATTCATAGGAGAGGTGTTTTTATTACTAGGGCAGAGGTTAATACACTTTTGTTTTATGTATGGTGGGAAAAGTAGTTCTGTTACTGCAGAGAAATGTTTGTTGTTTGTAGGCCGAAACTTCAGGGCATCATAATGGCTGCCTGAGTGAGAGCTTCTCTAGTTAGTGCACATGCTGTCTACATTCTCTATATCAATCTTGCCCCATGAAAACTATGCAATTTAATGAAAACTAATATTTTGAACACTTGCAAAAGTTTTGTGCCATTCATTTCCACCAACAAGTACATATAATCCTCAGGAATCAATGTTTATATTCACATATTCAAAATAATAAATATACCTCAAGAAATATGTTATGTTTATAATGAATATTACACAACTTTTCTCACCACTATTTTACACAACTGTAAAAATTCTTCAGGAAAAACTGCAAAAAGAAATCTCTTGCATTTTCATCTAAATTAAATGTTGATCCTGAATCTACTGTCTTCCAAATGTAACGGTCTTACATGTTCCAACAAGAAAAGATAGTCTTGCATTTCATTCTCAGATTCAGATAAATCTGAAGCGGGACTTGCACTAACATCCGATCCTTCATCTTGAATCTGATGATTAAAATTAATGTCATCTGCAATGTCATCCCTTTCAAATTATTAAAAACTTTTGTCAGAATTGTTGTCGGAATAAATGAATGTTGCCAAATGATTTTACTTTCACAATTAATCTTGTTTTCAATGGACTTTCCCATTTATAAGCTGTAAAACTATTAATAGAATACTTATTTATGTAAGGAATATTTTCATTGGTTAAATATTATTAAATAAAAAAGATCAAATGTTTGTATTTCATCCAATATAAAGCTTTAATATGAAATATGTATATGCATATATGAGGCTTCCCAGCCTTTGGCCAGAAATGCATGTATGAACCAGATATAATGGAGAGTATTATTAGGCCAGAAATGCATGTATGAGACAGACGTGATAGAGAATAGTATTAGCAGTTGTATATGCATCTATGGGATAACAAGGCTATTTTTATGGTCGAATATATGAAATATATGAATATATGCGTTAGTAGAAGGTAAAGTGTTAAAGGCAATCAATCGGAAAGTGCAGGACTAGTTGCATTCACTGCTTTGATGGATAGAAGAATGAATGGATTAACTAAAGCATTTCTATATATCCCTGCCTCATTTGAAGATTGGTTACAACAATGGAAATCTAATTTGCATCTTTGAAAATTATATTACAGCTAAATCTGTATGCCCTTTTAATATTACTTCCAAAATCATCTATATTGATAGTCTAATATGAAAAGTGATGAATTCTTAATGCATGCACTAATATCACCAAACATGCAAAATAGTCTAAACATGCAATTAATCTCTTTCATTAGTCAAACAAAAAAGAAAATACAATTTAGGCCCTTCAAGCTGCCTAATTAGAATATAAAATACACCTGTTCAATGTACATTTCAGAAATTCAAAACACTCTGAGGACAAGTTATAAAAAGGTTACAAACATGAACAGCATAGTTTAGTTTACTGCCTGCAAATGTTTACAAAATTGGTAACCCTGCAAATGTTTACAAAATTGGTAACCATGTAAACAAACATGTACATCGTACATCTGGTGTTGACCAGATACATGTTTAAACATGATGGTAAATATCACAGCTTTGATGGTCATTTAGGAGCATCAGTGGTTTATAAACAATTTGCAAGAAAAGAATTATACAGTTAAATAGTTTCCTATAAGACCAATTCCAATATGGCACTGGATTTGCTCAAAGTGTAACATTAGGAGTTTGCTCAGCCCATCAGAGTAGAACTTTTGTCTTTCTAGTCTTTTTTGTGTTTTCAAATGAATTTTAAAACCAGTGCAATAGGAATCATCTTTTTCTTGGCCTTATCTATTTGGTCTGAAACATATTTTACAAGTAAAACATGTACATGAAATTTTCTGAAATGGCAGTGGCCATTATACAGTGTGTGGGGTGGTGATGATAGACTAAAAATGAAATCTTTGGATATTATGCTGCTAGATTCACAACTTATGCAGGACTACTCTGAATTAATTTACATTCATTTTGAGGTATACATTCATTTTGAGGTATACAATTTGCTTGGTTGTACCAAAAAGTTCTTCCTTGGGCATTTCAATTAGTGGATATATGCCACTGTAGGGGAAAAGGTACTATTTTCCACTGGAAATCCTTTCTTTTTGCAGTCTCTAAATTCATGGCTTAAAGGAGTTACATGATATAAGACAAATTAGTACCAAATAAAAAAAACTCGACTCCTGAGTATTTTCTGCTCCTGAGAATGCTAAGAATAAACTTTTTATTTATGAATATACTTTTAACACACATGGTCTTTAACAAAAGAAATTTAAAAAAACTCTCTTACATGGATCTTTATGAGTGAATAATCTCTGACAAAGTAAATAACAATGCATCAAACTAAACAGGTATACATGAATGAAAAAGAAAGTCAAGACATAACAAATTATTAACAAAAGCATGGCAAGTCTATAATCCATACCAACTACAATAAAATCAATTTCACACTTACAAAACTGCTCTCTGCCAGCTGAAAGAAATTCAGTTCATTTAGCAAACAAATAAGCAAAAACAAAAAGAGCGTAAACTGAGAACAAGCCAGTTATAATAAAATTATTCTTGTCCAACAAATTTCATAACTATAGAGTTCAATCTAGAATATATGGTCTATAGTTCCCATAATACTTTTTGAGGGGACACGTGGCATTTATCATGGGTCAGTATGAAACAATTTCATTTTTTTTGTAATGTTTCAAATATTCTATTGCTACTGTTTGTTATGCATCTAATATACATCAACACCAAATAGAATATACAGGTCATTTGTTCTTGATGCACATTTATCAGTAAAGAAATATAAAAATGTACTCGAGTCTTTATTGTTATGATCATTTGATCAGTACCTTTAATCATCAAAATGTTTTTATATTACAAACTTTACATTTCATTCTATTCTTCTTGCATTCAAAAACATAGCATTTCAGCCATCTACAATTCTTTTCTAAAACGACTTCATTTTTGCATCCTGATATTATATGTGAGTAGTGCATAACAAGTCTGATTAAATGATGCACACCATAATGATAAGTTATTAGTCAGTTCATTTTAAGGTAATATGACTGATACCAGTCAAAGCAATGAATATTGTTCTTCATGTACAGGATTGGAAAAGAATACACTTCAAAATGAAAAATGGACAGATGTCTTGATAACTGCATCACTGATGCACCTATCAAGTCTGAATGAGCATTATATGTGATGAGGTGCTAAAATATGCCCTTGACTGAACTCTGCAATTATGATACAAATTTAGTCATTCTACTCAGTCACTTTCAGGAAACACTACACCCAGGCAAATACTGTATATGCAGAAATTTCTATATGGTTCAACTTTACACAATTCTGCAAATTCAACATAAAGCACCAAAAAAATGCTTCAACTATGTGATGAAAATGTTTGGAAAACAGCGAAAATTAAAAATAAAATGCACAGGGACTTTTAAATCTGATGTCCACAACAATTTAACAATGCCAGATTTTCCAGCCATATGGTATTATTTTCAAATGCAGCATAATCAACGTTATTTATAAAGATGTCTAACAAAAATATTTTACAAAATGTTCTTAAGAATGATTACCCTTACAATTGGCAAATCACCTGTTTGCAATGGCAATTAGATATCCTTGCTTCTTTCTTTCTGGACTCTTCAAAATCTGCTAGTTCTTATAACACAATAGTATAACAGACATCTTTATTTTATAACAATCTCCCTAACCAAGTTCTAAATTGAACAAAAAGTCCCCGCATTATTAAAATCTTTCATTATAAAGTTTATTTAATTGTTTTCATTTCCACAAAAATCCAGACAGAAGATTCAATATAATATAAAGTTTAAAAATCCTGGAATGTGGCAAAACATATTTGCAACTGAATTATTAGTTCTATATTAAAAACAAAATAATGCAACACAATGACTCCATAATATTCATGCACAGTTAAAGTGCTGACAGCTTTTTATTACTAAGCATGCGGAATGCCCTTGCCATAGCTCTGCATGAAGTTCAAATGAACGGTGAATGAGGCTGTACCCTTGGTGAGAATATTCATTTAAAAAATGCCACATACCTGAGCAATAGAGCTAACCTGTTCAATATACAAACTGACAAATCATGTACACAGAGACCAGGAGATACCAGTGTACAAGAGATCTTACAGGATTAGGCTGGATGTACTGATTTCAATGGACAGGATATACTACAGGACTGGCGCTGGAGTACCATGGACCGATTTTAGTCAGATACCACTGGTAAGGAGACACTACAGGACTGGGACTAGACTACCATGGATTGATTTCAGTAAGTTACTCTAATACAAGTACTAAGATACCCTGTGAATTTATTTCCTCCTGATTTAGGATTTTTTAGGTTTTGCAAAAAATGACATTCATAGGTATGTAAATTCATGGCTTGCTGAAAGGGTCTTACTGTTTTTACAAAAGGCTCATTCTTCATTTTAGTTGTGGTGTGTAGCAACCACTACATCCATAAAAATTGGTACCCCACATAGAATAGTCCTTTAATGGGACTGACAGTCATTTGGATGAGTAGATTTTCCAAGAAAACCATTTCTTCTGTGCAACTGCTGAGTACCAAAACCATTTATGATACTTTTCAGAGACAAAAAGATTTTTAAATTATCTTCTGAGGTGCAGAGCATATTTAATGTAAAATAGGTAATATTTTCACTTATGACATTCTGGTGGAAACTCCATGTTGATATGACTGTTCATTTTGAAGAAGTAAAGATCACACAATTTTCAAGACATTGCTAAAGTGGTCATATTCAATATTAGATTGGCATCATGTACATTAAGTACCAACTAGACATTATAAAAAGTCTTTTCCTGAATGCACAATATCAATCTGTACAGGCATCTAAAAGATGCAACTTGTTAAACATGTTAAAGTTGTTCAAAATGGTCAATGTGATAGTCACAATGAATATCATATCAACATCATTTTAGTTATGAACAAGTGGACATCACAAGTTTTTCAGCAAAACCCTCATGCTCACAAGTGACAACCTTTGTGAAAACCACTTATTGATACTGACCATTCCATCACAACATGCAGAGATAAGATTGTCAAGATGGCCACTATAATCAACATCATTTTTACTAAGGACAAACTTGACATCTTTTACTGGAAACCCCCGAGCTGAAAGGAGCATCTATTCATCTATGACAATATTTTCAGGAGGGCAACACTGGCTGTCAGAGTGACACCATTAGCATTGAAGACCAACAAGATTAGGTGTATGTATGTGTTTGTAAAGTTCCATGGCAGTGCTCCGCATAGTTTAAGACTAGTGATTACAAACTTGTCCATACAGATAGATTAACAAATAATATATACCTGATAAAACTTTAAGAAAAATAATTGTCAGTTTGCAAACTATATTATTTTTTGGGTTATTGTTTATATTTGGGACCATCTCTGCCATTTACAAAAACCCTAGTGAATTGGTGCAGAACATTTTGTTTACATTTTCAAGTTACACTGAATCTGCAAAGAGGTACTTGAGTCGACTCTTTTGTCGAGACCCAACCTATACCGAAATTAATCATGTTATATAAATGACAGACAAATTTGATGCCCATCATTATAGTACTGATTAACATTATAAGTGGACATGAAATAGGACTTACTTAAAAGGAAATGATTATATCTACCTCAACAGCACTTAACAAGGGCACGAGTAAACAAATTTGACACATCTGCACAGAAATCAAAATTAGGAAATTATGTTTCTCCTATAATACTTACCTACTCATACATTAGAGTAACTTTCTTTTCTATCTTCAAATCCAGCCCTCCTTAAATCACAAAAACAGTTTCCCATCTATATATGACACAATGTGAAGCATATCTTACAACTCCCCTTTCTATCCACTAGATGGCTACTGTTACAACCAGAATGAAACCTTAAAGGATGCTTGCATTATGGGATAAATAATCTGCAATTTGATAAAGCTGAGTATTACTGAACATGAATAACTTGCACAAAAATCTGCTTTCTCTGGCAAATACATTACCTATCACATTAGGAGATCTGGTGAATCGAAGTTGAATTACTGAGAATCCTACCTGTACCTTTGTCACCTAGCAGAAGCCTGACTGCTAATGGATAAAATTGTTTTAACGTTAGTTTGGCATGACAGGGGACCTTAGTTTAAGCATGTGTGAGGGAGATCCACATCTAATTCTAGACTTGATTATAGTTTCCCCACTAAACCTTTTCCAGCTGAATCAAGTGAAAGTGGCCAAAACTGCTTGGCTATGAGGTTTTGCTGTCATAAATGGAGAATGGTTACCATCACGAGGTTCAATTCTCTTTTCAGTGAATCTATTCTGCAGATGGAAAAAGTAGCCAGAGATGCCATCCAACCAACTTCACTACGTTGTGAATGCTACGCTCAAGAAGCCAATATTTTCATGTAACATTCCTGGAGAGTTAATGTGCTTCACTCCCTTTACCTAAGCAGCTAGTGATGTGGTCTGTCTTTCTGGACTTGAGAGGGAGTAAAAACCTAGTCCAGATATTTCAACTAATATCTAACAACATACAGGATCTTGGTTCTTTGCCTCTCTCTCCAGGAGAAGGAACGAATAGCTCTTTGTTGAGTGCCTAGTGACAATAAGTTATTTTTCACAAGAAAAACAGGTTCTGTCATTATTATGGTTGGGTGCTACCACCAGCCAGATATCCATCCATCCACATAAACCAAACTGAGGTGCATTTAGTTTGCCCAGCCATATACATCAAATAATATGCCCTCAATGCTGGCAAGAACATAAACATGCACAAAGAAAGTATAGGGATTGTATTCTCACACCTCACAGGCAGAAACAGACACAACTCTGCATCTTCATGCCTCATTGGTAAAATTTGATTTTAACACCTTGTGGCCAGAGCTAAAGGCTTATCCTCCATGAAATTCCAACAAAATCTCTCCTCTTCCATCATCAACAATCTTAATGACAAAATGTTGTTTATTAATGAGTGCATGGGCACTCAACATTCGCCACAGAACTGTGAGCAATTCGTATGTGAGGCATAGACAAAGCAATTTGTGCTGGAAAGAAAAAGAGAGTACACTCTTTTTGTATCCCTTAAACTGTTTCTTAAGAACATTAAAGCATGTATTTTCTATCCATACAAAGGGGGCCCCGAGTGGTCGAGTGGTCTAAATGTCCATTAGGGATCACTCCATCTCACCGCTGTCTGCATGTGTTCGAGTCTAAGATTCGGCGAATGTGGATATGTGAGAAAGCTTGCCAGTAGCTTCTCGTGGGTCGGTGGTTCTTTCCGGTGATTTCCCGGTTTCTTCCTCCACCATTAATACTGGTTGCCATGTATAGCCTATTGTGTGCTGAAAAATGGTGTTAAGCCCCACAACAACAACAACTATCCATACAAAAGATACATTACCAGTGTGATGAAGAACATTTCGTACAAAGCAAGCATTTTTTGTGGATACTCTCCACAACTTTGAATACCTTGCAGTTAAAGCACCACATTTTCTATAAAATCTGAAATAAATGCCAACCATGTTATCAAACCAAGTTGTAACTGGAACAAATGCCAAAAGCAGTGCCCTGAAAATTCAGCTCCTGAAAATGTATGCTGGTGTTCAAAATCTATTGTGGCAAAAATGAATGGAACGATAATTAAAAAAGATCAAAGATTTTAAAAAATGTTGTATGCACCATATAAAACAAAATTTTGACTTACTGTGCCACAGCAAATTAAAAATGTGGATGACAAGTTATACAAATTATAAAATTTAACTGTATTGTCAAGATGACATCATAAGAGAATGACAACGAAAGTAAAAACTGGTTTAAAATCAGGTGTGATGATAACCAGCTAGTGGGTACAAATGGAATTGATCTGTAAGAGTTGCTTCACTTTGTAATATAGGCATTCTTCTGTCTTTCCAGAGCTCTGAATTCTTAGGTTGCAGAGAAAGTTATCCTCATGTATGATCAGGCAATGTATTTAACAGAGACATTAAAAACTTGACACAGCATTTATCATGATGCATTGCACCAAATCACAAAAAGCTGAAAAACACTACAGTCAGTTGAGATGTTTACCTTCATTCTCTCCGCTTCCTCCCATGTCACTCCCTCCAGGATTTTGGACTGGGGACCTGCACTCACTCTCTCCTCATAGTAATCCTTCCTTAACTGCAAAAAGAATCAACATAATCACTTATTAGTCAAGCATAATAGACAACTATGCTGCAAGATTTTTTAGACAATATTGCAGTTGCATTATTTTTTAAACTATTGAAGCGTAAAACATTAAGTAAAAATAAAATTGAAAACAAAGAACTATATACCTGTGCTGTGTTTGATGTTTATAAAACAAGATTTTCAAGATGACTACTGTGGATGATATTGTATTGTACATTTGAATTAGGATCATCATAAAAACCCACATTACAATTCATTTAGGAAAAGTAGCCATAATAAGATTTTCATGATTGACACATGATGGTGCATTTAGTAAAAAGCCCATTTTCATCCTCATTTAGCAGAAGTAATATTTCATAGTAACAGACCTGCCAACCCTGACGAGTCCTTCTTAGTAAGGCAGTTGATTGTTTTCCGTAAGTTTGACCTGTTTTCAGTAAGGTGTAAAACAAAATCATAAACTGCTAGTGTATAGCTAGAAAATGTAATTAAAAGTTTGGTATTCTATACATGCAGCGAAGATAAATATTATGTTCAACTGAAGAGATTGTAAAGTATGTGTATACATTATTTACCACTAGTACAGTTGCACAAACTCAAGTTCCATCCTCTACGCAGCTCAATAGCTTGTTGCTGTCTCTCAACGAGATGTAATTCTTATATATGACAAAATCATATCTCCTGCCAGGAGTCATGATTAAATTGGCATGTGAAGTCCAAAAACGTAATTGTCCATTCCATCTTTTATTCACAAGAATTTGAATATTCCTCTTAATTCTTCGATATTGATTATTAACACTTTTTAAGAGGTTTTTTTTTCCTTTTCGTCTTAAGCAGATATTGCTTGTTGGACGCCATTTTTAAACAAATTTTATAATCAACAGTTGGATCATGCAGGTGTTTCGCATGAACAAATAGTGGCAGTTTAAAAGTTTAAAGCGTCTAAGGTGCAGCTGTCAAGTGAATCTGGTTCCCTGATGAATTTCACTAATTCTAGTATGACACCTGGATCCAAATCAAACACGGATGAACAAATTTTCCTGATTTTTCGGCATTGATCATTTTTCTGTAGTTTTTGCTTTTATGCTAAGTCCATATATTAAGGGTAATTTTCATAAGACTTACAGCAAAATCTTAAGAGTTGGCAGGTCTGAAGTAATCCAAGTAGTTTAGGATAAGTAGCAATAAAAAACTTATGCTAATGGATGGAGGAACAACTGATGACAGAAAACAGACCAGCCCATAAGGTCTTCTAGTCTACAATCAACAGAGGTATTAAAAAAAACTTACCTTTTTCTGCTTAAGCTTGAATTCTTTTGGATCAGAGCCTTGTGGAGCAAACAGGTTTGGATTCTCTACTTTGAATGATATACCACCTTTCTTTGGAGATTCTTCATTACCTTCATCCTCTTTTATCCACTGTAACAAAATAGAAAACTCGTACAATGCAAGTGTTAAGACTAGAAATGTGTGAAGACAGCACAGGTTTGAGGAAATCTTGTTCTGAAGTTGGAATGGCAAATTTATATGTCAAAAGAAGCAAGGCAGAAAAAAAAATACTTGAAACTGACCTACATCTTTTTAAAAGTCAATGCAAAAACCAACTTTACTTTCATTCCATGCTCTTCTTTACAAGTTGTCCAGCACAAAGAACATTCATTACAAAATGCAAACTTCTAGCTTGAACATGGGTTTTAACTCAATAGTTTTGAGAGAAACAAATGAAAACAAAACACAATCTAGATGTTCCTAATCTTTATCCCCATAACAAATCTGGTGTAGATCTATAAAGGAGCTCAAAAGTTAAATAGCATAAATAACAATCTTGTAGTGATCGGGTGAAAGCATCAATATATCACTTACTTTACACGTCATTAAAGTATAGTCATGTTCCTGACTTTTATATGATGATACAGTAACTATGAAACTAAGAATAAAAAAGTACATTGGTGCCACTAAGACTCAAGGAGTTTGACTTCAGAAGCCAGTCCTATGAGCAATTGTGTAACCACTCAAATCTGAGAACCCAGTTAATTTTTGGTGAAGATATCACAAGTGAATAAAAATGTCATATATATATATATATATATATATATATATATATGTATATATATATATATATATATATATATAGATATATATATCTATATATATATATATATATTTTATACATGTAGATGTACAACATCAGGACCAGCCTCAAAAACCAAAAATGCTGTTAATGTTTTTCTATTTATTAGAGAGAGACAGTGTGTGTGTGTGTGTGTGTGTGTGTGTGTGTGTGTGTGTGTGTGTGTGTGTGTAATATCAAAATTGTTCTGTGAAAAATAGAAATATGAGAATGTCTCTGTGTAATTAAATGCCTGGATTACCTTTGTTATTTTCTGGGGCTTTGGTGTTCCTATTTCATCAATCTCTTGTTTAACATACACATTTGGAGAATTCAACCATCCTGCTTTGTGTTGCTGCTTTTGTCTTTCCATTGCTTGCTTAATTGGAGACCTGAAAATAATTTATCTTTTCAAACAATGTACTGTAAGCTTAATACAATTCATAGACATCATTTATTAAATAGGCATTATCTCAAAACAAAATAAAAAAAAACCCAAATAAAAGCAAGACATGAATATGTCATCTACTAGTACAATATATGCCAGCATCTTGACTGAAACAATTCATCAATATATTGATGCATCATTACTTTTGCTGTACCAATGCACATATCAATACAAGGAGTGGAAAATTGTTACAAAATTATAACTACTGTATGCAAGTTCTTATCATCAGTAGTTGTCATTAATTACCAGTCAATGGCTTTCCTGTTCTTCACATTGAGAATTTATCTAAGATTGCTGCAGCAGACACAGATGCTCATTTATGTTAGTAAAAACCAAAACAAAAAGACTTGTTAACACTAACCTGCCCTCCACAAAGTTAACACAAAGTGATATGGTTCATATATATTGCCACCCCACTTGACATGAATGTTGTTTAAACTAAATCTGATTGCAGTATTGTGTCTGGGAACAAGTGGTCTGAACCTCGCATCAATGAAGTTTTACAAATGCACATTTAAAACAGACCTACCCAGAAGACCCAAAATGACTGACTACTAATATGGGTCTTTTCAGATGATTATTTCATTCTGCAAATACCTATTGATGATAGTTATGATGATAATACTATTTAAAGTTATGACATATCAGATTATTGGCTCTGGGAAGGTGTTAATGGATATAATAGTGATTCTGATTTTAATACAGATGTTATAAAACTTTTATACTGACTTCAATGACAAGTGAGCAAAGTAGTGTGTCAGAGAATGAACATCTCTGCTCATTATGATTCATAATAAGCATGAACAAAATCCAGGAAGGGGTTCAGAAAATCAAAGAAATTGAACCAAGACATGAATACAAGTTTTCTAGGACTGCCACCTTGACCCAAAGGTCGGTGTCATATATTTAACTGTTGTAGTTTCATAATAAATCATCCCAAGTACAAATCAAAATCCATGTGAGTTCAGATAATTAAAGCGAATGGAAAAACTTGTAACACAACTAGAATGCCAATTTTTTTTATGACTGGACTCAAAAGTGGCAAGGAAGCAAGGTAATTAAAAAAAAGAGTTTTTGTTTCATAATTTATGCCAAGCATGAACAAAATCCATTAAGGATTTAGCAATATACACACAAGAAAAACCAATCAACCAATATCTGAACAAATTATTTGTGACAATGCCATTACTGCCAGTGGAAAAAGGGGAGTGCTATTTTGCTTTCCAATTTGCATGGGTTTAAAAATAAAAATGGACATAACTCCTCCAAAACTAATACAAATATCTGAGATTAGGCATGTAACATGAGTATTTATAAAGCTACATATTTTCTGATAGTGACCAAAATATGTATGAAGCTAACAGCAATAAATTAAAATTTGGTGTAGATGCATTCACAAAATTCTGTCCTCACTGTCTCCAACTACAAGTCAAAATGGACAATAATGCTAAAATAATTAGAAAATGATGTTTTATCTGTTAAACAAAATATTTAACATCTTTCCATTCCTTGGACTGTTGTTTCTTAGCACAGTAATTTGTATGCACAGATAACACATGACATGCAATTTAGGCTGAGTGTTTAATAATAAAAAATGTGACTTAAAACAGAGTAATCAAATGTTAACTCTTTACCTTCTGCAAGTAATGCAGCCTTCATTCTAGCTGCTGTTTGTAGACTGAACTCCAGGGCATCATAATGACTGCCTTAGTGAGAGCTTCTTGAGTTAGTGCACATGCTGTCTACATTTTCTATACCAATTTTGTCCTATGCAAACTATATAATTTAATGAAAAATACAATTTTACCCCAAATACTTTGCACCACTCATAATGACTCTAGAATCCACAGTAAGCACATCCATTGGTCAGTCACTAAGATAGGTACTGTTCAATTTAGAATTTAAAAACTTGTAGTGTACAAAGGCTGACCTGCAACTCGAAAAACTTTACAAAATAATTTTATTTGAAGTTTTCCCCAGTACATAACCACAAACTAACACCTTCAGGACCTCAAATAATACAGATGACTTAACAGTTGTTAATATTGGTCAGACAAGAAAATGAAGAGAATCAAAACACTCGAAACTTACACATATTTTGAATGTTCAACATCCCCATCAAAGACATAGGTAAAGGAACTACTAGAAGGTGGTATTTCTACTTCACTGTTAGCACGTTCCCTCTTTACATCTTGTTTCAAAGTAGGATGCTTGTAGATATAGCCTGTCCTGTAACCCTGAAACAATATACTTTTCAAATGAAGAGCAACAGTACTAAAATTAAATTTTGAAAGTGAAAAACCATATTTCTACTAGTGCAATATAATGTAAGCATATGCAACTATAAATTCTAAAACACAATATAAAACCTGTATAAAACCCCAAACTGCCACTTTGTTATTTTTGTTTCCAAAACAGTAACAACCAATCTTTTAATTGAAGCAAATGACTGTTTCAATGTTTAGATAAGCTGCATGTCAATATATGGAAATTGTATGTAGAAAACTGGTCTATAAGGCCAAATTTGTCCAGTCTTATCATTTATTCAAATTTTGGCAAGTATGATTATTACTACTTTCTGAACCTGTTAATATTCAGCAGACTGAGTAACAGATGTGAAATCATTACCTGTTTCATAGCACAAATCCAGATAAAGCATTTTAGTATCAATGTAAAAGCACATGCCAAGTCTGAACCATAAAACCTCAATGGAGACTGACTCCACTGGGTTAAAAATTCAAGAAAAGCACAATTTCTTCCTTTTAAC
This sequence comes from Potamilus streckersoni, assembly GCA_016746295.1. Lineage (NCBI taxonomy): Eukaryota > Metazoa > Mollusca > Bivalvia > Unionida > Unionidae > Potamilus > Potamilus streckersoni. The sequence goes on from JAEAOA010000531.1 coordinate 1,648,930, forward strand.
AGTCAATTCTCTGATATTCTTCATCAATAACAGGATTTTAAAATTTGCTTCAATGATGGACATGGTATATCAGATTGGCATCTTTTTCATTTGGAAAAAGTTGACATCATTTGGCATTTTTTGGTGAAACCCCCATGCTATCGTGATTATTCTGGGCAAATAGTAACAGCAAGGTTTTTACAAGAACCATCATGACAGCCACACTAACAATACAACTGGCACCATTTTCATTTAGAATCAGCTAGGAATTAAAACTGGTGAAAACCCCATGCTGATTTAAGCATCCATTTCGAAGGATTAGAGATAAAAATATTTTCAAAATAGCCATTTCATTTATAACCAAGTACACACCATAAGAACACTTCTGATTAAAACCTCATTTTAAAAAAGACTTTCCATGTAAATAAACTAGCAAAGACATCATTTTCTATATAGGAACATACTGAATCTCAAAGCTTACTGTGTTACAAGAGATTATGTGAATCTCATTTTAATTAGTATATCTGTGTCTCTCATTTTAGGCTAGAGGCCAATGAATCATATTTTTGTATTTTATTTTTTTTATCATTTCATGAGTGTATGTAGAATAAATTGCATCAATTGTATGATAGTAGTGTGAGATTCAGTGTATTTGTTTTATATTCACATTTATATATCTAATATTTCATTTTATATATTCCAATCATTAATTACTTTGTGTTTGTGTTATTCAATTAATCCAAAGGAGAAAACCCACTTGGTTTCAATTCTGCTACAATCATGATTTCTGCTTGTTGGAAAACATATCCAGATAATGCTATAGGCAAAAGCTTTATACTGGAGGCATTCTTCTCAAGATAAAAATAGGGGCAGATTAAAATAGCCTCTAAGGTACACATTTCAATTGAGACTGGTTCCTTACTCAAGTTCTTCTACATATGTAAGCAAGCATGTACAAATGCAAGACCTATAGCTTTATCAAAGAGCCCCTTTTCAGCATATGTGTCTCTGTGAAAGTACATGTATCTACATCATAGCTGCCAAGCCCAGAGTACAAACATTGTGACTGCTCTTGACAAAAATGATTTTCAGGAACAATACTGATTTCTAAAACTTTAATCCAAACAAAAAAAGTTAGCAAAAACAAACTTCGATCAAATTGTAAAGTTTTCTCGAGTATTGATAAATATTATAAGTTCAGGCAGTGTTGCTGGTAATGAAGCAGCATGTTAATGTTTATTAGCTTTTTCATGTTGTTTGTCATGGGTGCCTCCAGGCCCAATAGCAAAAACACATTTATACAATTGGCAAAACACAAAGTTTTCTTCCTTGATTGATGGTTACTCAAATCTAAACATGTACTTCCCATTATATTTTCTTTTCTTTGCTGGAGAAAACTCTGAACCTTTTGCTTTCCTTTATAACATGAACAGAATTTGAATATTATGAAGATGAGATACTGTGATAACGGCAACTGCTCTGTACAATCCATTATGGTGGCTAAAGATGCACTGTAGTATGGAATTTGAAGAATCAATCATATTTTAAAGCTCTATATCCATATATACATGCAATACAATTACTCCCAAAATGGAACCAGGTACCACTCTAAATTTTTAAATTTTCTTTATTTTAAAAAAGGGGATTTTTAACAAGTAAAACAAACACCTGTATTCAGGTCCAAAATTTGGGAAAAACAGGACTGTTTGTATATACATGTCCATGTATGCAAAGAACACTATCAACTGGCAGCCTATTTATCTACACGTCTCTGCATTTTCATGTCTGTGTATATATAGTCAAAATTGCTCAGTAGTTGATAACTTGTTTCATGAAGAAAACTGGTAACCAGATGGATATTGATGTACAAATTGACCAATATTTAGATAGATGGATAGATAGAAATGATGTTGGTTTTACAGAGATAAGGAATAACATGGAGAAAAAACTCTGATCATTACCAGTAAATGTGGTTCCATGTCACAGAAAAATATTGAATGCTAGATAGGCAATTGCTGTATGCAGGCAAACTATCAACAAAATTTCAAGGGGTCTGAAAAATAGTGGTGTCTATGGGTAGATGCTTTGTTAGAATATAATTGACTGTATATATACAAGATTGCATCTGTGTGTGTGTGTGAGACTTACAGCATTATCCAGTAGCCTCATTATAGCTTCAAACTCTAATTCTCCAGTCTTCCACTTCTTTCCCTTCGAGTCAACTCCACCTGCACCCTGGCTACCCACTGCAAAAGTCTTTTCCTGTATATCCTTACTGACTAGCACTATGTTATCTAAGCCTGCAGGTATTGCACGAACCTAAAAGAATAAATTAAAATTCTTTAAAATGCCAATCTCCCTTGCCTTCATATTGTGACACTATATCAAGTTTCAGTGACCTTTTCTTGCATGGAATGGGTGTAGTACTAACAGAGTTTTATGTAGTGAGACTTAAAGTTACACAAAAATTTTAGCCATGTCGGGGAAGTGTGAAACATACACACACACAGTACAAAAACAATCCACACAAAGTGCAAAAAAACCCTAGTCTAGTCACAAGTTCAATGCAAAAAATCAAAATAAAGTCATTGGATTATAAAATTTGGGTAACAATGCAATCTGTATCCCCATCACAAAGCTGTTTTACAGGCAAAACAATGCAAAAAAGCAACAATTTTACCAAAATTAAAGTAATGTACATGTACAAAGTTTGTCTCCCTGCCCAGGATGTAGGTGCTATGAACCCAATCCAAATGTTTGCCAAGAATTTAAGGAATAAATATGGCAGACATTTAATAAGCCTGTACATATGAATATGCTTTATGCAGACACATGCCTATACCATGTGTATACAGTAGCTATTCTACATTTCATCTGTCAGCTCAAAAGACATTTCTCTGGTATTAAAATTTGTGGACTCAGGAACAGGGCCAATAGTTTCCACAGAAAGACTATTGTTTGTTTGCAACAATCATAAAATCCACTAAAATTTGTACCCCAGGAAAGATGCTGATTTCAGACCAAGTTACAAATCCTGTGTGTACATCTTTTCTACACTGATTAAGCCAAAATATTATGTTTCAAAGTGAATACATTTGCTTTTAACCGAAAAAGTCCCCATAAATTTTCAAAAAGAACCTAAATGTTATAATTCATGTAAATTACATTCCGATTTTATTAGCTATAATAGCAAGATTATGTGTTTACCTGTGCCTCACATGCTGCCATAATGTTGAAAGCATAGTGATAGGCTTCCTCGATTGAACCACCGCAGGCTACCACACCATGGTTCCTCAAAAACATGACCTGGTGGGAAAAAAAAATGGTAAAAATTTACTGCTTTAAACTTCTAGAACTCTTCTCAATATCTGCAGTTTATCTTCCATGTTTGAACTTAAATTGATGATATAAAATATGATTACAAAAAGGTCAATGAATTTAAACCTTGGGTATAAAAAGTAATCTATATATCACATGTCAGAATTACAACATGTATCAAAAGATTCATTTATTATTGCTACTAACGTGGCTCTGCAGGTGATAAAAATTCTTGTCACAAGAGGGCAATATCCATATGAATTAGAACCAGAATACAATCACAAAACAAGCCTAAAAGTTATTTATATTCAGCACTCGCTTTAGTCTACATGTGTAACTTTCAGTGAGTGGTCATGTACTGGAATTTTGCAATAGGGATGATCATCATGTACTCAAGTATGCTCTATTACATTATTCTCACATTCTTCTATAACAGTTTGTAAAGCAGTGCTGATTTCTCCTTTTTGTTGATCCATTTGCTCAAACATTTTCTATAACATAACATCCACAATTTGCTGTAAACTATTTTACTTAATATGTTCTGCCATTCTCTTTAAGTATATAGACTGGTCCAATAACTAGCTTTTCAATATAATGAATCGGTGAGGCAAAGCTTAAATATAAAGAAACCTGTCAGTTGTCTTGGAAATGGGTCATATATATATATAGTTGCAAGTAAGTAAAGTACTCTTAAGCTGTTCTTACACAATAGTCATAATTTTAAAAATATTATCAAATTTATGTGATTGGATTTAAATAAGATCATAATAAAAATGACAAAAACAACTTTTTATTGCCTCATTTTAATTTTTTACATACCAAAAATGCAAAATCCATAAACAGGCATGTGTAAAATGTAATTTGGTGACAAAATGCATAACGATTAAGCCAAAAGCATAATGGTTGGCATGTACATCATATGCATGTATATATTTTCAGAGAGCCATAGCTTTGTTCCTAATTTTCATCTTGCCTGCTGGATTGGGAGAATACAGTTTCTCTTTTTTTACAAGATATCGGCTTTATGATAATAAAGATTGTGCTAAGCAGTTTCATAACGACAAACCTCCCAGTGCATCTAACTTGAAAATAATGAGTACTGAATCTTACCACTGCTAATGAAATGATATGTAAATCTTTCCCTTAGCAAGCACAGGCAAAATCAAACAAATTGTCATATATTTTATCTGCTGCCATGTATAGATGCTGCAAGCTCTAGCAGAAAGGCATTATAAAACATAATTTTTCCTTCAAATTAAGTTTGTTCATATCTAAAATATATATCACCTGCCCAATAAAAAGTTACATATAATCCATAATTATCAACTAGAGTAATGCACAACTAAACTGTCCTAATCTTAAGGACACTAAAGTGTAGCAGATTACTTTTTTAATTGGTCCTAAACTGTTCTGCAGCTTTTCTCGTTCAGCCTTATCCACAAGGATACCACTGTAATCATGGTATGCCACATCTCCACATATCAAGGCCTCTTGTGATAATGGCAATAAGCCATATTTCATAACAGAAACCTGCAAAAGAAATCAACTTTTGTAATTATAGAAGTACAATTCCTACATATTTATATTTGCTCCCAGATTTTATCATAAGAGAGGATTCCCCCTTGTCACAAAATTAACGAGGCAATAAAAGGAAAATGATGGGAAGGAAGAAATGGTATAGTTAAATATTTACAAAATACCGTTAAATATTTACAAAATATCTCAATATCCATCCATCTTTCTTCCTGCTCCACTGTAAGACTCCAAATGAAATCAAATTCTTTACAAGATGTTGATTCTCACTTTATTTGTATATGCAATAATCTATTTGTTTCTGAGCTTATCTGTTCTTATTCTGTACTGTAAATACCCTTGCACAATCGGCTGTCTGTCTGAAGGGACACATATATAGCTAGCTTAGGGAAATTGGAACTAGTTTGAAAACTTTTTTTAATGGATATTAAGTGCAATTTTCCACAGCTTACATATAGTCTTTTTGAATACTTCTGATCCAAAACAAGGTTTTTCACTAACAAAAGCTCTGCCAAAATTTTATTTTCTTCAATTAGCACTTTACTGACTACTATGCCAGCTTTACCGTTTCATAATGCTGTATTAGATTCATCAATGATATAATCTGCTTGCTCAAAAAGAGTTATTTGGATAAAATGTTACTTTTTACTTTCATTTTAAGATTCTTATTAGTTTTTCGTAACCTTTATGCTAAAACTAAATTGTAAATAGAAAAGAAGTCTACTTATAAACTGTCTGCATCTTAATTCAGGTTTTTTGCCTTTTATACATTTCAAAACACTAATGAAGTAAGGGATTGACTAGCATGCTGTGTTTTTTTTCCACCTAGATGTACAGACTTTAACACCATTTTTAGGCTGAAAATTACTCATTGGTATCTCCATCAACACTTTCCCCTGCTCCAATAATCAAATATACTTCCTTAATTTAAAATGCTTTAATCACTATCATCAGTCAGTATTTGCTAAACTTGTCATCTAAAGCTGAGCTAATCAAATTTAAACAACCACTCATGTCAGGACAGGTATGCAAACAGTTACAAAAGAAAATACTGCAACAAATGCTACAATATTTCAAATAGCTTGACTTATGTGATGACAAACACTTAAGGGTGAATGGCTGAATAAAACTATATTGCACAGAGTACATTTTCCTCACTGCTTTCCAGATCTGTACAAATTTTGTACAAATCACATAATATCATACCCTTAAAGCATCTCTGTATATATAAAGCACTTTCTGCCTGAATAAACATAACACATTTAGCAATAAATCTATAATGAACAACTAGAAACTGTTGATGCCACTGTGACCTAGTAGTTTTCCCGGGAGCATATTGTAGTGGACAATTACATTTTCAGATACTGTAAATTTCTTTAAATTAAAGGTTATTAAATTTCATGGTTTGTTACAATATGTATATTCATGGTAACTTAATTTCATACATTTGCCATTTGAAGGTGTAAGCAAAACAAATACTGAAAAGCAACTGTTTAAATCTCCATAAAAGAATTCACTTCCATGTATTTTACAATGCAGTAATTAGGATCATTATGTAAATTATTGGTAATACTTAGAATTAATTATGAGATCTATATCAAACAAATTGCAGCCAAGCATTTCTTGGCTGTTCCAGAACTATTCTATTGCTTGTATTATGACTAATTTTTTAGGTGTTCTGGAAGTCCACTGTTAAGATGTAATCTCCTGACAATGTGGGTGTATGTGTGTGATTTGGATCCTTAACCCATAAAGTGATATACTGTTCTGCAGTACAAGATCCCTCAGTGCTGAATTGTTTAGTGAAAAAAAAAAAAAAGAAAATGGCATAGTTTTTAAATTACATATATTTCAATAAATATACACAATAGATACACAAACCCTATATGAAAAATGATGGTGGATGTCTAAACTTTAAGATTATCATCAAGGCACATATCTAAGTTTAATATATTTGCATGTACAGATGCAAATACAGGTTAAATGACAAGTTACCACTGTATTTCATCTATATTTTTGTCAGTTTTTAAATGGAAAGGTTCAAATATATCAAAGAAATATTATATTCGTCACTACTTCAAACAATGTACATGTACATGAAAATCACAGGTAAAGAAAAGGTAACAGTTTATAAGCATCCACTCCATGAATGTTAGAGGTAAGTTTAGACCCCCAAAGTCAGTAATAAATGTTCATGAAAAATGTTCAGTTCTTATTTGTTCTAATATATTTGCATCATTTCATGTTAATTTGTGACCTTACAGAGTCACCTATTCAGTTTATTATCAGTTCAGGTGTTATTCTGCTCATATGAACTACTACATCCACTCAGTTTGTTGTTGTTGTTGGGCTTTTTTCAGCACATGATGGGCTATTCATGGCGGCCAGTATTAATGGTGGAGGAAGATACCTGGAAATCACCAGAAAAAAATATGACCAAGGAGAAGCTACTGGCAAGCTTTCTCACATATCCACATTCGCCGAATACTAGACTCCTAGACTCGAACCCACTCAGACAGAGGTGAGATAGCAGTGATCCGTAACTCTGTAATTTACATGTGTGAAATAACCTGAAACAATCAGGTACACAAAGTGCCACTTGGTATGTATTACATCTGAAAGATGTTTGTTTTCTTTTGAATCCCTCATGCTCCTTTTCTTTTAATTGCAAGAAACACAATCATGTAGAAGGTGTGATCGTTTAGCTCCAGGTGTAGCTGAAATAAGTTCAGGGAAATGCCTCCCAAAGAGGCATTCAGATTGCTCTCCAGCAAATTTTCTTCCTCTCTTAGTAGTTTCAGACACATCTGCTTCCTCAGCCAATGACTTTACTAATGAAACAAGGAAATCAAGGTGACTTACTTTCTTCTGCACAGGTGAGAATTTCAGGTACAACTGTCAGACGTTAACAATATATACATTGAAGAGATGAAAAAAGTTTTCTCCACCATTTCTTGGCTTTCATTACTACAGGATTTATATTGGTTGAATTGGTCACTTAGATCTACTCCTCCCATGTTTTTCACATAATCCACAATACATGTAGGTTTCATGACATGTGTCTTATTGATCACTGCTACCTTAGCTTCATGAAAACTGGAGATCATATTTACATCTTGTCATGATAATTCACCAGTAGCAAAACGTTATTTCTGCAAGATACATTCATCCTGCCTTAGTTTTCTTTTAACATATATTGCCTCTGCAACACCAACACTATTTGTTTACAAGGTTCAACATGAAGAGGTATTTAGCAACTCAAGTTCGTTAAAAATTCAGGTGATGAATAATAATTATCCATATATATTCTGTGTCCTTTATTCTAAAGACTACACTTGCAGAGCAAATCAATCAGTTTTATTTGTTTTAGACAGCTCATCATTGTTTACTTCACAATAATTGTCAAGTTCTCCACCTGTTTTACCAGTATAAATGGGGTAGCAAATACAATATCCACTACTTGTCTTACACACCTGGAACAGCTTTATGTTAAACTTGTTAGGTTTGGCAGGATGTAAACTTTTAATTTAAAACAACTTTTCCAAGGGCAAGTAGCCTCATCAAAACTGAGGTTCATATCTGGTGAATAAACCTCAGCAAGTGCAGCATTTTTTCAATCACTGGATGACTCTTGAGTAAAGGGTCACCTTGATTGTTCTCACTGTCTGCCAGGTGTAAATTACTTAGAAATGTATCCCTACTCATTTGTTTTGCTAAAATATGGAGTTTATATAACATCATCAGTAGCCCAGTAGGAATTGAGATCAGATTTATGTACCAATCCCATTGCTACAATCAGTGCAAAAAAGTTTTAACTGCTCAGGTGTGATAGACTGCCATTTCTTCATGCAACCTCCTTCAAGTCTGCCCAATGAACTCTGATCTGCATAATGATTTGTTTGATCTACTATCAGTTGCAATAACTCATCATCAAAAAGTCTCAGACAGTCCATGGGTTCATAATTTGCCATCTCAACATTTAATTTTGAGGTACTAGTGAGTGGGTGGTTGACAAGTATGCCTCTTTTCTCATCCAGCCAGCATGCATATCCGACTCCAGTTCGACATAATTTTCTGGCTCAAAATTACTTGCGGGCATTTCATCAGCTTTTCGCCATTTCCAACAATTTCATCCTCCTCAAATCCTTCAAAATCACAGTTATTATCATTATCAGAATCCAGTATTTGTTCCAAGAAATCACCATCATATTCAGCGTCAGCCATTTTAATTTTTTCCAAGGTACCATGTGCTCAGAAGCGAGCATTTGTAAAACTTCTTAGCTAAATACATAATAATGTACAACAGAATGCTCGTTCAGAGCCTCTACAAAACAATCAAATAGTTTTACAAGCAGTCATGGCAAGTTGAAGTAATAGGATGCGTACATTATTGCCTACCTGAAAAACGACTAAAGTCGTGACAAGTGCTATGAGACTATATCCAACATCGTGACTAGCACTTTAAGGGTTAATGAAGCTTGAACAGTTTTTCAGTCATATTACTATGATGTCTGCAGTGTGACAGTTTGTAGTAATGTCAAGCTATAGGCATCATGCCACAGACATGTAGCATTATATTATGTCATACCGTATTATATTATCCTGACACCAGGCAAACCTGTCCTAACACAAACCTCCTAATGCTGAGCACCTAACAGGACAGTTATTAGTACCATTTAGTACCATTTTTATAAATGGCTGTGGTTCAAACCTGCGACCTTCTGAATCTAAGCCAGGCATTTTAACCACAAAGCCACCAGAGCAGTATCCTGACAATGTGGAATTATGCACTCAAACAAAGCCAATATCCCTATCTGACATTGTGGAATTGGGCACTAAAACAAAGCCAACATCTCCCAATCTGACAATGTGGAATTGGGCACTAAAACAAAGCCAACATATCCCAATCTGACAATGTGGAATTGGGCACTAAAACAAAGCCAACATATCCCAATCTGACAATGTGGAATTAGGCACTAAAACAAAGCCAACATATCCCAATCTGACAATGTGGAATTAGGCACTAAAACAAAGCCAACATATCCCAATCTGACAATGTGGAATTGGGCACTAAAACAAAGCCAACATATCCCAATCTGACAATGTGGAATTAGACACTAAAACAAAGCCAACATATCCCAATCTGACAATGTGGAATTAGGCACTAAAACAAAGCCAACATATCCCAATCTGACAATGTGGAATTAGGCACTAAAACAAAGCCAACATATCCCAATCTGACAATGTGGAATTAGGCACTAAAACAAAGCCAACATATCCCAATCTGACAATGTGGAATTAGGCACTAAAACAAAGCCAACATATCCCAATCTGACAATGTGGAATTGGGCACTAAAACAAAACAAACACTCCTATAGTTCTGTCACAAGAGGCATTGCCTGATTTTATTATTGCATGTTTTTGGTGACTGCCAAAAATGATGGGTGACAAAAATTCACTAAATTCTCTCAATTAAAATATACTGTGTTTACCTTCATAATTTGTTTTTCTCTTAAAAAAAAACCCCATCATGGTAGCCATATTGAGGTTGGTAATTTTCACTTAAGACAAAGTAGACACCATTAAGAATTCTACAGATGAAAAGCCCATTTCAAAACAACTTTCCCTTTAAGAAGAGTGACAAAAAAATAAAGACAGCATAAAAATGGGATCAGATAAGCAGTTTTACTTTAACAACAACACACTGTAAGTAGTCTTTTAGGAAAAACCCATTGTAAGTAGTCTTTTAGGTAAAACCCATTGTAAGTAGTCTTTTAGGAAAAACCCATTGTAAGTAGTCTTTTAGGAAAAACCACATAATGATATGACCACTCATTCAGCAGAAGTAGTGAGAACAATATTTTCAAATTGGCCACTTGTAGCACCATACTATACCCCAGATAAGCCTCTCATTTCATTTAAAACAAAGTTGACGACAATATGTCTTCTGGCAAACACCACATTTCAATTTGTTCAGGAGGAGTAGCAATAAAAAATGTTCGAGATGTTTGCTCTGGCATTAAATCAGCACCATTTCCATTTAGAATACAGTAGATATCATAGGAAGTCTTCTGAGAAAACTTTGGTACTGCAATCCATTCAGAAATAACAAAAGCAAGATTTTCAAGATGGCCATAATGAATATCAAATCAGCAACATGTTCATTTCAGACAAACAGAGTATCATAAGAAATCTTTGATGAACACTCAGCATCAAAACATTATGTTTGTAGTTGTTCCAATAATAACAGTGAAAATCCTGGTTATTAGAACAGCACAATTTTCATGTGGGGCCAACTAGACATCCATACAATCTTTTGGTAAATACCCAGTTCTTGATGATTTAGAAAAAAAAAAGATTTTCAAGATGGCCACTGGTGACCATACTGGATGTCACAGCATTGTTTTCATCTAGGACCACCTAGACCATGGGATTAATGTAGGTGTCAAGTTTCATGCTAATCCTCCAAGGGGTTGAGGAGGAGTAGCAATAACAAACTTGTGCTAATGGATAACAAATGATAGCTGGACAGACAACAAATAACAGACTATACTATTATCTCTTCAGTTTTATGACCCGTAGAACTAATGAAAATGTTCTTGTGTTCTGTTTGCTCTACAGAATATGTAACAGAACATGTGCTCAACAAAATTAAAAATGCAGCAAAAACTGCATCTAAATCAACATTCAGAAAATATGGTCCTACATGATATTGTGTTTAAAAAAATAATCACAGATTAATATAAAAAAATTAATAGAAACTAACGTAATGTATGCTTAAATAAGGTATGAACCATTTTACATTTTTCTTTAATTTCCAATACTATCACATTTCTCTGATCTTCCCTAATGTCATTGGATGAAGTTTAAGTGACTATTAATCATCAGAAAGGATTATAAATACTTCTTCTGACAGTAAAAAGGACAATGTAGTGTTATGTATATTTAAAATGTATTTTTTGTGCTGGTTTTCATAATGATTATATGTTGTGTACATCTGTACTTTGCATCTGACCTTGTCCAAAATCAAATCAATGATGTACCTAATCAAGACAAGAACATTTATTCTGTAAACAAAACAGAACAAAGCTAAATATTTTTCAATTATTGTAGAATAAATATTCACATTCCTAACAGTAAACATGTTACAGATAGTCTTGATTCTGAACTTAGAAACATCCAGAATGGAAATTTACTACTAGTTTACAGTATTTTTAGAAAATGGTAATTGCAACATTGATCAAGTGGAGGAGTATATAATCCAGATTACAGAGATTATAATTGTTGAAGTAGAATCAGTCTTATTGTTGTTTTCCATTTTTAATTTTAGTTTTGATTTATTTATTCAAATTTTTATTCACTGGAATCAAAAGCTCATTAATACAGTCAATCCCACTTATCTCGACCGCAGTTATCCCGAGAACCCATGTATGTCGAGTGTTTTGGTCTGGTCCTGAAAAAAATCCTTCATTGTTATATTATTTCAGCACTTATCTCAAACTGTTAAGTTGATAACCCTGTTTTGTTGGGCAAAAGTTTCAGTTTGAAGTAAAATATGAACCTGCTCATTTTGATAAAATGCAATTTATAACATCCATCTCTGAGAAATTTTACAAGAAATGACAAAGCATTTCCGCCATTACAAGTACCTTGTACTGGCAATGATAGAAAAGACAAAATTTTACCCCTGTAAATGCTAATAAACCATTCTCATCAATGCATTGTTTATCACTTGTATAGAGTGGAGATGATTATCTTGTAAACAATACTTTAGAGTAAGGAAAGTGAATGAATGCATTTCTAACCTTTACATAAGCCGTGTTCAAAATGGACATTATGGCATGTCAAAACCAAAACAATTATCACAAATTTGATCTTATCTGTAGCTTGGAAAATTAACAGGTTAAATACCTAATTTGGTTTACACAGTATATTTACACAATATATTTAAAACTAATTAGTAATAGTTAAAGTGTTTCCATGCTTTGTGCAAGTTTAAGCCTTCAACTTCTGCATGGATAGATCATGTGACACATAATCTATAAATAGAAAAAGCAAAATTCCAAAATAAGCTGCCTCTCACACCATTTATTAATTTGTTTTGAGCAAGAGTAAATAAAAGCACCAACAGTATTGTAAAGAAAAAAAAAATCCATAGTGACAGTATTTTTTAATGAAATTTTTTTTATCACAGTACCATGATTACATATTCTTCAACATAAATGGAATGAAGCAGAAAGCGACTGACAGGATTAAAATGTTAAATAGAAAGGAGTGCTTTCATCTGTGTTGTTTTTGTCTTGTAATCCATCAAAGAGGTTAGCTGATCCTCCTTCTGGTGTTGTGTTCTTGCCAACAACCATTGATCAAAGTCTGTAGGAATATACCACTACAAATGTGTGAATGGAATAAGTTGGCTCCATACAGAATTTGATGTTGGGACTGTTAACTTTAAAGACTTCAAACACATTTTACAGCACATGAATACAAACAGCTCCATCTCTTTCCAGTGCGGAGCAAATTTTATCAGTAAAAACCAGCATATACTGGTGTAAAGGAACATCTGACGTTCAAAACAAAAATTGATTTTCAAGCTCAATATTGGCTAGTTACATTTTGCTGCTAGTCACAAGTCAACTCTAACAAAAGAAAATACTTTTTGAAAAAAGTATAGTATATGCACTTCAACTGGCCTAGAATTTTTGGGATAGTGTCAGAAAATCATTGTCTTGCTGAGACTACCATAAGGTTATTCACAGGGAAACAACTTCAGACCACTGATATTCTTGCAGTAATTGTTGTAAAAATGTGACTTTACTTAATCTCATTTAAAAGTCATCCAATCTTTTTTCTGCTATTGGGCATGACTGAATTATTATTTGTATTGTGCATAAGAAATGCCAATTTTGTTTTAAAAACAAATTATAACCATTAACTTTGTTTCATAATTTTAGTCCAGTGAACTAATGTTACCTTACTTGAGAGACTCACTATTTGTTAAGAATGCCTTTAATTAATTAAGTTAAAAATCCCAATATAAAAGCTATGTTGACACTTTCACCTCTTGCTTCCTTTGTATTGTTTCATGCATTTCTTTGACTAGTCTTGTATGTCAACCAAAACCTCTAATTTTAAGAAGAACTATAAATTATAAAGTTCTCAGACATGTCAGACTGTGAGGTCTGAGTTCCTAATGACAACTTACAGCTACAGCTGCCGGTGTGTGCAGATGGATGATACATCTAATGTCAGGTCTGAACTGATGAATGGCTGAGTGAAGCATGAAGCCTGCCTTGTTGACCCCCAAGGTGGTGGACCCAGGGTCAACCACCTCCCCCTGCATATCAACCTTCACTAGGGATGAGGCTGTGACTTCAGAGTAAAGCAGACCAAATGGGTTTATCAGGAAATGCTCCAGTTCCTGGTTTATTCGAGCCTGCAAAAAAGATGAAATGTCCTTCATAGATTCTACACATAAAACAAGAGACCCAAATGAGTCTGACAATGTTCATCTGGCTAATATTTGCCTCAGAGCTAAATGCATAAACAGTTGGTCATAGTAATAGTTGCAATATCTGAAGAAAGACTGGCATCATTTTGAATGAATTTTAATAAAATTCTTAAAAGTAGTCTTCAAGTTGATGCCTTAATGCTCCTTACAAAGTTGTATATAATCTGGTTGAGTTATTTTTTTAAAAATTCTTAATAACAAAAGTGAAAATATGACACAAAATGAAATAAAAAGAATACTACTATAACCTCATTTTGTCCCACCTACAAACCATGTCATGATGTACCTACACCATACCTGATATTCAAATACTTTCTACACAAATCTTTTAACATGCAATAATTGTAACTGGTTTGGTTGTTAATTGTAATGAGGATTTCTACAAGTCAAAAAATGACAATTGAGGATTTCTACAAGTCAAAAAATGACAATGAAACCTAAATCAAATGCCAAAACTTTCATATTACCTGCATGATTAATTACTTTTCCTTTCTCATGCCAGAGTTTGCAAAACAAACTAATTCAAGGTGTCCATGTTTTACACTAAGACCAATATTAAAATCCTTTCCATACAGCTTGCAATAAGCATGAAGCTACCCTAGAATGGCACTGTATTGTGTGATTCATGTATTCATCTCAGAATCGTTTTTCCCTGGGTTTTTTTTTTTTCCTTCTAATCCATCTGTGAAATCATTTGAGAAACATTTTTGCTGTAACATATGCATCGACTGGAATAAATAGGATGACTTTTACTGCCAAATTCCTACAGAATGGTTCTGTACATCACATTATTTTTAACAAAGAATTTGTGTGCAAAGATTAAAAATTAGAAAACCAGTCTGACCTATCCTAAGCCAGACAGCTACTATAAATAGAAACAGAGGTCAAAAGTTTAAAAGTACAAAACCAGCATGTTTCTTGGAAATAGGGCAGCTGCTATAAATAGAAAATAACACTTAGGAAAGTCACTGCTGGTCTACAGACAAGTGTACTTTTATGTCAGTTACACAAAAGCTGTCTTTTCTAAAATACGTTTTCTGCGACAAGTAGGATGTTAATAAAAATGAGAAAACAAATTTTTTGTGAGAGGGGGAATATATAGAAAAGCATACTCCAAAAATATTTCAGCGTAAGGCATAATTTAGTGAAAACAAGCATAATGATTACACCAAAAGTGTAATGGTTGGCATGTATGCTTGTATGGCATCCTGATGATAAAAGTTTAATGATTAAATTTTATTTAAATTAGATTAGAAACAAAGGTGCTAGAAAACTGACATGCTTAAATAATCCGATTCCAAATCAGATCAAAAACATGTTATCTACCATAGATCAAGCTTAACATTAAACACGCCCAAGTCTTGATGAAATAAGCTAATATTACAAGTTCAAACAAAATCTCACAAGAAATATGGCTTCTGGTGAGGTAACAAAACCTGCCTATCAAAGGATCACCTCATTAAAAATTTTATCATGCTCATTATCAAACTTGTAAAAACCCTATTGATCCAGGCCGTATTTCAAGTCGGGTCAAAACTGGATCAGAAATGGTTTCCCAACAAGTAGCAAGATAAGCCAATCAGATGCATACATCCCATTAACATGCTTAAACATTACCGATTATTTAGCTCATCTGAGAGCTTGATAATTTCGCCCACATTCTGAGTTTAATCAAAATCCAAACAGAAACATAATCTCCAAAAAAATAATACGCTCTGAAAATCAGACTAAATATCACCTTATTAGTACAAGTGGCTTTAGCTCGTTATTGAATATTTTAATGAAGTAAACCTATGAGCAAAATCTGAGCAAAATCTTACCAGAAAAGTGGATTCCACAGTAGTATCAAGTTTAGCTAATCAGATGCAAGATTATATCAATAATATGCACAGTATGCATTCATTATTAAACTTGATCTTGATGATACATGACCACATTTCAAGTTTGATAAAAATCGGATCCCAAAAATGGCCTGGGGAAAGGGGACATACAATATACAATAAATGCAATGCTAGACAAGTCTAAAACTTTTGCATCTATGGTTTATCCATTCACACCTGACACATGCACATGATGCCAAAATGATCCCTATGTCAAGAAGCTATTGCATGCAAAAGAAATGGTGCATGGTAAAGTTTCATTAATCGATGCCACTGCTGCTTGCAGGTTTCAAGTGCAAAGAGGTACTGAATGCTAATTAAAATTAAACAAAATTCCACATTAATAAGAAAATTGTACCCTTATGCTGTTCACATTAAACCACAACCTATTCCATTTGCAGATTATAATAAAAGCAAACTTTCTTGATCACTAATCAACCCTAAATGAAAATGATAGCCTCTGGTTGAAATTTACACTAATGTGGTTGTAGATTCCATGGGTCCATCCATTCAAGTCAATAACTCTGTAACAGGCTGCTACTTTGCATCGAAGCTGTTTCTCCAGTTTGGAAAAGCTCAAGCCATCCACGCCTTTAATGTCTGAGATAGGAATTGCTGGGCAAGCTGAAATGAATAAACTTGGTTTTGAAAAAAGAATTTCAATGCATCTATATGATATTGACACCTGAAAGAAAATTATATCACAAGACCACTAATTTTTGTATAGGCCTATATTCCTGTTTACTTCTACAACATTTTTTATTTCAGTTATTCCTTTCTTACCCTAAATGCAAACCATTGATACAGTTCATGCCAGATTTTTTAATGTTATTGTTATTGTATAGCAAACCATTTTCCTTCTTTTGCTTAAATGACCTTGTCATATAGTTTATAGTAATTTCTAGCACTAGGGCATAATGTAAAACTAGATTTCTTCTGTGAAAACTATTCTGTTCTTGAAGTCAGTTAGTCTGACCTATACCATTATGACAAGCATTAATAGACTCCTGTTGTACAAAAAAATGCATGCCATCAAAAAAAGTTGGTAACCAGTTTTCACTGGAGAATTTAAGAGGTCAAAAAGCCATTTTCTCCTTTGAGTCAATGTTATAAATAACCTTTTGAACCCCAAATCAATACTGTTCTTCTTTGTCCAAACTATTATCCCTCTACATTGTTTAGCAATTGTAGATGTGGAAAATTAGTTAACTCTTTATCTCATACAAATGCCTTTTGGCGCCTCTACCACATTCACATACAGGTGCCTTTTGGCACCTCTGTAAACAGCAGCCATTTTTAGTGGGTTTTCGTAGTGCCACCTTCGGAGCAAACCCCCCTATTACATACTACATTCATTTGGTGTAAATGACCATTATGTCAGATCATGTGGTCACTGTTTACGCTCTAGTCATTTAAAGTAGGTCGTAACTGTGTCTCTCCAAAATGGCGGTCATGGATATTGTTCATTAGTTGCTCAAGTTTTCACTATGAAAGCTTCAATAACTTAGGTAAAGTCTCTGATACTGATGTAGGATTTTATACATTATCAAATTCAGCTGATTTATTGATGCAGACACAGAAGTTGCAATATCCTATTTCAAGCTGAAAATTTATGGGTCAGATGAAAATTTGTCAGTACATTTCTGACCACACAAATTTTTTATTTGACCTCTCAGTTCTGACACCAGTGTAGGGGTGGGTTAACCCTCCATTTTACACCCCTTGGGGATACACTGCTTAATGTTTTGTGAAAAAATATAAACATGCTGAATATCTACAAAGAAACATATCAATTTGGGTTTAATGAATTATTTTACAAAAAGGACCTTAAGTATACTTATCATTACAGCATAATCGTTGGGCAAAAGCAGTAATGATTTCACCCAGATAAGAATGGCTGGTATCTCTAGGTCAGTAATGCTGAGTATTCACTTTATTACAAATATTTTTAATTTTCAACATTTATCTGATCCAATATTTTTTGAGACCCAATTTTTTACACCAAAAAAAAAACACCCATTATTGGAACTAGATTTTGTGCCCAGATTTTAGATTCTTTTGGCTCTCAGATCTAGGGCAAACAGGTCTGAGCTGCACACAGACAGGCAAACCTTTGCAAATAAATAGGGTAAGTTGGGATTTCAAGTAAATATTGGTCAGGACACAAAAATGATGGTTCCAATAAGCCAAAAAAATAAAAAATAAAAAAATAAAAATCAGAACAAAAAAACTCTTAACTTTTACCCTTCTGCACATAAAGTGAGTGAAAAAGCCAATGAAAAGCCATGTTTCAAACATGACTAGGCATTTATCTAAACGGAGATCTCTTGGAAGAAGATTTATTTGGATGTCTTCAGAAGCAGCGCCCCAAGATATCTTTCCCCACTCACATTTCCAGTGAAAATGATAAAATCTCCTTGGGTTAATGAATTAAAGACATTTGTGAAGTTTTGCCAATTTACATCCATAATAGCTACAGTTGTTTGAGAGAAATCTTTTTCCTATTGTAAAATAACATGGACACTGCATTTTTATAATTTAAATGCTGATGTCACCAGGCTTTTTTATAACCAGGTAAACGAAACTGTAGCACTTGGTAAAGGTACACAGCAAGAAAGAACAGAGGTATGGATGAGCAGAACACAAAGCAATGCACCATATGCTGCATCAATGGCTCATATATATATATATATATAAACAAAACTGGAGATTACATAGGTTTATTTTTATGAAAATCACTTACATCCACCTGAAAGTGCTCCTTTGTTGACTTTTACATGGGGTGCCAGGAGATCTGTGATCTGCTGCAGGGCAATTACACTGGCAGGGTAGTTTCCCGCTTGTATCTGCTCATTAATGATTTCTTCCAGTTCCCGACGAAAAGCCTCACTGTTAAGGATGAGCGAAACACGCCCTCGGTCTTCCATTTGTTTCACGTCTTCCTTAATATCTGCTGGACGACGCAACTGCCGGACATACTCTGGGTCATCAGGATCTGACATGATACAAATTTTTTACATTACATGCAGGATCTCAAAATTCTGTAGAGGACAAAATGACATTTTCACTTTATTTCATTTTCTCTAATCCAATACTGTAAATTACCTATTTATTTTCCAAGGCATTTAATTTTTTTGGTTTTTATGAAAACTGACATTATCAGTACTTAAATAATGTAAGAATTGAGAAAGGAATCCAATTTTTTAATTTGATAAAAAAAATGTTTTTCTGTGGTATTTCAATTCAGGATTTGTAGACTCCACTAATTCCATAAAAGCTGAAAACCTACAAAAGTGAGTGAATTCACAGTATGTAACCCAGGATTCTAAATGTGAATTCACAGAATATTAGCTAACATTCAGAAATGAATTCATAATAAGCAGGCAAAGGTTCAAAGATGAATATACAATATACAAGCCATATTTTAGAAGTGAATGTACTATATACAAGCCAAGATTCATAAGTGAATGAGCTGTATTTAAACCAAGGTTTAAAAGTGATTGCACAGTATCTAAGCTGCGGGTCAAAGCTGAGTTAATTGCGTATAAACTGAGGGTGAAAGTTTTATGTTCCTTCACAACACATCTGAGGTTATTTTACATGAAAATACATTAAGCACTGATTATTCTAATTACTTAGTGAAATTAAATTTGGATTTGGATTCCAATGTTTTTTAAATCATAGCAACACACAAGTACATTATTTGTACCAAAATGGAGTAAAGTGCCTTGTCCAGGGACATACAGAAGTAGCACAGTATCCGACACAAGCTCATTCAGCTGAGGATTCAAACATACAATCTTACTGTTACCAATTCAGAAAGCTAAAAGAAGCTGTAAAAGTAAACATGGGATTTATAGAATGTTGCATCTGATCCTGTGCACAGTGCTGTAATGTACCATTACAGTATCCAAGTTGCAAAAACTTCACAATGAATCTCATAATGAATCAAAATTGGCTGTAATGGACCAGAATGTGTTTTTAATGAATTTCATACAATTTTACAATTTTCCTTAATCTGAATGGGTCTTCATACCGAACTGCATATCATTTTCTTACCTTACATTTACCATCACATAAAGCTATCTGGGCCTTGCAATTCATAAAGACTTTTAAACCACATGAGCTTAATTAGCAAAATTAAACATACAATCAAGAAAAGTAAAATAAACAGTAAAAGTACCTGGTCTATCTAAACAGTTTTCTTTATCATTCTATCATTTTTTTAAAATATTAAATTTATGTATCAGAAAAGTCCTGATTTAGTGTATGTATGTATGTATGTGTGTATGTATGTATGTATGTATGTATGTATGAATGTATATATATATATATTTAAGAATGAAAATATTAATATATATATATATATATATATATATATATATATATATATATATATATATATATATATATTCCCATTCCCTTCATAATATCCAGGAATTCAAATGAAATATATTTTACCATATGTTTATAAACTTTTAAAGCTTGTCTGTTTTGAGAAACTATTTAAGTAACAAAACTAAAATATGTTACTGCACATCATGAACATAAAACTTTGTGTGCAACTGATTGAGAATTAATTAAATATGTTCTCTGCCACCTGGTTGGTAATTTGTGCCTATTAAAACAAATCTAACCTTGAAATCAACTGAATGCATGTAAGCTGTGCATTATATTTTCAAGCTACACTTTTATATGTTCATTAAATACCTTCTATATTTATAAAAAGTTCTTTTTTTAAATGAGGGGAGAATGGCCTCTTACATTTTTCAGCTCCAGAATAGTCCCTGAAGTTGATCACGTTATTATTTACTGAACAGTACAGTACATCCTCTGCTAGTTTAATTTATAACTACTGCAGGTCCAAATCAAATACAAGATGACCACTTCTAATATTTCATACTACTGGACATACAGATCAAATGAAGGAAAACAGTGACCAGTCCATATCTAATATGGGATAAACATATTTTGCAAATCATATTACTAAACATACATTGAATGAAGGAATACAATGTCATATAAGTGGGTGATGTAATGTTGCAGGACATGAATAGTAAATGAATGCTTAATTATATTATGGCAAAATCTTCCTAGCAAACACAATACTGAAGATGTCTCATAAAAAACATTCATAAGCTTGTTTTGACAAGTGTGCAGACACATTTTACTTCTAAAAACAGAGGACCACATGTCAATAAAGATGACATTTTGCATTCTCACTTTCTCAAGAGTCCTTTAAGAACAAGTTTCAACACATTTTCTCACAGTGCCTTGTACAAGTTATCTAGATCCTGGCTATTTACATAAGCTGGCCCTAAATGGAAAGAAAACAAAAAAGACCACAAAAATTGACCCTAAATATAAATGAAAACCTGGCTATCACTCATTCAAGGACTACTAGTGCAGTCACATGCTACATACAAGAGACTAAATGTTGTAAGCATTCTAATTTCATGACGAGTACAAGTGTAAAGTGCTTTAGATACAGTATTTTAACAGTTCAAAATGAGATAAAACATACTAGTATACAGATATCTATCAAAGCAATCTTTTTTTTCTGGATACTGCATGTGATTGAAAACTGGAAATGAATCAGTATGCATCATTACATACTGCAATGTTGTAAATATCTACAAATAAGAAATTTGGGTCAAGTTTAAAATTCAAAGGCAATTTTTGAAGCAAGGTGGAAGGAGAGAAGAGAAAGTGTTAATGTCCATGAATGTAAAGGAGATGGCTGTGTAAGGGACCACATGTATGTCTCAGATACCAAGATATGTGAAATGCTCTAAACACCTTGAAATCCTATATAAATATGTATTCCTTCATCAAAGCATACCAATGATCAACTCAGTTGTTTTATGCAAGTTTAACCCTTATACGGCAACATTTGCTCTCATACAATAAAAAAGATTACATGAACTGTGCATTTCATTGACAAATCTTAAAGTTTGAACCTGGATATTTTTTTCATGACATACATGTATTGAATTAACCCTCAAAGGCAGGTCATAGTGACCCAGTTCATATGCAACAATCCCATGTTGCTACTACAATGGTAAATTGTAATCAATTCTGATGTGCTGCATAGTCAAGAAAAAGCTGTGTGCAGAGGTCTCAATAGGATTTTAAAACTAGGAGTCCAGGACTCCTAATTTGGTAAAAATGGGAGTCCCAACAGCAAAAGTTGCAGTCCTCAATAAGCCAGAAATCACATACTATCAGTTATAGCAGCTTTAGCACATATCTGAATCTCATTGAAATCTTCATAATTTTTCCGTTTAACTTCAAAGCACTTGTCTAAACTTGAATATGGCATTTTATCCAAGACTCTAGATTTAGAGTTAGCAGGCAATATTGATAGGGCAACAACATGAAATGAAATTAGCTTCGCTACAACATTTTTGGCTAATAAAAAAACGTATATATAGTCTTGCGTTTGGAGTGGAGAAATTCAAAGGCACCATGACAGGAAGCTGCAAACTTGGATATAAAAATGCACTGGAAGTAATTGTTACATAAATAAATCTTTATTTCATATTGACCAACCACCCTAACAGTTAATTGTTATGTTTTAATCTGCTTATGCTTATGCTGACATCTGGCCTTGATACTGTATTCGGTAAATATAATCAAACTAGCCATGCAACTGACTTGGTCTGAGGGTGGAAATGGAAATGTGAACTGGAAATGTGAATGACCTACAGTGGACTACAGTCAATTTTTTATAAAAAAAAATTTAAAAAAACAACAGAAAATATAGTTTTGCTGCAACTTTAATGAAAACTGATTACCTCTGAAGCACTGATATGTATATGTACTAAGGAATTTTTTTTAAAAACTGTCAATGTTCTACAATTCATTTGATGTTGCCACAACAACAATAAGTGGGTAGTTTTTTTGTCCTTCAAAGGAAACCTATATTGGCACCTTCAGTAACAAAAGCACCTTCATCAAAGCAAGCAGGTGATCTTTGAACAAAGAGGTCACCAACATATTAAAATAAAAGCATTGCATCAGTTTTCATAATGATTAGAAAATATTTATTTTGCCACAAAAGTTTCCTTCCTACAACAAAAATGTGCTATGGAGGACTCCTGTGTGGGTGACTATCTGTGTCCACCAAAAAAATTTGCATCCAAATATGCATAATTAAGCATTTCCAAGATCTATGTGTGGTTAGTGCGTTTGGCAGATTACTGGCTGAACCACAAAGTGAATGCTATAAACTACCAGATTCTGAGAGATTATATAAATTACCAGATTCTAAAAGATTATATATGTAACATCAGTTGACTGCATTCTGTTACTAGCAGTTTCTTAAACCAACTTTTGCTTCATCCATAAAAAAGAGGACATTATTAGCATTAAAAACATTGTAACTAAGTCACTGTACAAAATGCTCCTTTTGTTCATTAATACATATCAAAAACATGAAAGTCTTAAATAAAAGTTGCAGATATGACCTGCAATATGATTTTCTATTTGGTATATACTGCATGAGTATGTGCTAATTTGAGGTTAAGTGGTCTTCCTGCCCTGTAAGCTCTTAACATAATGCATTTATAATGTCAACAAATAATTTATAACTTTCATAAAGTGTACAAATTATACTCCTGAATAAATTAGCTGCATTAGACAGGACTTAATCATTTTAAAAACTCACTCCCAAATGTAAAGAGCTTTGGATGGCATTTGGTGTGACCCTGAAAGCTGACTACATCAAATTTCAAAGGAAAAAAGCACTTTTAGGCCAAGAGCTTTTCCAAACTCAAGTTTTAAATTAGAGAAATTAACAATGGAATACTGGTTTGACCAGTTTACTTTACTTTGTATGATTATTTAAGCATTTGTACAAACAGTGGTGACAAGCCTTCAAGGACATATATAAGGATTAGTCAATCCCTGATGGTTTTTAGCATCCATGGAGTTAATAGCAAGAAAAAAATGTATGCTCAAAACCCCATAATTGTGCCAAAATTACATATTAAAAATGTGTGAATTTTTAGTGTGTAAGCATTTGTTTGCTTGTATGTGCATCTAAATGAGTGGTTCAAAATCACCATTTTGTAACCCAAATCAGGGTCATTGGGACAATCTGAAGGGTCACCAGTTTCTTTTTAAGGTAACAAAACTTACAAAAATGTGGAAACTGGCTTGTGAGGATCAGAAAAACTAATTCTGGGTGGCAGCCAAAAAATGGTTCTAAAACACTGATGTAGATGGTTCTTCAAACAGGAGTCACTATAAAAACTGTTTTTGATGACATCAACTGTCATTAATAAAAAACAAAATGGATAAATCTAGTACTTTCTTTAATGTATTCACATGATGATGGGATTTTAATATTGTGCCAAGATACTTACAATATCTTTCACTGGTTTGTAAACTTCCCTTGAAACTTAACTCATTCAAATTTGTTTTGCTTCTGTCAATGCTTTCTGGCCCAAGAGGGTAAAAATTCACTTCTTAGATCTAATAATAATTTATATGTAAACAAGAACAGTGTTATCTTTATCATAGATGATCTTGCACAATCATGTGGAGGTAATATCTTGGGTGAAATTTGCATAGCAGCTTATGGACCAAACAAATGTCAAATATTTGACACTAAATAGTACTAGAGTGGCATTCACTAGTGCTGCTGCTTTCAGACAAGATACCTGTGGCTACAATATTAAAAACACCTGGTTAGAGCAAGGATTCTATGTTCCTGAATTATCAGAAACCTATCATATCTGACTTGACATACAGCTAAATATTGTTTGAATCAATTCCATCCCATTGCTACTAAATTTATTACACACTTTTACCAAGTTCTGCCGAATTTGCATAATTAATTCTTATGATTTATGATGCACTGTGATTCACATTCTAGCCCTACTATGCTTCTATCACAGGACACACTCACTCTAAACATTTCATGAGTCCCTTCAAGCATGAAAGGTTAGATGAAATTTTTTAAATTAATCATACCTACCAAGCTGAAGTCTGTTCATTTAATAAATACTTTTACATTAATGCTTAACATCTTGTCTTGTTGTACAGAATATTAGGGATTCACTTCTGACATCACAGTGAAATATGTCACAGTGTGTGATGTGTCGAATTTTGAAAAACTCTTAGAAGCTTTGGTTAAAGGAATTGTATCAAAGTCAACTTAATTAAAGTAGAAAGGGCTAGAGACATGATTATTTTCATTTCATCTCTGAATCAAAAGGGAATTCATTCTAGCTGATGTAACATGACAGAGTCAGATGCCATAAGACCCTTCCCCAAAATCAACTGTTGAAAGGGTGAAAGGGCGGAGCTGGCAAAATATGTTTGTTCAAAGTAATGTTAATTACGGCATGATTAGTTGTTTAGTTGTCTTGTCAATCCAAAAATTCTATGGAACAGGTTTAGGATACAGTTTATTCCAATTGGTTAATATGGATTTATGGGCATAACTAAGTAAGAAATTAAAGGTTTTACTTTAGGAAAATTCTTTAGTCTACAATCTTTTTTGGAAAAGGGTAGTGAGTCTCACGGGGAGACTCCCTGAGAGCGTGTAAGACATTATCTCCTGTAAGATATCTCGGGTAAGACATTATTTCCTGATTTGGCAGTAAAGCGGGAGTTTTGTCTCAGTGAAGTAGACAGACTCTACATTTGAATTCCTAACTTTTTTCATTATAGAGTAAGGGGCCAGATAGTTGTCTCAGTTAGGAGACGGACTATATGTGAGGTTCATGGAAATGAATAAAGAAAACTGCAAAAGGTACGCAATCTTAGTTTCCCGATTTTAATATGTTATTTCATTTGTTGATCTATTTCAAATGTATTCTCGATATGATGCATGTATGTATGATTTCATTTTGCAGGATTTTAGTGAAATGCTAGTCATGACATTTTATTCTTTGATTTTCTAATTATCAATTAGTTGGAGAATTGGCAAGATTGAATGTAATTAAAATTTCATTAGATTAGTTGACAAGATTGCTTGTAATTGAATCTTTAATACATAAGAGTGATTAGGAATTTAAATGAATTAAGCTTAAGGAAGGATGGGTAATGTTTCATAGTTTTATGGATTAACTCTTTCTAGTATGATTTAATATTAAGTGTATATCTATATGCTAGTTTGTAATATTTAATTGGTGAGTAAACTATTTTAGAATAGTTAGATCTGAGGGTCTAAACCATATGTAATTTAACACTGCTAGATTGGTAGAGTAAGAAGTCAAGGGTGGTTACATACTGGGTTCATACAGCTGAGTAGAATTTAATTGACCACCCCTAGTGTGACCCAAATTAAGACTGTTTATGTAAAAATAACAGTTAGGGAGCAATGAGTTACAGAATTTATGCCTTTTGTTTTCTGAGCCAACTAATGTAAAAATAATATAGATATACTTGGGAATGTGACCTATTGTCTATTGGAGACATTTTATTTATTGAAGGAAACAGCTTTCCTGGATTCACATGAGAAATCCCTGAACAATCACAGGACCAGAGCAAATTCTAAGCAGAAATTTAAGTCCAGAGATGATTGTTAAATCAGAGTTCGACATCCAAGACCAAACAGCTAGACAAAGATCTGCAGGGACCAACTGAAGTCTTGATGTCCAGCATAAAATAGGTGATGAAGTCTCTCATCGTTGCACTCAAAGGTCACATCTCATTGGCAATGAAGATAGAAAATTAACTTTAGTGTTTAAAGAAATTTGTATTGTCTTTTTATTTGAATACATGTTAGTACCATTTTCCTTCTTTTTGTAACCAAGTCATTGATTTCTTTTCATTTTAAATTCTGTTGATAAACTGATTAAATTTTATATTTGTTCATTGAAAGGGGGCTCGTTGTCGTGTTATTTCTTCAATATACTTGTTCAGTGATCTGCATTCTTCTTTCTATCTATCCACACTGGGTAAAGTACACAGCAGAGGTCATTCCCTAGCAAAGAACCGTAGTGAAAGAGGTTGGTGTGTTTTGCACACCGCCAATTTGTCACACAGTGAAATAGGGTTCAACCTGTCCATGGCAACCAACATTGCCAATATGGCCTTTGTAGACAAGTAACATCTGAAGGCAGGTTCAGCTCTCCCAATTTAGTTCATGACAAATGGACATGCTATGCACCAATTTAGTTTATGACAAATAGACATACTATGCACCAAATAGCATTAGCGTTATTATCAGCAGTATTATCATTATTATTCTGCATGCATTATTATTAACAATAGTAGTATGCTAACTAGATCTTTGTATTTAGTTTAGCTATTTTGTAAAAAAAAAAAAATTATGCAATAAAATAAAAAGTCTCAACAAGATTTCAGTATCTTCAGTCAAATACCTCATGTACATCATTCCATCATAACATTCTCTTCTATCACTGTGACATGTGTTGATGTTTTGATCAATTTTTAAAAGTTCATCACTTGCATCTAAACATTACCATATGACCAGGCAACACAGGACTGACTATTTGAGAGGTCAACTGGTTTAATTACACAAGAAAACAGGTGTTCACACTTCAAACAACTGATGGATGAAGCAGTTGCTCTAAACTTACCAAGACCAGAGACATTCAACTTTTATGAGACCTGTAATGATTATGGAAATGAAAAGCTATGATTCATTTAATATACTCTTCTATATACCACACCTTTCGTGTGTGTGTGTGTGTGTGTGTGTGTGTGTGTGTGTGTGTGTGTGTGTGTGTGTGTGTAAACCATGCATTGCAAATCAAATAAACAAGTTTAATTTGCATTTTTGAAGCATCACTTCTGCTAAGCTCCAGTGACTGCATAAGACTGAAACTACTGCTTGGTTAAGAAATACAAGGCACCAACCATGGAATGATATGAACATGCCAACAGGATGAAAAAAATTATCACAAAACCGCACAAGTTTGAGTCACCTAAGTTTGAGTCACCTTGGCAATTTGTAGAAGAGTGGGTAATTCAATAACTTCCTTTTTCACTCACAGAAATGAGTGTGTACATAGCAGTTGGTTTTCATCTGTAGGGAGTAAATGTGCAGAATCTGGTTGTTAGTCCTCTCCACCTCCAAACTTAAACTTGTTCTAGACAAAAATTTCCTTGCACAAGGAATCTGCACTGTTTCTTCTGTTTTGAAGATAACATGCGATGTTCATGCAAATTTTAGTGATGATGAAATTTGAAATAAAAAGCATTCACACAGTACAAAGGGTATGGAGACGGTGTCAAGTTCTGCACCAGATCAAATGAAGCAGCCTCAAATTGCTGAATAATAATCACCAATACCCTAGAGGCAATATGTTCAGAAGTAAATTTTTTTTAAATCTTGTAAACGATGAGAATGTCATATGAACAGACAATATAGACCTACATCTGTAATCTGCATGCAATAATTACAATGAAAAGGTCAACACATTAAAAAATATACAGAGAACATTTAACCCTTTCATCACTGCAAACGGCATATGCGGTCCAGGGGAACTAATCCGTCAACACTATGGACGAGTTTTCGGTCTGGGGCAGTGTTCTTTGTTAACGTTATAGAACCCGACTAAATATCTTTCGGAATACCTCAAATATCTTCCCTCTGGTAATGTAGATGTTATATTTGGATTATCTCGTGAGTTTACAACTAGAAATAACGAACAAAGTAGGAACTTTTAACGTGTTTTCCGAATGCTGAAATTTGTATCCAAAATGGCAGCGTTTGAAGGATTTTTTTTTAGAGGAGAGTTTTCGGAGGATTTAAATAATTTTGACTTGATAAATTTGTTTGACAATGAGGGAAGACGTATGGAGAGACAATGGAATGCACTTGTGGGTGACAGTGATGACGATGAAGATGACTTTGAAGGTTTTGAACCTGAGGAATTGTACGCTCCACGTGGTTTTTTTTTTGGACGAAGCCCGAAAACCAAAGAGATTTGTTTCAGTTTTCTGACAGAGTTGGGCACACCCGAGAGTTATATGGCTCCAGGAAGCTTCGGATTATTTTCAAATATTCTATTCAGATGAAGTTTTTGGAAAAATTGTCCGTTTAACGAACTTCAATGCGACAATCAAACGTGGCAGAGGCGATATAGGTCACTTAGGTGTGTGGACAGATCTCACCTTGGAGATCACTTTGGTTCATTTTATAGAATTTTATATATTATGGATACCATGAAAGAAAGACTTGTGTTGCTACTATGATTATTCACTAGTACATCTAGGGTCAATTGAAAAAGTTTTGAGAACATTCTAAGTTTTCTAAGAGGTAATAAAATAATTGTATTTTACCTGTTGTTACCTGTTTGTACCTGCATTTTAACAGTTGTAATAGATATGCACATTTTATTGAATTAGTCATAAAATTTGATTTTTAACCTTGATTTTGACACCTAATCCAGCCAGATATCTTTAACATTGGCAAAGTTATGTTGTTTCAAAGTCCACAAGTCATTTTGCTTTACAACTCCAAAGTTACTTAGTGTTGAGGACTCTATGCCTACAAATCACTTAGTGATGAAAGGGTTAAACAAGAAAAGATCATCAAGTTTATGTGTATCAATAATGTAACATATTGTAGGTTGTTTATCATTAATAATATCAATAAGTATCAACGGTGCATTATTTCACCCTTACTAATGTCCCTTATTCTGTGACATTACACAAAACATCAGGCAAGATGACAAATTGATACAAAAGAAATAATCCTGCTTAAGTTTCAGTAAACCTAGAGCTTATGGACAATAAATATTGTTTTAGACAATATTATACATTTTATCCTAGCTGATTTTTACTTTGTCAGAAAGTAAATTATTATTGTATGTTTGACTGGTACTTTGTTTATTCTTGTTATACTGCATTACAATGGAGTTTACCCATATAAGCATATATTCCAAGTTTAATCCAAGTCAAATCATAATTATGGCTTGCAGAATGGTAACAAGCTCAGCCAATTAGATGCAAATACACCTTACTAATATATGCAGATCTCACTCATTATCAAAACTGTCTAGAGATCATGATGACAAAAGCCCCTATTCCATGTTTCATGACAATCAGAACTGAATTATGGCCTCCAGAGTGATAACAAGCAAACTGTTGAAATAGACAATGGATGGACAAAGACAACAGATAGAAAACAATACAATAATCTCACTTGGCTTTAGATTGGCATATTTTGCTAACAGTAGAAAATGTAAATTTAGCATTAAAACTGAAACTCAATCTTTTAAGACATAGTTGGTACCTTTCTGAATGAGTCAAATGGCTTATTGATCAAAGCTAATTCAAGATACATTCAATAACATGATTCACTTGTGTGAGTGTTCTTAGAGTGATCAAGTACTGTTATTTCAAAAGTGATTCAGAACTTGTACTGCTACTGCTTTTATATTGATCAAACATGACATCATATAACAGTGATGTGCTGGTAGGAGCAACATGCAATGGCATTTTCAGACAAAATGCTTTAAATTAAAATGGATCTGCATAATTTAAATACATGTAAAAATTTCCCAACATGTTTGAAGTCAATTTGTCTGTGTAAAATTCACAAATATGCTATTCAGGCCTATGAAATTTTATTAGCAGGATATATAAAAAAGATAGCAAATACAGTAAGCTCCCAGTACATTCATGAACACAGAATCTGATGTAATGATTATTGTGCATATAAAGTTACTTCCTTGAAACATGAACCCAGCTGCATTCATTTCAGAGCCACATCTACATAAAATTGATTTGAACCATCACTGTTTGTGCAGGACACAACATTGGCCTGTTTCTACTGAAGATTAATCACATTATTTCTGTGACATTTTCACAGGTCACTTGATATTAAAAAGCTACTGTAACTTCAACAGAAACAGTCCCCTGATGGGTAAAGATGCTTACAGGTACCTGGATACTTGCCCTTTGATAATAACCCTAGTAATAAAATTAACAATTGGGTACCCATTAAACACAAAAAAGCTTTCCAAGTTCATATCAAGACACACAATAACAATTACAGTTCAAGGCTCAAGTCATGTGCACATTTATTTATTATCACAAGGGTGCTTACAATTTATTTATCATACATGTGCTATATAATCATGCTATCCTTTCTCACACAACCCCAACACTGGACCATCCTAACTTTGTTAATGGTTCATGAGCCATTTTTTTTCTCAGCCTTGAACCTGCTTCTTTTGAGATCCTGATGACATTAACTGGGTCAACAACTTTTGTCACAATTGACATTAAATACTGATTAAGAAATATTCTATGAAATAAAATTAAAATACATATTACAATTTTTAAAAAAAAGCACAATGTCTGGTTTAACTTATTCTTTTTTTTTTGCCTCCAGTTTGAGGATTTGGAGTGAGCATTAGCTGTTCAAGCCATGGCTGCTGTTCAGATGCTTTTTCATTAGCAGGAAATCAAAAATATATTTTTGAAATTGCAAAGGCCACACAAAAACTTATCTTACAGTAACATGCACTTCTTATAACCATGTTAGGAAAAAAAATGAAATGGACAACTATACAAAATGAATTTTTTTCAATGAAATATTACAAATATAAGGGGAAAAAAATCTTCGTTATTTAATAACATTGAAAAAGATAAAACAAATTTCACCAAATGTGTAAATGTAATTTTTGCATGAATTTTACATGGGTCGTTTATCTTTTCCAGTGATACTATAAGCTCCATACATAAGCTCCAGATAAAATAAAAATTTTCAGAGCAACATTCATAGCACACAAAAAATTAAGTATTCCTAAAGGATTTCTTATTCTCATCACAATCTTCAGTTTGGAACATTTTTGTCCCAAAATCAAAAAAAAAAAATCAAATTGTGGAAAATGTTTGTATCACGTTAAAAATGTTCTCTTGCAGTTGGAAGTATTAGATTTAATTAGATTTAGTGTATGATTGTTTTCCAATATTTAATTTGCATTGTTAATGTATAGAACCTCAACCTTTGAATATATTTTAAATAAACAAAAACAGCCTTAAAACTTGTTTGCATCCTTTAAAACTTTTGCCTCTTAAAGTGGAAATATTCAGAGACAAAAGACAAAATGTTACAGGAGATTTTTGTTTTATTTAATTCTCACTATTATCAAACCAAATAAAAATAATAAAGTGTTTTGAGAATTTTTAAAGTATTAATATAGAACCCTTAGGTTCTAATTATTCAGCTGCTCTTTTTCAAAATAAAGATTAAAATGAAACTTTAAAAGCACAGATTTCCTATCATTATCTGGGCATATAGGTGTTTGTTATCATAATTAGGACACAACTCCCTCTCCCTGCTGTCCCATAACACACACACACCCACCCCTGGACACGGTCAAGCTCTAAAGCTAGGAACAGTACAGGCTGCACAGCCTGCTGCCCCTCTTTATGCAACTCATTCTTCAGTTTGGTCCTCGAAGACCACCATGGCAACATGATCATTTTGGTTGGTGGTCAAAATCATTCAACCATATTCATCTAAGTGGTGCTAAAAGTCGTAATAGATGGCCTACATCAAGCACTAAATATGCAAAATTCCATCACAAAAATTTTATTCCAAATTCACAATATTTGGTCAGTTGCTTAGGTAGGTGGCTTACACACAGTTGGTATAGGATCACCCTTAGGCACAACTGGTAAAGATTTGATTGAAGTCTGCCTGGGTGGACTTGCAGATTGGTGGCAGGTTGGGTGGGAGTGGCTGCCTTGGTGGGAGAGTTGGTTTCGGGTCTGCTTGTTAGGAGTGATGAAGTACATCCACATTAGTGGGATAACTGGCATTGTTCCTGAAAGGTCCAGCTTGGGGCCAAACACCCTCTTAAAGGGACTGATGCCCAGCCTGAGGCCGAAACCAGTCACAATAATATCCATTGTAGACAAACCACAACTATAATCAGAAACAAACACATTATAAGTTGGAATCATAAGTCTCTTCATTTATATTTCAAAACACCTGGAACAATTTGTTTACTTCACATTATAGAACATGTACTTCAGTGTCGTTTCTCAGAAAGCTTATAGTAAAAGGTATTTTTAATCAGTACAATTGTTTTACAAATTTTGAAGTTCATATCATCATTATAGCAGTAATAACAATATTAATTTAATTTAAATCATGGCTGCAAAGGAGTTGGAAAAATCATACCAGACACATTCATCTTTAAAGCCTTCAAAGTCAGGTTTTCTCCGAATCACTGTCAAAAAGTGCATAATAAAGCCATGTATAATCTCTACCATCCACTTAATTCAATTCTAACTCATCATTTAAGTCAATATTATCATCAAAATCATCCAAATCGATTTAGTGATGTAGACGTAGACAAAGAACTTGTAAATTTCGAGTATATGAAATTCCAGCTACAGTTGATCATGCGGCTTCACTGATTTGATAGTGAACAAGTTCTCTCAAGATTATAAAGCGAATGCAAAATTATTTTGTGAAAAATAATTTTATAGCTTAACGACTGTATTTTACTCTTAAATCTTTCCATACATAATATATGTGTACCAAAAATGTGAAATGGTTATAATCAGTGTATCCCCCAGGAGTGTAAAATTGAGGTTCAAAAAAAAAAACCTTGGTGACAGAACTGGGGGTCAAATAAAAAATGTGGGGGTCAAAAATGTACTGACAAATTTTCATCTAATCCATACTTTTTCAGCTAGAATAGGATATTGCAATTCGCACAATATTCTATTTCTCTCTCTCAAATATAAATAAACCAACAGGCACAATTAACACAAATGCATTATCCATTCAAAGGATACTTTTATTAGTTAATTTTCCTTTTAGTTTAAAGTCATACTTTTAACAGTCTCTATCATTTTTGTAGCAATAATATAGACCAACACATTACATATAAGCCAATAAAAAACTCCATATAAATCTTTTTAACAAAACAGTTAATTTACTGCCTGTCATAAAATTTGTACTATCATCGGTTTCATTGTACTTCGTCCTAAAACACATTTATCCAAAAATCAAAGAGGCTCATAATTCATCTCTTCTTTAACAAGTTACACTTAAACATTTAGATCTTTCTTTTGTTGCAGCAAAACTAATGAAATCTGCAACGACCCCCTGAATTTGTAATCCAAATAATGGATTTGTCTCTGCAAGTTTACTTATTCCTTTGTTCTGAAAAAATGTCTTAGGTAATGAAGTGTTCAAAAGATATCTTGTGGTGATCAAGGTCAGATTTTTAAAAATTCTCAAACAATATCACGAAAGGATTATTCACATGTGTCGTCTTCGAAATCTCACCAGAAATCTCATGCCTTGGATGTGCCGTATTCTAGTCAAGGGAATATTTTATCCATTTTTCATTAGAGTCAGATCCACATTTACTCTTTTGTGTTCTGCTTCTTTCACTTTCTTCGCTAATGATTCTTAGTGCACGCTGTTTTCATCTGGAGATCACATTTTAGTTAAACGTCTGGACATCTTGTTGAACTCGACAAGATCAGGAAGAGCTACTTTGTCATAATATTGCCTTATGGTAGTCTGGTTCTCAGCTCTGTATGCTCAGTATTGCAGTGTGCAACACAGAGAGCATATGAAACAGGAAACAGGAAGAAGTATTCAGATGCCATCCCCTATGATGTATAATCAAAGTATACACTATGCCATCTCTAATGCAACACATTGGATATTAAATAAATCCTGATTATATTTTGCAAATCCTTTGTGGAAAAAAAAACGCACACCAAAAATTTCTGTGCTTCATTTTTCTCCAGTGTTCGTCCCTGATGCACAAATGTGTGTAAAGGGAAACATTGGTTATAACTGCTGTTAAAGTAATATACAGTTCACTGCTTAACAAGCCTATGGGTAGTGGACTGCAGTGTGTAACTTCACTAGGCATATTGAAGGGCTAAAAAGGCATACACTCTATAATGGTAAATGGGTTAACCATTTCCAGTGTTGTTTAAGAAGTACATAAATATTTGTGATGTATAACAGGTAGAGACATTACATATATAGGTAAAATGGGTTAATTGATTAAACAGATATCAAACCTAATGGCATACAGGGTTGAGGCATGGATCTATTAAACATACAGCAGGCAAATACTTAATGTTTTAGGTACTCAAGAACACCAACACCTGAGGAATAGATGAGCAGTCCACCTGGAATCTTATTTGTTTTATCAGGCTCAATTTGTAGTTTTTCTGGTGGACTGAGAGTTCAGTAAGACTTATCTCTCTGAACACTCCTCTCTCCTCCCAAAGCAGCCAAAGATAATGGATACACCCATATCTCTGTTAATATCAGGATACAGAAGTACTTAACAGATGGTTGTACATGTCTATACAGCCCTATCCTCCCCCATATGAAACTTGTTAAATTATAGGCTAATCCTGAACTCCTGTGACAACAGGACAACTGAAATTGTACTGCATGAATCATCATAGGCAATGAGCTACAAAGCTGATGCCATTACATGAAGCTTTGTACAAACACCAATATTTCAGTCAGGCAAAATAATTATATGACATGATTCATTCAGCAAGTTTAATTTTTGATCACTGAAAACCCTTTGATATAAACTAAATGAAAACCAACTCTACATGTCAAAAATATTGTTCATCCAAAGGAACATATGCATCAACTGGCAATACATGGATCAGAATTATATATGGTATAAACCTCACCTTGAGGGATTTTCTTCCATTGTTGCCCATGACTCACACTTTTAAATGCAGTCACAAAGCTGGTGCCTTGACATGAAGCTTTGTACAGATCTAGTCCAGCTGGTAAATGAGCCCACATAAAAATTTAGCAATCTAATTGATCACATTTATACTAATATACCAGGCAATGTGGTCTGTGTTAATGTGTCAATTGTTGGTCTTAGTGATTATGATCCTACTTTTTTGACAAGAAAGGTTAAATGAAATAAGAAAAATATACACACAACTATCCTCTACAGAGCATTCAAAATTTTTAATGAAGAATAATTTCTCAATGACCTATATAAATTTTAATGGAATATGATCCAAAAATTTAGACACACAGATGAAGCTCTTAGTTTGTGGTGGGACTTATTTATGATTGGTCTCTAAGCATGCACCAGTTAAAAGTATATCCAGTAAGAATGAAATCCAATATAACTGGCTTACTACTAAAATCCTAGATGCTATGAAAACACCAACCAATTTAAGGCGATGGGAAACAATGCACAATATAAAGTATGGAGAAATAAAATAACAAATATGATCAAACAGGGTATTAAAAAAACTTTATTATCAATCATTGCTTGAAAACAGAAAGAGTAACACTAACTCCATTTGGAAAGTATTCAATAAAACTCACTGGAGGAACACACAAAGATCAGACAAATAAAATTCACTCTCTGGTAAATGACACCATAGTCACGGATGACACTGACAGTTCAAATGTTTTCAATGATTTTTTCACCACATTACCACAAAGTAAAAAGAACCAGTGAGAGAAAAAAACTTTAACTCATTAACCCCTAAGCCAAATAGCTAGGCAGTCCCCTACTGCAGTGGTCCCCAACCCACAGGCCGTGGACCAGTACCAGGCCGTGAATCAATGGTACCTGAATCAATGGTACCGGGCCGCCCAAGTAACATTAAATTATTTCAATTTTATTTACTGTGATTTATTTCTCTTGGGTTTGTGCTTGCCATGGATGAGAGGTTAACCAGGAGCTGAGAGATGTCACCTAAAGCCGAACCAATACCATGCATCCACAAAATATCGTGATAATGGGGCAGTTTTAGGTCACATCATGAGATGAGATGCTTTGGTGGAGTGAAGGTGTGTATCACTCTTCTCTCTGTTCATCGGTACTTGTTTAAGAGTACTTGGTGTATGTGTATATTGTGTTTGCTCAAATTTAACCCACAAATTAGCCAATATGAGTACAAAACAGACATCTTTAGAAAGTTTCCTTGGGACAAAGAAAAGGCCCAGTGATGAGACAGAAGAAGAGCATTCAACATCAAAAAACATAAAACTTGTAACAGACAATACCATTCCTACTTGAAATATGAATTTATCGGGACAGGTGATTCCCACACCAACCCCTCTCTGCATAGTTTATGCAACCAGCTCTCTAATGAAGCAATGAAGCCTTCAAAACTGCTTCGCCACTTGAATGTCAAACAATCTGGATTAAAAGACAATCCCCTAGCTTATTTTGAAAATAAAAATGGGAACACGAAAGACAGAAGAAATATAAAAGATAATCCACTGAGAGCTTCATATTTGGTGGCTAACCGTATTGCTAAGGCTAAAAAGCCATTCACTATCGGTGAAGAATTGATCCTGCCCTCCACCGTTAACTTCTAGGAGAGGCTACTGTGGAAAAGATAGCACATGTGCCTTTGTCAGCTAGCACTGCGACTAGGTGCATTGAGGAAATAGCCGAAGACATTGAGACACAATTGTTGGAGAGAATTAATACATCACCGTGGTATGGACAAGGTAATACTACTCGTTTATATGCGATATCTATATCAGGAGGATGTGCCTGAGGATTTTATATGTGTTCTATCTTTGCCAACCAACACCACAGGAGCAGAACTGTTCATGTCACTGGATGGTTATATCAGGACAACTAAAATGGTCCTTTTGTGTGGGCATATGCACTGAAAAATGTAACAGCATATTGGTATTGATTGTTGATTGATGTCGTTAAAGTTATTAACCACATCAAAGCACACGTCCTGTCTGTTTCAGCAGCTTTGTGAGGAGATGGACGCAGAGCACAGATGCTTCCTCTTATACACAGATATAAGATGGTTATCCCAAGGAAATCACTAAGCTAAGCAGAGTATTTGAATTAGGAGAGCCATTGCAAAGATTTCACTCAGAAAAGAAGTCAACTCTGGCAGCACATTTCAGTGACAAGGTAAGGGTCCCAAAACTAGCTTACTTGTGTGACATATTCAGCCTGCTCAATGAACTCAATCTGTCCCTTCAGGGGAAAATTACAACCTTTTTCCAGATGGCAGACAAAGTAGCTGCATTTAAAGCCAAACTGGAATTGTGGGGACGGCGCGTGAACAGAGACATTTTGGATATGTTTCAGACATTAGTAGGGATTTTAGGTGAGACTTAGCCTGAGCATTCATTCTCTCACTTGGTGCATTATCTCCTGTCTTTGCTTTTAAAAAAGTTGAGTGTTACTTCCCAACCACAACAGACCCACGAACTGGTAAGGAAAGGATCTGTGACCCATTTGTCAACAAACCAGGTGAATCTAGCATGTTTGTGCAAAAAGATCAACTGCTGAAGATTGCAAATGACAAGGCCTTAAAACTATGTTCCAGACAACAACTCTGGATTAAAGTCATGGCGAATACCTTGAGATTGCAACCACCACACTTAAATCCCTATTGCCATTTCCAACATCCTATCTGTGTGAAGCGTGTTTTCTGCAGCGACAGCAACCAAATTAAAACAACTGAATAAACTGGACATAAGAAAGACACATTGTCTCCTATTATCCCCAGATGTAACCGTCTTGTTGCAAAGAAACAAGTTCAGGGTTCTCATTGATATAGCGTTCTAGTGAGTTAAAATGTTTAATCACTTTATATTCATTTTTTGGTGTAACTGTATTCTATTTTGAAGGCATGTTTAAATACAATTAAATTGAAGTTATTAAATCAAAAAATTCTAAAATATAAACAATGCCCCCCCCAGCGGGCAGCGGTAAAATTATCAAACGTTAACCGATCTGCGTCGATAAAAAGGTTGAGGACCATTGCCCTACAGCATACTTGAAGAGATCACCTAGAGCAGTGTTATCCCCCTTATCCAAGACTTTCTGACAGCACTTGGCTTGCATATTTTTCCAGAGGGTTGATTTGCAGTAAATGTTTTTATTTACTTGCAGTAAGTAAGTTATTATTTATTTATATTTGTTTAATTAGGTTGAAATTTGCCAGTATCCTGAAGACTTGCTGACAGCACTTGGTTTGCATATTTTTCCATATTTTTTTTATATTCGTTTAATTAGATTGAAATTTGGCACATCAATTCTCAATAAAATTATGTACATAATGGTACAAATTTCATGTGACATGCAGAAATAAAACTGCATAAAGGTGAAAACAAATGATGTTCTTATCAATTTCCTTCTCTTGTCATGAATAATCCATAACATCCATTAGGAATTCATACCCAATAATTAACACATGAAATACACAAAAATTCCACTTGTCTTCTCTCTTATAAACTTAACCTCCTGTGAATGCTGTTCAAAATAGCATATTTTCCTTGCTCTGAAAATTCTCCATCAGTCTGTCAAGTAAAAGTCTGCTCTAAATGGCCGATTCTCATCAATTTGCATCATTTTCAGATATCTTCTGAATATCTTCATTATTTCTGCTGCAATTGAAACCAATATTTTTCCTTCGTTCAGCAGTGCTCACTCTGCCTAAAATACCATGCTAGAATTTTATTGGTTCAAGTGCCTAAATAATTAGGAAATGGATTGAAATCAACCAATAGATGACTTGACTCATCAAGAGGGAAATAAACTTAGACAAATACTGCCACTCAAACATGGTGCCCAAATACAAGCTATGTAAACTCTGCCACACTATAAAGGCTTAATGGAGATGAGGAATCCGGGTGGCAGGTGTTAATGAGTTAATGAACTGAAACACTCTACAGCAGCAAAATGTCTAAGGAGGTATGTTTCTCTATCCCACCAGTATCAACAAACTTTGTTAAAAAATGTCACTGAACTTGATACTAAGAAAATTACAGGACTTGATCAGATTGGTTCACCACTCATTAAATCTTCAGCCTCTGCTATTTTATATAAAAAAACATTCATAATTAATTTAAAGTATTACAACCGCATCTGTTCCCAAAATATGGAAAACTGAAAAAGTAACTCCTATTCACAGATCTGGTTCTAAAAATGATGCTGATAACTACTGGCCAATCTCAATACATCAAAACTGATTGAAAAACATTTCCACAACTCTTCATCTCATATTTAACCAAACACTTGCTGTTACACCATAGGCAATCAGGCTCTAGACAGAAACATTCATGTAACACTTGTAACTTTGGAGTTATAAAGCAAAATGACTTGTGGACTTTTGAAACAACATTACTTTGCCAATGTTAAAGATATCTGGCTGGATTATGTGTCAAAATCAAGGTTAAAAATCAAATTTTATGACTAATTCTATAAAATGTGCATATCTATTACAACTGTTAAAATGCAAGTACAAACAGGTAACACAACAGGTAAAATACAAGTAAATATTTTATTATCTCTTAGAAAACTTAGAAAGTTCTCAAAACTTGTTCAATTGACCCAAGATGTACTAGTGAATAATCACAGTAGCAACACAAGTCTTTCTTTCATGGTGTCCAGAATATATAAGAGTCTATAAAATGAACCAAAATGATCTCCAAGGTGATATCTGTTCACACACCTATTATCGCCTCTGCCACTTTTGATTGTCGCACTTAAGTTCGTTAAATGGACAATTTTTCCAAAAACTTCATCTGAATAGAATATTTGAAAATATTCTGAAGCTTTCCTGGAGCCATCTAACACTCGGGTGTGCCCAACTCTGTCAGAAAACTGAAAAAAAATCTCTTTGGTTTTCCGTCTTCGTCCAGACAAAACCACGTGGAGTGTACAATTCCTCTGGTTCAAAACCTTCAAAGTCCTCTTCATTGTCATCGCTGTCACCCACAAGTGCATTCCATTGTCTCTCCATAGTCTTCTCTCATTTTCATCCAAATGTATCAGGTCAAAATTATTAAAAAAATCTGATAACTCTCTATTTACGTTTCTTCAAACGCTGCCATTTTGGATACAAATTTCAACATTTTGAAAACACGTTAAAAGTTCCTACTTTATTCGCTATTTCTAGTTGTATACAAGATAAACTCACCAGATGATCCAAATATAACATCTACATTACAAGATGGAAGTTATTAGAGGTACCCCGAAAGTTATTTAGTCTGGTACTATAACGTTAAAGAAAACACTGCCCCAGGCCGAAAAGTCGGTCCATAGTGTTTATGGACTTACTTCCCCTTGACCGGTTTTGCGGTCTGTCATGATGAAAGGGTTAAAGTTTGGTAGGCCAGCTAGTAAGCGGTAACCACATGCTGACACCAAATGGTGTCATCAAATTCAAAGTTTTCTTTAAGAAATGGATTCTGACCCTACACCCCAACATAAATATCCAAATACCAAAAATGGGGTGGCAAGGATCAGAGGAAATTCAGACTAGCAAATGTCTTAAGCTCTGTGATGTAATATACTTATCTGAGTAATTTATTTTATTAAGCAAATGCATATCTTTTCACATTTTAATACCTAATACATCATAATGATAATCATTTCAAGGACACTAATAATGACCAATGATTACCCAAACTGTCCTGACATGGTCATTTCCAAAAATAAAGTTGGCATTACCCATGGAACAAGTACAATGGACATGCATAATTATAATTCACTTCTTAAATTAATTTTTCAATGTCTATGTCTATTTAGCCATCACAACATGCTTATGTCTATACAAAATATAATCAATGATTATTTCCTCTTATCAATTTCCTCCTAATGCAATAAGAAATAACATCTAGTTTTTTTAAATCAGCAAGATTCAAGCTAATTTCTGTTATAAAAGTCAAGCCAAAATATCAATGGAACACATGAAAATCATGCACTATTTTCAAGCTCCAATGTTCAAAACATGTTCCCCATTTTCAATTTAAAAAGATGGGAAAGGATATCTTATAAGTTTCAGTTCCACAAGCACAAACTAAGCACATCTTCCACTAGATCAACTTCTTGTATAACATGTTTAAAAACTATGTTGATTGTTGATGTTTAAACTTTTAAAGTGATTAGAGGTTGAGACAACAAAGAATTTGAAGTTAAAAATGTATGTTTTTTGAGAATCATTATCACAACCAGTTACTAATGAGAAATGGATGGAGAAATAGTGCAGGCTTTTTTTATACAAAAAGTGTCATTTGATTTTTAATTTAACCATTATTTGACAATAATTGCATCTTTTGGGAATAGACCATAAATCATATCATCAAGGAATATTTTCATAACCTAACAGGGTTTCACTACAACTTTCAATAAAGAGGCCCCAACCACTCACCTAACTTTTCACATTCTTGTCCATATTTTGATGAATTATGATAAATTGAAGTCAACTTTTATTTCCAGGGCAAAAGAATGACAACCTGTCCCAAGCTGCAAGATATTCAATTTTGTTTTGTTGAAAGGGAAAAGCTAAACCAGAGCAGGCTTTTAATTATCCATGATGTGATGAAATGACTCATCCACCAGGCCATAGTGATTGACAACCTTTGCATGTGTTACCTGGTAGCATGCAAAGCAATACAAATCCAAAGCAAAGTAGCAATACAAATCCAAAGCAAAGTCATAAAACAAATCAAGCATACAGTATATCATTGTCTATTTCTATAAGTTTATTACTTCAGAAAAGGTTCAGATGCAAGATGAACTAATTGCATGCAAGTACCATTGTACTAGGGCAGCAATAAAAGTTTTATATTGTAACTTCTATCATAATAGGTGGAGTTTTCTTTAAAAGACTAATAGAATACTTTATGATGTATTGGTGTATAATGGAAAATGCCACTCAAAAGTAAAAATTATGCATCAGACAGTCTTTGCTGTGCATCTGAGATGAAATTTTGATCTCAAAGGTGAACATTTTCTAATGAGCACCAATGTATACTTTAGGATTATTTTAACTGTATTTAATCACATATCAACTTTCAAAACAAAATGCAGTCAGAACTGTAGGTAATAACAATACATTGCATTCAAACTGTTCTATGAGATGGCCTGCAAAATGATACAAATGCCAACACATAAAAAGATCCACTCCCATCCCTAAGATTTAAACATAATGAATAATTATTTAGTCCTCAATTAAATCTGATTACAAAAAATAATTATGAAGTCCTCAATTAAATTTCTCAATTACACACAATGAACAATGATATAGTCCTCAATTAAATCTCCTGATTACACAAATAATAATTATTATGTTCTCAATTAAATTTCGCAATTACACTCAATGAGTCAGTCTTGAATTAACTTTGTCCTATAGAACCTATTTTCCTTTTATTAATAATAAGCTAAATTTTTAAAAGTTTGCAGAACATAAACTTGAACCACTGAACAGTATTTATTTTTGTAGATGCATACAAGTTAATATTTATACTGGTTATTGTGAACAATACCCCAGTGCTGATGAAAAGCTGACATTATGCTGCCAGTTTATGTGTACCATGACCTGGTACAAGTTCATATGATGATAGAGTGCAGTCAGGTGATGACCCAGATACATATTCCTCATTATTGTTCTACAATGGAAAACATGGAAGAATGTGAGAACAGACTCCATCAAATACTTGAGTGGGGTAAAGAAATTCCACCCCAAGGTCAGAATGTTTGTTTGTTTGGGTTTTTTTGTTTCTTTTTAATTTATTCCCTTCCACAGGATTCAAAATGATCCCATTCCATTCAAATACCCATTCTTCAATTTTGCAACTGAAAGTTATGCAGACCAATTGCATTATGTGTAAACAGCACTTGGTCCACTGAGGAAGTAGCATAAAATTTAGGAATGCAAAAACTGCTTTAGTTGGAAATCAGACAAAATGCACTTTTCTGCATCCTGACTGCTTATTGGTTTTAACAGCACCATTAACAAAATGCTGACCAAATACTGCCAGGAAATCTAAGTTGCCTTTCCCATGGACCAAAATAAGACAACCAACCTAACAGTTCTGATTACCAAGTCAGTTATGTTTACAAGGTTGAGGCTCTACTAACTAATCAACCACAGCTGCTACTGTCCAAGGTTTACAAATCATTTGTTATCTCCCAGAACTTAACAATTAGCACACTTCAACCTTTTCCATAAAGCTGTTAATTAAGACAAGAATCTGAACCAAACTGTAGTAGCAACTAAAGATTATG
The DNA here is from genome assembly GCA_016746295.1 of Potamilus streckersoni. Taxonomy (NCBI): domain Eukaryota; kingdom Metazoa; phylum Mollusca; class Bivalvia; order Unionida; family Unionidae; genus Potamilus; species Potamilus streckersoni. The sequence goes on from JAEAOA010000531.1 coordinate 1,693,125, forward strand.
TAAAATTAATGTGTGTGTATGTATGTATGTATGTATGTATGTATGTATGTATGTATGTATGTATGTATGTGTGTATGTATGTATATATATATATATATATATATATATATATATATATATATATATATATATATATATATATATATATATATTAATACTATTATACAGGTTTGAGATAAATTTGTACTTTACTGAGTTTTCAACCCAGAACCCAGGTCCACCAGTAACTGGCACCCTAACTGCCACCCATCACCTTGCCTGCACCAACCCATATATGTGGTTAAATCTGGACCTTGTTAAGTGATCTAGGAATGGCTGGATCCAACAGATGGAATATCTGATTAAACATCAATCACCACCCTAGGCCTGGAGGTTTCAACAAGTTTGTTTCTATTTAAATGCTTCCAAATGTCACTCAGCATTGGGTAGCAACTACTTGTCCATTAACATGTACCTATCAGCTTGGGCCTGCTGGAAACAGCAGTAGAAATGTTATATGATGTGTGTCACATATTAAAAATGTTTCCATAACCTGAACTAAAGGAAATATATGGCATGTAAATCACCATGGTAAGTCAAACTGGTAAAGGATGAAATAAATCAAACATATATTAAGCAGGGATCCAAATTGTGAATAAATTAACCAAAATTTTATTCTAACAGGCAAATAAATTTGCAAAACAACTGTCCCTTAGCAACACAAAAAAATCAACAGGGCTCAAGCTCATTAATATTGATTACAGGGGCTGATTGTTACTTCCAATTTACCTATCCGTACCAAACAAAATACAATGAGGGACACTTCTCCTGCAAATTATTTAAGAATCAACACTTATATTTCTAGCTACATTTTACACAGCTTATAATTTTAAGTTGGTAGTCATTCTGTGACCAATGCATTTGAACAACTTTAAGCCTTATGCACCACTCCCTCGATAACTCTAACTCCCACCCAGATAACTCGCGAACCCGTGGCATGGCTCCCAATTTTTTTCAAAGAAAATATATTTTAAAATGTGTTGAATGTGAAAAAATCGTGATAAGAAATGGTAAATTAAACCTAGATATATAGCTCATTTTTATCATCGAAAATGGTGATTATTGCCTGTAAAGATAGAATCCATATTGTGAAATTTGCAATTTCTAATAAGATATCACATATTATGTTAGTTTTTTTTTAAATAGAGAAATAGTTGTCAATACAATGTAAATAAACAGCGCAACGAAAATTCTGGTAAAATTCTTTGGCAACAAGAGAATTGAATAAATACCAATTAAACGTCTTGCTAGATGAAATTCACATTATAATTCTTTAATTTCATCTCAACACTATAATAGCAACATATATATTCTCTTATATGAAAACATGAAAAAAGTCAGTGGACATCGAAATCCGTAAGTACTTCTGTGAGAACATAATTGCATGCCGGCTTTTTTTCTATCAACAACTTGGGGAAGTGTTTGTTGCAATAAAAGAATCAATTAAAAGAGACCTGTGTTGTTTTATCACTTTGAATATGTCTTTTGTATCAAATCAATCAAGTAAAATAAAAAAAAGTTTAAAAGCATGCCAATAGGAGCATACGTTCTTGTATTCATTACCATTATCAAATTTCATTTTACTTGACCATTCGAAAATGTTTTCACATTTTATGTATTAACATCATTCAAGTATATAATATTAGTAATGTATCCTAACCATCTGTAAATGTGACCATGGAGAGCAAAGTAAATATGTGAAAGGCGTAGTTAGTGACTGAAAAGCTGTTCATCATAGATAGTGTTCATAATGACGAATCGAGATAAAAAATTTGCAATGAACTAAAAATTGCCGAGTCAACATTTAGAGGTTTCGCTTAAAATGAGCAGAAATTTAGAAATTACTCACATGATGCTGATGCAGATGAAGGGATGAAATGAAAGCAAGCACGGACTGCAGGCGATAACGAATTAGATGATGCTGTGAACGAATGGTTCACACAGCAATGTGTCACAAACCGCAAGTGTTATCGTGTTCTAATTTTTATCATTTTACATTTTTAGACTCGTTAAATTGGTGTTGGTAATGCTTAACCCTTATGAATTTATTTTTTCTTCCATTTTACTTCTACCGCAATAAAAATCTAAAATCGTTTGATCAACATTGTTTTTTCGAAATGTGTTGATCTTTTGTATTTAAAAAAAGTCTACTTTGGATGAAACAATAAAACTAGAATGCATACCATTCACAGCAAAAATTAGTGACGTAGTACACAATGTGAGTTGCACATGTGCTTAGCGAATGGAAACCACGTGGAATGTTTTGATGATCAATATACTGCAAGTTATCCTGAAATTAATGTTACTCTGTGAGGAAAAAACTAAACAAAGTACACAGGTATAAAGAGATATTTATTCACTGTTAATCTTATCACGATTATTAATTTAGTATTCAACACTATAACATGTAAAGCCACCCCCATCCCCCTTTTGCCTATATGTCGATCCCTTTGTTAGTTTTGTTGTTTGTTATAGGTCCCTCGATAACTCGCACTCTCGCTTATATCGCTTATATCGCGGTCGATGTTTTTGGACCCTGATGTCTGCGAGTTATCAAGGGAGTGGTGTATTAAGCCTTGATACAATTCCCAATTTAAATCCAGAATTCAGCTTAAAAAAATGAAAACACCAAGCAAAAGTATGAACCATCAGCTAAGCATGAACTATACTTCTTTCACAACCTGACAGTAAACATAAATAATAATGATACCTGACCCTCTAGTAAACATTTTCACCCTATGGTTGAAATTCTTCCGTGTATTTGAGAGTGATTCTATTAAGAAACATCTTTCTACCTATTTATCACTGCTGGTTAGATGAGAAAACATTAACCCATATCTCATAAATACTGTCCAACCCAGTCACATTATCCTGACACCAGGCTGATGGGTCCTAATACTAACTGCTTCGTGCTGAGCATTAAGCAGGGAGGCTGCTAGTACCAATTTGTCAAGTCTTTGGTGTGACTCAGCACGGGTTTGAACCCATGACCTTCTGCATCCAAGGTGGATGTTCTAACCACTAGGCCACCAAAGATAATGAAAGAGACTAAAATTACTATAATTATCCCACTTGTTTATTTTTGGTCATTGTTTTCCCAACTGTTGAAATGCTCTGTTGCCATAAAAAAGCAAGGTAAAAAAAGCACACCTCCTGGTCATATAAAATGTCAGCGCTTCTTGTAAATTATTGATGTTAAAAAAAAAAACAGTACAGTGGCATAAATATATCAGTGGTAAATTTTGCAGTGTATATATACTAGATCTACAAATGGAATCATTTTCCTTTGCAAACAACAAGGAATCTTAAGAAATCTCTTGCTGAAAACCCCATGCTGATATAGCAAATCTTGATGAAAACCCCATGTTGATATAGCCATATTGATGAAAACCCCATGCTGATATAGCCATCCTGATGAAAACACCAAGTTTATATAGCCATCTTGATGAAAACCCCATGTTGATATAGCCATACTGATATAAAAAAAACATGCTAAAATAGCCATCTTGATGAAACCCCCATGCTGATATAGCCATTTTGATGAAAACCCCATGCTGATATAGCCATTTTGATGAAAACCCCATGCTGATATAGCCATCTTGATGAAACCCCATGCTAATATAGCCATCTTGATGAAAACCCCATGCTGATATAGCCATCTTGATGAAAACCCCATGCTGATATAGCCATTTTGATGAAAACCCCATGCTGATATAGCCATCTTGATGAAAACTCCATGCTGATATAGCCATCTTGATGAAAACCCCATGCTAATATAGCCATCTTGATGAAAACCCCATGCTGATATAGCCATTTTGATGAAAACTCCATGCTGATATAGCCATTTTGATGAAAACTTCATGCTGATATAGCCATCTTGATTAAAACTCCATGCTGATATAGCCATCTTGATGAAAACCCCATGCTAATATAGCCATCTTGATGAAAACTCCATGCTGATATAACCATCTTGATGAAAACTCCATGCTGATATAGCCATCTTGATGAAAACCCCATGCTAATATAGCCATCTTGATGAAAACTCCATGCTGATATAGCCATCTTGATGAAAACCACATGCTGATATAGCCATCTTGATGAAAACCCCATGTTAAATGCCAAGTGGAAAGAAATCATTTGCATATCTCAAAATGTCATGAAGTGTTTGTCGTTATTACAGTATTCAAACACATCCATGAAGTATAAAATATATTTTCCACTGGAATCACCGGCTCTAAAAAATGTCCTATCAACTCCATTGTCTTTCACACATTGTGCTTTTCTTGCAAGTAAAATATCATTTTACATTTAGTGCACTTAAAGCTTTCTTAACAATACATCAGATAGGTGAAAGGCAAGCAGTATGCAGAACTATATTTTGCAGTGATCACACTAGCAAAAATGTTTGTTTGATTTTTAACATGGCTTAAACAATTTTTCAGTCATATCACTAAATTGCCTACAATACCTCAGTTTACAATTGAGTCTGGCACTGGGGAATCATGCAGCAGACATGTAGCATAATATCCCTACCAATCACATTATCCTCATGCCAGGCCGACCAGTCCTAACTCTAACCTCTTAATGCTGAGTGCCTAGCTAGGCAGCTATTATTACCATCTTTACAAGTCTTTGGTATGACTTGGCTGAGGCTTTAACCCATCACCTCCCACAACAAAAACAGACTAACCACTTAAGCCATGAGAGCAGCCCATACTGGCAAGAGATGTGAAGTTCACTCAATATTTCAAGAAAAAGTTTTCTCAAGTCAATTTTAAACTCCTTTCAAACAAAAAGTATGTGTATCAAATGTATGTAATGCAAATAAATGTGTGTTTGTGCGTGTTGTTCTTGTTGTGGTTCATTTTATTAAAGGATTGATGAACATAATCCATCACAAACATTTTCTTCAGAGTGTACATTGCATTTGCTTTCATCAAGACTTGCTTTCTTTGTACAAGGTATGTAAAATGAGGAATGCATCTAGTGCCTGTTAACCCTTTCATCACGGCAAACCGCATATGCGGTCCAGGGGAAGTAGCCCGTCAACACTATGGACCGAGTTTTCGGTCTGGGGCAGTGTTCTTTGTTAACGTTATAGTACCCGACTAAATATCTTTCGGAATACCTCAAATAACTTCCATCTAGTAATGTAGATGTTATATTTGGATTATCTCGTGAGTTTAGCTTGTATACAACTAGAAATAACGAACAAAGTAGGAACTTTTAACGTGTTTTCCGAATGCTGAAATTTGTATCCAAAATGGCGGCGTTTGAAGGATTTTTTTTTAGAGGCGAGTTTTCGGAGGATTTAAATAATTTTGACCTGATAAATTTGTTTGACAATGAGGGAAGACGTATGGAGAGACAATGGAATGCACTTGTGGGTGACAGTGATGACAATGAAGATGACTTTGAAGGTTTTGAACCAGACGAATTGTAGAATTGTACGCTCCACGTGGTTTTTTTTTTTTTGGACGAAGCCCGAAAACCAAAGAGATTTGTTTCAGTTTTCTGACAGAGTTGGGCACACCCGAGAGTTATATGGCTCCAGGAAGCTTCGGATTATTTTCAAATATTCTATTCAGATGAAGTTTTTGGAAAAATTGTCCGTTTAACGAACTTCAATGCGACGATCAAACGTGGCAGAGGCGATATAGGTCACTTAGGTGTGTGGACAGATCTCACCTTGGAGATCATTTTGGTTAATTTTATAGAATTTTATATATTATGGACACCATGAAAGAAAGACTTGTGTTGCTACTACGATTATTCACCAGTACATCTAGGGTCATTGAACAAGTTTTGAGAACATTCTAAGTTTTCTAAGAGGTAATAAAATAATTGTATTTTACCTGTTGTTACCTGTTTGTACCTGCATTTTAACAGTTGTAATATATAGGCACATTTTATTGAATTAGTCATAAAATTTGATTTTTAACCTTGATTTTGACACCTAATCTAGCCAGATATCTTTAACATTGGCAAAGTTATGTTGTTTCAAAGTCCACAAGTCATTTTGCTTTACAACTCCAAAGTTACTTAGTGTTGAGGACTCTATGCCTACAAATCACTTAGTGATGAAAGGGTTAAAAGGTATAATTGTTTCAACAATAAGTTTAGAAAATAAAATTCACAATACTTGGAGTAAAGAAATTAGTTATCCACTGTTCCATATCTATCTCTGTGTGAAACCTGGCCACCTTAGTTCAGGATAAATGGTAGAAATGAAGGTCATATCATGCAAATGAAAGCATGTACTTGTAAAAACTGCAGAGCTTACAAATTTATCTTTTACTTAAAAATGTCATTAAACTAGACTAGGTTATTGCAATATGTTACCTGATATACTTTTTTCACATTTTCATCAAGACTATTACAACTCAGAAGCATGCAGATGTTATTCTTACTCTCTCTGAGATGATTTAGGTCCAAAATTATTTCTCAATAATCCTGACCTCATATAAAGAATTAGGAGAAATGGGACAAAATAGTTATAAGCATGACAACCAGTGCAATCAAAAAAGATTTCAGGATAGATTTTGTTCATGTTCATAAAATCACTGAGCAACTGGGATAATGAATGAATGGTTTACACATCTGTATCAAAGCAACAAAGAATGGAAATTTGCCTTGTTCATTTTTCATTGCACCCCTTTTGGCTCATTCAAACTCTTTTTGCAAGACTAGAGTCTATTTTGCACAAATCCTGCTAATACATTTTATGGTCAAAAACAGTAGGTAGGACCTAGAAATTTTAATAAACATTTTAAAATTATCAACTTTCAATAGGAAGTTATATAATTTGGTTACATTTTCCTTCCCAACAACATTTTTAGTACATCATAATTAAAAATATTCAAAGAAATTTTAATTAATGAAAATGTCACCTACACCTATTGTATAGGCTGTATATTAATATTTAATAACCAATTAAATTTTTATTAAGTGAAATTTGTGTTTTAATTAAGTTCCTGTTAAGTGTAATCATCATAAATGCAATGTGTATTTAAACGTAATATTTGTCAATCTACCATAAGTTACATCCACAAAGTTTCTTTGAGAACCCAATTAAGTGCCAATGATGTTTTGATAACTGAAATGCAAAAGAATTTGTTGTATAGCTGCAATTTAGTAAAAGTTGGCCTACTTTGTATTCAATATGTTAATTGAATCAAGTAAAGGAGGTGATATAAAAGAAAAGGTAAAAGGCATGCAAGTCCTACATACTTAAAATCTAGCAGCCCTGGTCATAAAAAAAAAATTTCAGGACCAAGAGGTCACCAAAATATGGCATCTCATCTAAAACCTTTCTGTGACATACAACTCTCCCTTAATAATTCATGCAAAACATACTCCACACTGTGGGTATGGGTGCAAGTTACTGAAGGACAACCCCAGACTAAGTGATGACCTCCCCAATTTTCAACTGTGGGTGGATTGACTGGGCTGTTTAAGGTCTGAATACTTGCTTTATAATCGAATTGAGAATAATCATCAATAAAGCACTTTTTTTTCTAATTTTTCCAATTGGTTTCAACAACTTTCACACGTATGCAAAAACATCTGAATTATAACCACACAAGTTGATTGAATTCGCTACCAACAAGTTTCCTTTCTCTAGAAACTAGGACATTTATTTAGTGAAACAACCTTTTGTTTTTATTGTTCTATTAGCAAAATATTGATGCCATGATTTCATTTCAAATAAAACAGCTCATACTTGAGAAAATCTCTGAATACCAATTCTGGAATTTTAAATTAATTACAAATGCTTCTCCATAATGAACTATATATGGGGAAACAAAGCTTTAATTCACCAACTATTCATTTTGTCAGTTGCCTTGCTATCTTTTTTCGTAACTGTTAATGAGTAAACTAAATTAAGCTACACAACATTTATAATGATGTTTATTTGATCAAATGAAATGAGCAGACCTGATTAACAATATAGGCTGCTCGCCCTGATGCATACAGGAATTGCATGCCTTTTAACTTTTCTTTTATTTCACACAATTTTATTTGCTACAAAGATGTAATTAGCATCTTAATTCAAGGTCAGCTTTTAATTTTGAGCAACAATACCATATTTTCACATATATAAGACACATCTTATATAAAGTTTTACGTATAATGCACACAGGGTGTATCTTATATGGGTGTATCTTATGTAAAATATACACAAATCAACAAACCCTGCGTTTATAAACACGTCTTATAATTATGTGTCTTATATGCACGAAAATACTGTATTTTTTTAAACACAAACCACGGTACTATTTGGTATTGAAGGATGATTACTGCAGTCAATAGTCAAGTTTCACGATTTTCATTCCTAGTTGTAAAAACAATTAGGTTAAGTGTTCAATAATTACCATGTGTACCAATTCAATGCGGGCCACATCAAATTTAAAATCCTTCCATTTCAATGTTTTGTATAACGTAATTATTGCAGATCTAAGTTTCGTCAAGAGTAAATGTTTTAAATTGCTATAATATAGTATGTTTAAATAGTTTTATTTATTGTTATTTATTATCAAAGCAAAAACTACAGTGGCTATATTACCTATACATCCGGTTGGGTTCAAAGATACCTAAATTTTTAGTATCTTTGGTGGTTACATTCGAAAACAAGACAAGACTAACTAGTTTGAAAACAAGACAAGAATTTGTTCAATATTGGACTTAAATATGAAAATCAGTTATACCATATATTTAAATTTATTAAACACAATATAATAAACTGTTACTAAACTGTTTAACTTAATCAAACATCAATGTACTGTATTGTTTATTGTTATCATCAGTTTCAAATCCACTGAAACTTGAATCAAATTCACTTGAATCAAATTCACTATCGTTGTCACAGATTTCTTTTTTGAAAGAGTACAACAGTGTTTCAAATCCACAGAATTCTGTAGAATGTATTGACTGTGGTGCTTAATCAGTAGCCATTAATGTCAAACAAAGTTATGATAATTTTTAAAAAAGTTTTTTTCTGTTCTGTCTTTTATTAAAGAAAACCTACATGCACCACCAGGCACTGAATGAGAAGTGACACTTACTTTCAAGTCAACACTATGTCTGTGACTGCATATTCTTGCAGTCAAAATGAATTGCTAAGCTCCAGTCATTAGAATGATGATGTTCCATAAAATGCAATGCCTTTACAATATAATAGTATAAATAAATGATGACTGCCAACAACTGAAACTTTATCTGCCACCAGATATTAAAATGTTGTACACTGCTAGTCCAGCATGAAATTTACTAGCCTTAACCTAGCAGACTGCTGGGTCTTAGAAAATGTGACCATCTTACAAAGGTGGCAGTTATTGCAGGATTGAATGTACTGGTGAAATTCTATGGTCCTAATTCTTAACCAGTCTGCCACCAGATATTAAAATGTTGTACACTGCTAGTCCAGCATGAAATTTACTAGCCTTAACCTAGCAGACTGCTGGGTCTTGGAAAATGTGACTATCTTACAAAGGTGGCAGTTATTGCAGGATTGAATGTACTGGTGAAATTCTATGGTCCTAATTCTTAACCAGTTTGGCAAATTTATACTCTAATGTATTCTTCCTGCATTCTTTAACATTTACTTACCTATTGTATCTATGAACCTTTCTGTTGGGCTGAAGGGCCCATTCACTTGGGGAATGGAGTCACTCATCCCGTCGTACAGGTCCCCACCCTAAAATTTACAAGAAAACTTAGCTAAATACAGTAATATCTGACAATTGAAAATGTATATGTAACTACCACAACAGTCACGTGATTTTCATTATCAGCTGAAAACCCTTATGCTAGTAACTATATTGTTTAATAAAACATTTATAATCTGAACAAAAAAATTTAAATCTTTTTAATCCTGTCTGAAATTAGCTGTCAAAATGTTACTTTAATGCATATCCCAAAAACATCATTTGCCATTATCATGTTTTAAAGTAGAAGTCAGTTCTACCTGGGTGTATTCCTTGCCAGTATCCTCTGATTATGGAGCCATGTTCTTACTGTATACTGACTCAATAAAGCTTTCTGAAAATGTATCACCAGATAACATCTTAAAACTTCATAATGAGGTTTAAATAACAAATTTTGACCAATTATGTTTTAAGGATTTTACTTCTTTCATCAATATCTTGTATTTGATATACCTTTAACAGAATTGTGAAATTAATAGAATTGTGAAATCATGAAGTTTTGTATTTTATCTTTAAGAAGCAAGCTGACTTTTGTTTGCAGGGGTACATGTGTGGCTGAGTGATCTAAGGTATTCTTCCTTACACATTTACACCTCACCTGTCAGCTGGTGTAAAACTTTGGCTCAGCCAACAAGGGTGTGATTGGATTGCCAATAGCTTTCCATGGGTCAGTGGGTTTTCACAGGGTGTGATTGGATTGCCAATAGCTTTCCATGGGTCAGTGGGTTTTCACAGGGTGTGATTGGATTGCCAATAGCTTTCCATGGGTCAGTGGGTTTTCACAGGATGTGATTGGATTGCCAATAGCTTTCCATGGGTCAGTGGGTTTTCACAGGGTGTGATTGGATTGCCAATAGCTTTCCATGGGTCAGTGGGTTTTCACAGGGTGTGATTGGATTGCCAATAGCTTTCCATGGGTCAGTGGGTTTTCACAGGGTGTGATTGGATTGCCAATAGCTTTCCATGGGTCAGTGGGTTTTCACAGGGTGTGATTGGATTGCCAATAGCTTTCCATGGGTCAGTGGGTTTTCACAGGGTGTGATTGGATTGCCAATAGCTTTCCATGGGTCAGTGGGTTTTCACAGGGTTCTCCCATGTTCTTCCTCCATGAAATAAACTGGCTACCATGTATAGCTTATTATGTCCTGAAAATTGGCATTAAATCCATACTAACTTTTATTTGCCAATGGACATATCTATCTTCATGAAGACTTTAGCATAACATTAGAACATTAGCAGAATTACCAGCTATGTTTAGAAATTATACTTCTAATAAATGTAATGAAGCATCCTAACCATTACATCAGATACCAGTTGTGCAAATTATGCTCTCATCTTTCACAATCAAACTTACAATATATTACCAAGCACTGACCAAATATATGAAGCACATCCCAAAGTATCTTTCTGAATTTAGGTAACTAGTCCAAGAGGTCAGAAGAAACACTGTATGTATGCAAACTTAATATTTGGGCTTTGATGTAAAACTGAAGTCAAATTACAATTAAAACATCTTCCAAATTTGTCACTGACTGATTTGACTTAAATGACTACTGCAATATGGGGGGGTAATTTTACAAAACCAAAGAACTGGTGATTTCTAACAAAAAATAGCCTATAAAAATAATAAAGGTTACACAAAAAGTTTGTAAAATCATGCTTCATTTGATATCATTTCTGATGCAATGCAATGGCTGCAAATGGCATATACATGTGCATGCATTTCTCAGGGAAAAAATGCAGAAAATATCAAACATATTACTTCCTAAGTCTCTTGTTAGACTGTTAGCTCAAAATTGCATACATAGGTGACAATGTGTTGCATGTGCAGTACACCACTCCCTTGATAACTAGCACCCTGATAACTCAGGAACCTGCCTAAAAGGCATGGTCAGGCACTTACCCCATTTTTAAACTAGAAAATACAACAAATATTAGCTCTATTTGTTGAACTTGAAGAAAATCATGACCAAAATTGGTGAATGAAACACGCTGTATTGCTCATTTTATCATCAAAAATGGTAGATAGGACCTGGACATTTTAGTCACCATTATGAAATTATCAACTTTTAATAAGTCATGTTCTTCCCAAACAACCTTACACCTTAAATTATGATATTCAATGACATTTTGATCAATGAAAATGTCACCTGTGTCTGCTGGAGACAATACTTTAATCCTTTCATCACTAAGCCCAGGACTCCTAAGCTGGTCCCACCAGCAAAAGTTGCAGTCCCCACTAAGCTACTTTCTTACACTTCAGTTATAGAAACATTAGCACAGTTCTGAATCTCCTTGAAATCTTCATTTCTCAGTTTAACTACAAAACACTTGTCTAAATTTGCATGATTTCCAGTTAGCATGTAATATTTATATGGCAAAAAAAATGGAAATGAAATCAATAACAGTGATTGAGCTGGGCTTCCCCAATGTCACAAATTGCAATTATGTTTTACATATTGGTGACAAAATATACCATCTGGCTATATTTTAGGCTACAACATTTTTGGATGATAAAAACAGCATATACAGTCTTGAGTTTGGAGTGGAGATATTCAAAGGCACCATGACAGGAAACCTCAAACTTGGATATAAAAATGCACTGGAATCAATTGTTACATAAACAAATCATTGTCATAATCACAAACCACCCTAACAGTTAATTGTTGTCATAATAATAAAACTTCTGGGACTGTGTGGTCTTATGGTATAACTGGGGCATAATAACCCTATTTGTTATTGCCATTTTAAAAGAGCTTCATGTGTCAAATAAAACAGTTATTATAGCAACTCTTAGTAATATTATTTTTGTATTTAAATAAATATTTAAGAAAGTGTAATGGGCAAAGGTTCTAAAGTGTGGGTGCATGCTAAATGATAATAATGCTTGTTGCAAGTTGTGTGAACTGGTGCTTTCTGCAAAAGGTGGAAACACAAGTCCTTGGTGGAAACATCTTGGATCACATCGCAGCGATGTTGATAAGAATGAGAGCACAAAAAGTACTCAGAGCATTGCTTCATTCTTGGTCGGAAAACCAAAATTATCAAAAGCAAGGACCTTAGAATCTGATCACAGAAATGTGACCTTTATTGCACAAGATGGGCGACCAATAAGTATTGTGAATGGAGAAGGTTTTAAAAGCCTAATTAATTTTCTGGAGCCTGATTACATTATTAAATCTAGAACAATGACAACTACTTTAATAAATGGGTAATTCAAATCTGTGATCAACAGGCGATGGATAAATGTGGTCTGTGGTAACAAAGACTTCTACTTTTAAAAAAATGGTTAGTGTTCTAAAAGATTTAATGTGGCTGATCACAGTGACCACATAAAAAGTTGGATTATACCTACCATCTTTGTATAAAAAACATTCTAAATAAATTTATCAATAGCATGCAGTCTGATCATTGCAGTTACATAGGTATGGACACATCAGACCTAGTAGTGCATTACACAGTTAGCCTACATAGCCATACAAAATATTAAAGAAATGGAGATAACAAATAGTTGGTCTATGGTTGTACATGTCATTCATGTGCTAAGGGTACCCATTAAATTTTTTCAAAATGAGTACCCAGGTTGGTTTTTAGTGATTTTTGACAGCCCTAATCTAAACCAAAGATCTCAATGAGTAAGCATTGGCAATATTAGCTCTCAGACTAGCACTATTCATTCAGGGGTTCCTCAAGTCTCAGTTTTAGGTCCTCTCCTCTTCCTTATCTATAATGATCTACCATTAAATAATGAATCCACAAATGCAAATTTGTTTGCAGATGTTGATACTTAAGTTATACTCTCCTTAAGAGGGCCTCAAGGGAGAATAGTCCTCTATAAATAAAGCATTATTATTATTATTATTATTATTATTATTATTATTATTATTATTATTATTATTATTATTATTATACCTGAAGGGCTACAGGTAGCCACTACTGTATTGAGTGCCAAACAAAGCTTCATGCATGTTTCAATTTGTCCTTCTTGAAGTTTATGTAATAAGTGAACACAATTTCATATGCTATTTTGTACTGTTTCATTTCTATGTAAATGAGCAAAGGCTGGGCTAAGATCAAATATCCAAAAGGTCATTTAACAGCAACATCCAAGGTGAAATGCATGCAAAATTTAAGTCTCATATCATTAATTTATTGAGATGAAGAACATGGCCCTATGTACATGTCTCTTATCCTTCAGGAAACAACCATCTATTCACATAAAACCTCTGATCAGCAATCCTACACCATGTTAACAGGATGGAAATAAAAGGATACAACTTGTAACAACATGTTATGGGGGAGATGGAACATTCAGAATGCTCTTATTTCATATAGATTATGGCAGGATCCACAATTCTTGTGGATGAAAAGATTAATGTGTGCTAGAACAGGGCCTACTCTACAATGTGCAAATTCAAGGTTAATGCTACAACATCAATCTTGCACATTACATTTTCAAGCCCTACAATTTTTTTCCTCTCTAAATAGATTTGGAAAACTTTCCCTTTTTTCTTCCAATGGAGCAGAAAATTACTCTTAATGTTTTTTTTCTAGAATATACCCTACTTTGATAAATTAACAAAAAATCTGTGACAAAACTCTTAATCTTTAATAAACTTTTAACAAATTTGTGACAGAATTTGTAATCTTGAACTGCAGAAAATGAACATGTTAACCCCATTTTCACAATGAAAAAACTGCAGTGGCAAACTCGCTATCTCTTTGTTAAACTTTACAATGGTAAAGATTTAGTGGAGATATATATATATATATATATATATATATATATATATATATATATATATATATATATATATATATATATATAAGTCCCCCTCTTGAACAGCCCCCCCTCACCAGCGGCCACCAGCTCCTTAGGCCAGAATCTGAAGGCACCAACAAATTTGTGTTCAAAATTACCCCTCACCAAAGCCCATCCTGCTAACACCAGTGGCCAGCATATTTTTGCAAAAACATAAAATTTACCCCTCACAAGCAGCCACATTTAATTTTGTAATATGTATCTAGAACAATTTTTTTTTCTAATTGTGTTAAGTAATCCAATTTATGTTTCCCAATGTCAGATTTTCCTTCTTCAAGAAAGTGTTCTACAGATACCACTAAGGTTAATATTATATCCTTTACACCTCACCAGAAGCCACATTTATTCCTTAAAGCTGAGAGAGACTTACATAAAGGTAATCCTATATCCTTACTGCATGTTATCCTAAGATGTCTGGTTTATCCACTGATAATTGTTAAGATTACACTTAGTAATAGTAGTAACATGGAGAAGTGGCAATATTGATGGACCAGACCCAAGTCTGCTCTGAAAATGGTTTGATAGCCTTTATGGCTTCCCTTTGCAAGATGGGGAACTTAACATAATTAATGGCTATTAGGCAACAATTGTAAAGTTTAAGGGCCTGGATGTGATATTGTTCAGATCAAATTTGTGTACTTATCCAAGCCATTTTTTGCACTTAGAGTAAAAAAAATAAATAAATATAAAAACAATAGGGTACCAGAATGTGACTAATGAATCACCAGACTGAGACTAATAAATCACGTGACAATTGCTGCCTTTAAAAATATATGGCATTGGTTTAAATGCAGAAAAAAATTGTTTTATCTGTCTGGTAGTTGCAACATTGATGATTATAATTGGAGGTAATGTCAAGATCACACAGTCAGCATTGGCTAAAAATAGAAACAGGGTACTAGAAAAATCACGTGACAACACAACTGGTGGATTCTTTAGGAAAAAAGAATTTAGTCCCGTCAACAAATAATGTGTCTGCATAATTGAATTGAATCGAATGGAATGCAGTTAGCAACATCAGAATAACTCATTACCAAACATTAACATGTCATCATGTAAACGAAGATGATTATTTCAGAAAACTTCGGTTATTATAGTCTACCATATCGGGAGAAGTGGGGAGCAGGACTGGTCAAACAAATTTAGGTAGAAAAGACTCGAATAAATTGAAAAGACTCGAATAAATAACATCATAACCGATAAGTTATTTAGCAGCAGTGGGAAAATGGAGCAAATGGAAAGAGAATTGCATATGTACCAAGATTCAAATGACTTTTTGAATGGTTCTGCAATGTGCATGACCACACCCACTCATATCACCCTTAGGCCAAGAATAAGAACTATTAATTCATATTCAGTTGAAATAAGTCAACTATTATAGCACAAGAACCGTTCAATATTTAATGTTGCTTTAAAACGAAGATATTAAATGCTTTGAAAAATGAAGCTTTCTTACTACGTACATATACTTCTCACAAAAATTTAGTCCCCCTCTGGAAAGGCCACCCACCTTATAAGGCCACTTTCCCGGTGCAGAAGGAGGGGTGGCCGTATAAGAGGGGGACTACTGTGTATATATATATATATATATATATATATATATATATATATATATATATATATATATATATATATATATATATGGCCAGTTTGTATTATTGAAGCAGCATGGAGATTTAGCATATTGCTATACCAGGTCTGTGCGATAATACTGAGTATTAAACTGGCAATACAAAAATAGTGCCATGATTATATGAAGATCATAAACTTTTAAAATAATTCCAATGGTACCCTATTATTTATCAAAATTTGTCTAAATTAATATTAGCAATATTTCACAAATTAAAATGTGTTTTGATTGACAAAAGGTTTATTGAATTCAACAACTGAAATATTTCTGACTGACAATGACCTATTCAATTTCCATAACTGTAATAGTTTCCCATTGATAACAGCCTTTTCAATTCCATACCTGTACCTTTGGTAATCTGCTTCTATAAGATTTATCTTTAGATTCCATGGGAAGTTGCAGCATGGGTAATTAGAAGCTACATCATTATAAACCTTGACACTTTAGCAGCTTTTTCAACAAATAAGTATCTTACAAGAAGACTACAGATGAATGTCTACCTATGAAGATAATTCTAACATTTCTAAAGCTAAGGTGTCACTGCCAACCTTACTGGGGCTCCACTATGCAAAATACCTATTCCATATTTCATGGGATTACAGATAACTGACAAGGTGTGTAAATTGACCTAAAGGATTTGCATTAATTCTGAAATGAGCATTGTGCCAAAGGTTAGAAACTTTTTACACACACTTGACCCCAAATACAATGTTCCAGGTAGGATTCAGTTTGCAGAGGTCATCATTCCATAAAAATTAATTAAGGCACTGGTAACAGGAGACCTCTGAAATGCTGAACAATATCAAAGCTCATGAACTCATTTTATTTTCATCAGAGAAATGGGAAAATTGCTGCTGTGATTCAAAAGGTCATCAAGGAACTGGAAATACAGCCAATTCCCACACCACCTATTGTAAACAGATAATGCACATGACATTGAAATGGCAGGGGCTTTTGGGATGCAACTTTCTCATCAAGCACAATGCACATTCATTTTTTTTACAACAGAAAAACATTTCAATATCAGCTGCTATATAATAAAGTAAGAAGCCAGGCTGAATTGCTTAGCCTACATGACTGTAAGATAAAGCTAATGTGCCAACTAAATGGAACAGTACCTGTGATATGATTTCAAGTTTTCTTTAAATGCAACATGCAGTTTTTGCTGTTTAGAGATCTGAAGATCTTGCTAAAATTAAAAAGAATCCTCAAAGCACATTGTCAGACGATTCATTAGCCTTACAGATGATTTAAAGGCTTGTCTAAACCTCTGAAGTTGGATAACTAATCTTTGTGCCCAATTATTCTAAGAATTCTATTATCATGCCTCGTTATCACAAATTTATTGTCATCTTTTTCCAGCACTGTAATGATGTCTGCAGTAACAGTTCATATAAAAAGGGTTGTGGCTAATGATATCTGGAAATGTATCCACTCATCAAGAAACTTACCACCAGCAATGTTGTCTTGAATCTTGATTTTAAAGCTTCACCTTTTCTCAGCAGAGGTATTAAAGTTTCAGCAAAATGTGCCGAGTGCAGCTGAAATCATTGAAAGAGTGAAGGCAGAACCTGACACTGACCATTTCTCTGCAAGTAACAGTGAAAAGCCAGTGAAAACTGCCACCTTTGCTGCAGTTATCTGTGTTTGCTAAGTTGATTGCAGAATGGTAATTAAGGAGGACCCTGAAACTTAAGCAGGACCTGATGTGACAGATACCTGTTCTTCTGACATGCATGAACATCTCCTGATGCCTATATAACTAGTGCATTGTCTCCAATAACAAAATCTCTTCAATGGTGTGATAATCATGGCCAGACTTCAAAGATTAGCTATGATTACTAAATGTCCATTTTAAAAATCGCAGCAACAAGTGTCCCTTCCAACACACTGTTTTCACTAAAGGAGAGACACTAAATACACAACATTCAAATCAAGTTGATTCTCTTAACTTCTTTGAACAGAATATGAAGTTCCTTCCTGTTGTTTTTCAACGAAAATTCCATCAGAAGTAGGTAGAGCAATAGCATAAAAGGACATTTCAGTTTTACTTGTTCTTTGTTATCAGTATTATCACTTTCTGTGCCTGAATCAGATTCTAGCTGCTAGTAGTGACATTTGACCAGAAAATAAATACCAGTATTCTGGATAGTTAATACCAGAGACTGTCAACAGGACCTGAGTGGGAGAACAGAATGTTTCACATGCACTTAAAATCACTTTCTTTGAGAGCAGGTAGTTATGCAAATGGGCTTGGTACTGTAAGCATCACTGGTTTTGTTTTTGTGAAGATTTCAGTTTTATTTTATATGTTTTTTTTATATAAAGTTTTAGGACCCTTACTTGATGTTTGTGTGTCCTTAGAGCCTAACATTCCTTTTGTTGTTGTTATTGTGGGTTTAACACCCTATTTCTGTACATGATGTGCCCAATATATATGGCAGTAAGTAGAACCAGTGGAAGAAGAACCCTGGAAATTTGCAGTAAGAACCAATGACCCACTAGAAACTATTGGCAAGCTTTCTTACAGTGATCTGTAAAGGCAAGTGCCTGAGACCACTCAGTCACTATCTCAGATGTTAACACTCAAGCAACTAGACAATATCAAATTATGTTCATGACCAAATGTCTTGAAATTGTTAACCCAAATTAAAGAGGGATAAAATATTGACCAAAATTCTTCAAAAATAAAATTTTATGACTAGAGGATTTCAATTCTCTCCAAAACTTATGATATTAATTGGTGGTGGAGTAGGTGTTGGTTTAGGGGGATTTGACCTATGGAAGCAAGTTAAGACTGTGATATGGACTTAGTACTAAAAGAAAAATCAGTCTTGAATAATGCACCCAGAAAAATGCAAGTCAGTCTAGACATTACACAATACTATACATAACATTATCCCACAGCTAGTATCTTACATTATAGCCTACATTATCTAATCAATATCCTAAGTCAATAATAAATGTATAATATCTCTCTTCAATGCCAGCAGTCCTCTGTGTAGTTATGTGACTAGCTAAACATTTTTAGTTTATAAGCCTATACATTATTTAGCAGTCCAACTGAACTTGTGCCTAAAGCCCAGGACTACCAGATGTTAAGTCTGAGCTATCAGAAAATTGCCTGCGACTGAACCAATGAGCCTAGGAATGGTATCTAGATATATTCTTAAATTTTTTAAATAAATAAACAAGTTTTGAAATTAACAACTTCATATTTAAGTACTTTCTTCTTAGAATACTGAATTAAGATGTGTTACAAAAGTCTTTTCCTGGTAATCCACAGGGCTTACCATGCGATTTTTAAACTCTGTTAAGGCTGCATCATTTATCAAAATTTTTAATTGTGTACATCAAATACAATAACCAAAATGATGTTTCATTTGAAATGACTTGACATTTTCACCTCATCTACTAGTTCAGCATCTGACAACAATTTATATTCAAGACACTGATGATGTGCATGCCATACCTTGCATAGCTTGAGATTATTGTATTTGCTACACATTTTTTGCCTCCTATTCAGATTGTAAGACAACACTTGGGTGAATTCCTGTATAGCAAACTAGGAGTACAACATCCATAGGATCATTCTGATATTGTACCCCAAGGTTGCAAATATCTTGGGCAATACATGTATCCTGGACAATAACACAAAAGTGTTGTGTGTGTGTGATTTAGATTTTTATCATAGTATTAACATATTCTCAGTCATATCACTATGATGTCTGCAGTGCGAAAATTTATAAGGAAGTCTAGCACTGGGGCATCCTTCCGCAGACATGTAGCATGTCTCACCCTGCCACATTATCCTGACACCAGGCCGACCAGTCTTAACACTAACCTCTTAATGCTGAGAGCCAAATGAGGTAGCTATTAGTTCCATTTTTCTAAGTCTTTAGTATGACTCGGCTGGGGATAGAACCCACAACCTCCTGCATCCAAGGTGGACCCTCTAACCACTAGGCAACCGGGCATTGAAATGTCAAAGTGGCATAAAAATTATTAAGCATCAAAGGTCACATTAACAATCATGATTTCAAAGCAACCAAGACTTCATCAACATGTTCAGCAAATAGACCTGATGTGTAACGTGCAATACAACCAATTCTATTAGTCAAATAGAAAAGCAATGCCATTTTCACTGAAAATCATACACATCTCTGAAAATAAATTGAAGAAAAAATCTGCGAAACAGTCCAATTAAGCCGAAATGTGGAAATATTTAACCCTTTCCTTCACAGACTATGACTTTTTAGCCCTTCAATATGCATGTATTAACCCTTTCATCACTAAGTAACTTTGTAGGCATAGAGTCCTCAACACTAAGTAACTTTGGAGTTATAAAGCAATATGACTTGTGGACTTTGAAACAACATAACTTTGCCCATGTTAAAGATATCTGGCTGGATTATGTGTCAAAATCAAGGTTAAAAATCAAATTTTATGACTAATTCAATAAAATGTGCATATCTATTACATCTGTTAAAATGCAGGTACAAACAGGTAACACAACAGGTAAAATACAAGTAAATATTTTATTATCTCTTAGAAAACTTAGAAAGTTCTCAAAATTTGTTCAATTGACCCAAGATGTACTAGTGAATAATCACAGTAGCAACACAAGTCTTTCTTGCATGGTGTCCATAATATATAAAATTCTATAAAATGAACCCAAATGATCTCCAAAGTGAGATCTGTCCACACACCTAAGTGACCTATATTGCCTCTGCCACATTTGATCGTTGCATTAAAGTTCGTTAAACAGACAATTTTTTGAAAAATTTCATCTGAATAGAATATTTGAAAATATTCTGAAGCATTCTTGGAGCCATATAAAACTCGGGCTATGCCCATTTCTGTCAGAAAACTGAAACAAATCTCTTTGGTTTTCGGGCTTTGTCCAAAAAAATAAAACCATGTGGAGCGTACAATTCCTCTGGTTCAAAACCTTTAAAGTCCTCTTCATCATCATCACTATCACCCACAAGTGCATTCCATTGTCTCTCCATACGTCTTCTCTCCTTTTCATTCAAATGTATCAGGTCAAAATTATTTAAATCCTCCGAAAACTCTCACCTCTAAAATTCCTTCAAATGCCACCATTTTGGATACAAATTTCAGCATTCAGAAAACACGTTAAAAGTTTCTACTTTGTTTGTTATTTCTAGTTGTATACAAGATAAACTCAAGAGATAATCCAAATATAATATCTACATTACAAGATGGAAGTTATTAAAGGTACCCCGAAAGATATTTAGTAGGGTACTATAACGTTAAAAAAGAACACTGACCTAAACGGTCTAGACTTTATACGTTCTTACTTCCCCTGGACCGGATATGCAGTCTGCCATGATGGAAAGGGCTAAATAAAATGGTAACTATGCCAATGAAGTACACGTTTTTGCACCCAATTATATTTCACCCCCCCCCATAACCCTGCAAATTTGTTGGTAATATACATGGTTGCTTATAACACAGATAGGTTCATAATGCAGACGGGTTCTATGGCTCCCAACTACCACATCATAGCGGGGTCAAACTGGTTCTTCTATAACTGTATCTCCATTACTATGTACTTCTATAATTGAATCACTGTTTTTTCTCTATTTGCATCACTATGTACTTCTATAACTGTTTTTGAATCACTTTGTACTTCTATGGATGCATCAATATGTACTTCTATAACAGCATCACTATGTACTTATATAACTGTATTTGAATTACTTTGTGCTTCTGTAACTGTATTTAAATTATTATGTATTTCTGTAACTGTATTGGAATCACTTTGTACTTCTATAACTATATTTGCATCACTAGGTACTTCTATAACTGTATTTGCATCAATATGTACTTCTATAATTGTATTTAAATCACTTTCTACTTCTAAAACTATATTTGAATCTCTTTGTACTTATATATTTGCATCAATATCTACTTCTATAACTGCATCACTATGTACTTCTATAACTACATCACTATGTACTTCTATAACTGTATTATCACCGCTCCGGTCACCTAGTTATTTGAGCATCCACCTGGATGCATGCATGAGGTCATGGGTTCGATTCCCGGTTGAGTCATACCAAAGACTTACAAAAATGGTACTAACAGCTGTCTAGCTTGAAGCTCAGCATAAAGAGGTTAGTGTTAGGACTGGTCAGCCTGGTGTCAGGGTGTGAATGGGTGGGAATCATTCTACATGTCTGTGGCATGATGCCCCAGTGCTAAACATCACTATAAACTGTCACACTGCAGACAGCATAGCCATATGATTGAAAATTTTTTAAAGCTATGTTAAAAATCATAAACACCATAACTGCTTCACTATGTACTTCTATAACTGTACATGAACTACTTTGTGCTTCTACAACTATATTTGCATCACTATGTACTTCTATAACTGAATTTGCATCACTATGTACTTCTATAACTGTATTTGCATCACTATGAACTTCTATAACTGAATTTGCATCACTATGTACTTCTATAACTGAATTTGCATCACTATGTACTTCTATAACTGAATTTGCATCGCTATGTACTTCTATAACTGAATTTGCATCACTATGTACTTCTATAACTGAATTTGCATCACTATGTACTTCTATAACTGAATTTGCATCACT
Source organism: Potamilus streckersoni (assembly GCA_016746295.1). Lineage (NCBI taxonomy): Eukaryota > Metazoa > Mollusca > Bivalvia > Unionida > Unionidae > Potamilus > Potamilus streckersoni. The sequence goes on from JAEAOA010000531.1 coordinate 1,715,952, forward strand.
ATGTACTTCTATAACTGTATTTGTGTCACTATATACTTCTATAACTGTATTTGCATCACTATGTACTTCTATAACTGTATTTGAATCACTATGTACTCTTATAACTGTATTTGCATCACTATGTATTTGTGTAATTGTATTTGCATCACTGTGTACTTTTATATAATTCTTCCATACCGGTTTGGTAGCAGCCTGGGTCAACAATGACCGCACATTCCACTACACACCAAGATGGAGGTGAGAAGCAAGCTGAAGAGCAGGCAGGCTTCCGATCAGGAAGGAGCATAACAAAACAAATCTTAAACGCCTTTGTGAGAAATACTGTCAGTATCAGCAGAATATATACCATATCTTTATGGCATATGGCATGCAACCTTATGGGCAACTATTATTACATCAGCTCAAGCCTGGTGCAGGTTGTTGAGCACCTCTAGACAAAGCCACCAGTGCTGTCCTCATCAATGGCAGCAGACAAGATTGGTTTCGAACAACAGATGAAGTCAGACAGGATGTATACTGTCACCTACACTCTTCAACATTTTCCTGGAAAGGAGTATGGATGATGACTTGCATGACCACAAGGGCACTGTCAGCATTACAGGAAGAACAATTACCAAACTCCACTTCGCAGATGATATTGATTGTTTAGGAGGAGGTGAGAAAGAACTGGCTGACTTGTTATAGCGAACAACAGAACATCACAGTAATACAGTATGGAGATGAGTGCCAAAAGAAATGAACTGATGACAATACCAATGGCTTCAGTGCAAAAATAATTGTCAGGGGAGAGAAGCTGGAAAAAGTCACAAGCTTAAATTACTTGGGATCATGTATCACAGATGAGGGCTTCAAACCAGAACAACTTTACAGGATTGCTCAAAGAGCAGCAATAACAATATGGAAAGATACCAACATTGCTTTTGGTTCCAAAAAAAGGCTGATACACTCGAATGTCCATATCCATCTTCCTGTAAACATGGTTGCTCTACAAAGGATTCAAACCTTCAAAATGAGATGATACTGCAATATCTTGGGCATCTCATACATTGACCATGTAACCAAAGAAAAAGTCCACAACATGATACAACAAGCCATCAAATCCTATGAAGACCTCTTGACCACAGTAAAAATGTACAAACTCAAGTGGTATGGTCATGTCTCAAGACCATCAGAAGAGGCAAAAACAATCTTGCAAGACAGTGCAAGGGTGCAGAAGAAGAGGCAGACAGAAAAAGAGGTTGGAAGACAAAAATAGGGAGTGGACAGGCATGGGATTTAGAGATTCCCAAAGGGCAGTAGAGAACATGGAAAGATGGCAAGAATTGGTTGCAAACTGTGGTGCCCCTCTTAACCCATTAACCCCTGGAGGTTTTTGTTGTTTTCACCTGTAATGCGAGTAGGAAATCCATTTTGGGAGATATTTCAAAATACATCCTAATACATCGACTTCCAAGATATTTTCGGTTAACACTTTCCCTCATAGAGTGTATGGCTTTTTAGAGCTTCAATACGCATGTAGCAAAGTTACACAGTGCAATCCGATACGCACAGACCTATTAAGCAATGAAGTGTGTCATGGTAAACTGCAATTTTAACCATTTTATGTTTTTGGTACACATTTAAGAGTGAAATAAGGTTGTTATAGCTGTATAATTATTTTTAACAAAAGAATTTTTTATGTACTTTAAAATCTTGAGAGAACTAGTTCACTATCAAATCAGTCAAGCCGCATGATTAACAGCAGCAGCGGCAAATTTCCATACTAAAAATTTACAAATTCTTTGAGTCTACATCACAAAATCAGTGTAATTTGATAATTTATAAAAACTAAGGGCTTCCTACCTTAGTCTCAGAACCTTTTCCCAAGTTATTGAAACTTTCATAGTTTTGATTCTACTGGTTCAAGTACTGAAAGATATCAGAGATCACCATTTTGTTGAATGGAGTTACAATCCAGTTCAACCTACTTACTTTAAATAGCAGATTGCAACCAGAGCATCAACAGTGACCATGTGATCTGACGTAACAGTCATTCTCACCAATAAATATAGTATCTAACGGGGTTTTCCCCAAAGGTGGTGCTACGAAAACCGCTCAAAATAGCTGTTGATTACAGTGTTTCCAAAAGGCACTTAGCATGACATCGGGTAAATTGCCAAAAGCTGCTTAGGGTGACATCGGCTAAATTGCTAAAATGTGCTTATATTAGGTAAAGGGTTAACTTAATTTGTGTTAGTAACAGCAATTTTCATTGGCTCTTTTGCCTGAGGATAAGCATAAGGGTAAAATCTTGGGGTTTTTTTCTTAATGTTCCCATCATTTTCGTGTCAAGACCACTCTTCATTCTAGATGCCTGTTTTAAACTACTTTTTGCAAAGGTTCACCTGTCTGTGTGCAATTCAGACTGTCTGTTACAGATCTGAGGCCAAAAAGTCTAAAATCCAGAAACAAAACCAGATCAAAAACCTCATACAAATTTCGGCTGGAAAAAACTTGGGTCCAGAAGGTGATGTTTCTCCCTCTGTATTTTGTAGTGCAACTAGAACATCCATATTATTTATTATCATCATAAAGCTACATCTGTCTACATTTCTAGAATACCACCCACTTTATTGTATCACACTTGACCTTAATGCTACAGAGCTCAGAAGTAGGCTACCACCTCCTGCCCCATAAATGTGGTGCTAGGGTTTAATGATTTAAGGGATTGATGGACGATGATGCTGATAACATACTTCAATAACTGTATCTGCATCAATTTGGACTTCTATAACTGTATTTCATCACCATGTACTTCTACAACAGATTTAACTGCACTGATTCTTATTATTATTTCCCATTTAAAAGTGAAACAAATTAATTATGAGAAGGAATAGTGAACTCAACCATAAAAAGAAACTATCTACATATGGCACATTTACATGTCACGAAAAAGTATTCCAATTCCTGTGACTTTGTAAAGTGAACATCATTCATGATACACCAAAGTGAGTGGTATAGCAGAAAAGGAGATCAAATAATATGAACTTCAACGATACCAAACAAATGTAGACTATCTACTCAAAATAGAAAGTACAGCTGACAAAATTTTTAAAGCCAATATTTCAAATCTGGAGTTTGTGTCAGGATTTTAGATTTACTGCCAATATAACTAAAACTGACAGATCCAAACTGCACATAGACATAGGAACCATTGCAAAATAGTATGACACATCTAAGATTCGGAGTAAAAAGGGTCCAGGACATATCACAGGTCAAAATAGCAAAATGCACAAAAACAAAAAAAAAAAACAAACTCCCCCCTTCTACATAAAAACAGGTGAAATAGACAATCAAAAAATTCTTTATTACACCTAAGAATCTGAGAAAATAAAAAATTAGTTGAAACAGATGAGCTTGTATGCAATTACACACAAATTTAAAAAAATCTCCAAGAGAAAATGAATTTGGATTAGAATTTATCAGCAAAGAGTAAAAATATTTCCCTTTTTATGTAAGGTAGATCTCCAAGAATGGTTAAAGAAAAGATGTAGCAATGAAAAGACAGGTGGACAGACACAAGATCCCCATTTTATAAAGTCATGAACACTCCAGAATATAATGTTGATTGAGATGAACAAATTGTAATGATTATCCAAGATCAGATAATCAAAGCCATTATGTACATTTATACCATATTTGACCCAAGTTAATGTTTAGAAATATACAATCTGAAACAAGAATACTTCTACAAGTATAAATATTGCCATGCTTTTCTTGGTTGGTCTATTTTGCCTCATCCATGAACAGTAGATGTATGTAGCACAAGTCTCTCTTACTCAACCTTCAAGCTCAGTCATAGGATGAATCAAACTTCTAAAACTTGTACACATCCATGGACCACCTCCAATCAGAAGCAAAATGTGTTTTATGGTAGAGGTGTACAACACACATGCACATGTCTGTCATACTAGTTGTTGTTTTTGTTGTTAAATAAGCTGTAGTGGTGCCCTGTATTAATAGTGGAGGAATAAACCAGGAAATCCTCAGAAAGAACCACTGACAAGCCTTTTAACATATCAACATTCCCTGACCATCATACTAGTAGTGTCTTTGATGGTGGAGTCATACATCATCCAGGCACCTCAATCCAGAGCAGTCAACCATAAAAAAATTTAAGCCTCAAGGATTCTATTACTCTAGTTATACAGGCTGTGGTAATCAAAACATTTGATGCAGAACAGAAAAGACTCTTCCTAATGGAACATATTTCTAACTTAAACAAAATCTTGACATTTTTTAGTCATATAACATTGATAAAGTCTACTTCTCTTAAATTATGGTGTCTTTTTTTTTCCCCTTCAATTTAGATTGGTCTGCTACAGGTGAGTATACCAATATACAATAAATCTGTGACACATTTTAACATTCAAGTCCCCATTTTCTTGACCTGTTTCATGTACAGCTACTGTAAACAGAAAACAAGAAGTTAGATAGAGGTTTACTAGTGGATAAATGTGCAGCAGCCAATAGTCACATGACACAAGTCTTAACCCTTTCATCACGGCAGACCCCAAAACCGGTCCAGGGGGAAGCAAGTCCATAAACACTATGGACCAACTTTTTTGAAAGGTTTTGAATTATGTCAGAAAATTGAAACAAATCTCTGGTTTTCTGGCTTCCTCCAAAAAAAAAACCATGCGGAGCGTACAATTCCTCTGTTTCAAAACCTTCAAAGTCATCTTCATTGTCATCACTGTCACCCACGAGTGCATTCCATTGTCTCTCCAATATGTCTTCTCTCATTTTCATCCAAATTTACCAGATCAAAATTATTAAAAATCCTCCGATAACTCTGAAATTTCTTTGAACGCCACCATTCTGGATACAAATTTCAGCATTCGGAAAACGTGTTAAAAGTTCCTACTTTGTTATTTTTAGTTGTTTACAAGATAAACTCATGAGATCATCCAAATATAACATCTACATAACAAGATGGAAGTTATTAGAGGTACCCCGAAAGTTATTTAGTCGGGTACTATAACATTAAAGAACACTGCCCCAGACCAAAAAGTCGGTCCATAGTGTTTACGGACTTACTTCCCCGTGACTGTTTTTCCGGTTTTAGAAACAAAATCAGCATGATCCAACAAGGTTTACATCTAATGCACTAAAAAGAAACCAGCCTCACTTTCATGTCTGTGTTTATTTTCATTGGCTGTTTAAAATTAACAACCAATATTTACTGGATACATTAAACTCATAGTGCAGTCACAATTAAGTTCAAAAAGCATGCTATAATTCAGGATTCAGATTGTTTTGAAAATTACAGACACTTGATTTCCATAGTAACAGCTTTAACACTGATTTAAATTTAGCATAGCTTTAAAGCACAATCAATGAATAATATAACCCTTAAAGGATTTTATGTGTAATTATTGTCAAGTATTTGAACTTTCTTTGTTTTTAATTGAAGGGTTATGTGTGTGCAAACCAGAAGTGCACAAGTGCACAATACATCGATCACGAAGATTGATAGCATTTAAATAAAGATGTCAGCCTATATGTATTACATTTTTTTTGTTAGGTAGTTTATTTTGGCTTGGTCATTTTAAAAGTAGCTCGAATGCTGAAAAAGTGTTTGTACCCCTGATTTACTTAATTCTATATACATAGTATTTTTCCATCAGATAAACACATGATAACATTTCTTCTAAGAAAAGCTACACCAATATGAATATAGCCATACCCCATGACTTCAGTTGGTATAAACACAAAACCTCATTTAAGAAAGATTTCAAACTTGATTTTATAATTCTTTGATGTACCTCCTACATAAAATAGCTTAGTTGCAAAAGCTAATACTTCACTATTCATGTCCTTGGTCTATCTACCAACAGTGTAGGATATACTAACCTTGATCAATCAAGCTGAACTCTACCACATAAATGTAGTTGTGTACACTAGTATCAATCCAATCAATATTGTGCATACATGTAACAGGTACTACCTTCATCCACAACTTACTATGGCAGTTGTACATTCAAATAGTCCAGCTGACCATGCATATATAAACACACATACATATATAGGTATTATTCCAGAGACAGATATTGTAAGGAATGTAAATTCTACACCCTCCTATCTCTCCAATCTGATAAACCAGCCCTACAGCCACAGGACCTAGCTACTACTGTTACTGATGCAGGAACACTGCATTCATGTATCCTATGGTCTGTCTATACAGTGCAGCCTAGAGAACAGGAGGCCAGTAAAGCATAAAGAGTCAGAGAAATGCTTTCAATGACCACACCCCCTCCAGTGCCTCCACTTCACATATAATCATAATAGCAGTCCTGGTAACAAGATCACAGCCAACTAGTGTACTCAAGGTCATAAAGCTTGTTTGTGCTGCTGAGACAATAAAAACAAATTTACAGTTACAATATGGATCACTTTTGAGTCATTGTAAATTACTAGTTTTGTAACAAACAAAAAAAACACAAAACAAGCAAAGCATATGCATACAAAAAAATCTTTAAAACAATGAACACTGGAAATGTTGCATGAAAACCTTGTGTGTGTGTATGTGTGTGAATATATATATATATATATATATATATATATATATATATATATATATATATGTATATGTGTGTGTGTGTGTGTGTGTGTGGGTGTGGGTGTGGGTGGGTGTGATGTGTCAATATTTGAAAACACTTAGAAGCATTGATTAAATGTACCAAAGTCAACTTAATTAATCCTTTCATCACTGCCACCAGAAAAGTGGTCAGGGGAAAGTAAGTCCATAAACACTATGAACGAGGTCTGGGGCAATGTTCTTCTTTAACATTATAGTACCCGACTAAATAACTTACAGGATACCTCTAATAACTTCCATCTTGTAATGTAGATGTTATATTAGGATGATCTCCTGAGTTTAGCTTGTATACAGCTAGAAATATTGAATAATGTAGGAACTTTAAACGTGTTTTCCAAATGCAGAAATTTGCATCCAAAATGTAAAATGGCGGCGTTTGAAGATATTTAAAAGAGTTATCTGATGATTTTAATAATTTTGACCTGGTAAATTTGGATGAAAATGAGAGAAGATGTATGGAGACAATGGAATGCACTTGTGGGTGACAGTGATGACAATGAAGAGGACTTTGAAGGTTTTGAACCAGAGGAATTGTACCCTCCAGGTAGTTTTGTTTGGACGAAGCTGGAAAACCAAAGAGATTTGTTTCAGGCGATCCCTTTGTTAGTTTTCTTGTTTATTATATGTCCCTCAATAACTGTGCCCTTGCTTATATTGCTGTCTATGTTTTTGGACCCAAATGTCTGGGAGTTATCCAGGGAGTGGTGTATATAGGTATATTTTTTCATTCAAATCATAAAATAGAAAATGCTGAAATTTAAAATTATAATGAAGCATAATATAATCCTTTCTGTTTAAATATACCAAACATACAGTCAGCATTGAAAAGTAACCTGTTTATGAAAAAGCACAGCAGTACATACTATTAGAAAAATCAAGCATTAAGCCACTATTATCATGCATTATTATACATGTATGTATATGATAAAAGGTATGTGTATATGTAATTGGTTATCAGGGTCCAGGGATATACAATGTAGTCAAGTCAATTTTCTTAGACAATGGCCAAGAAATTAAAACATTTTTATTCTATGTGCATTTGTTTGTATGTATCACAAGCTAGGACAAGAAATGTTATCCATGTTAAGTTTACACAGATAATGGTATCAAATTGACACCTACCATGTTCATGGTTTCTCCCATCTATTTATTTAGTGTAGACTCTTGTGGTAAATACAATAAAATCCGGTTAACCCTTTCATCACTAAGTGACTTTGTAGGCATAGTGTCCTCAACACTAAGTAACTTTGGAGTTGTAAAGCAAAATGACTTGTGGACTTTGAAACAACATAACTTTGCCAATGTTAAAGATATCTGGCTGGATTATGTGTCAAAATCAAGGTTAAAAATCAAATTTTATGACTAATTCAATAAAATGTGCATATCTATTACAACTGTTAAAATGCAGGTACAAACAGGTAACAACAGGTAAAATACAATTATTTTATTACCTCTTAGAAAACTTACAATGTTCACAAAACTTGTTCAATTGACCCAAGATGTACTAGTGAATAATCACAGTAGCAACACAAGTCTTTCTTTCATGGTGTCCATAATATATAAAATTCTATAAAATTAACCAAAAAGATCTCCAAGGTGAGATCTGTCCACACACCTAAGTGACCTATATTGCCTCTGCCACGTTTGATCGTTGCATTAAAGTTCGTTAAACGGACAATTTTTCCAAAAACTTCATCTGAATAGAATATTTGAATATAATTTGAAGCTTTCCTGGAGCCATATAACTCTCGGGTATGCCCAACTCCGTCAGAAAACTGAAACAAATCTCTCTGATTTTCGGGCTTCATCCAAAAAAAAAACCCACGTGGAGCATACAATTCCTCTGGTTCAAAACCTTCAAAGTCCTCTTCATTGTCATCACTGTCGCCCACAAGTGCATTCCATTGTCTCTCCATAGGTCTTCTCTCATTGTCAAACAAATTTCTCAGGCCAAAATTATTTAAATCCTCCGAAAACTCTCCTCTAATAATCCTTCAAACGCCGCCATTTTGGATACAAATTTCAGCATTCGGAAAACACGTTCAAAGTTCCTACTTTGTTTGTTATTTCTAGTTGTATACAAGCTAAACTCATGAGATCATCCAAATATAACATCTACATTACCAGACGGAAGTTATTAGAGATAACCCGAAAGATATTTAGTCTGGTACTATAACGTTAAAAAAGAACACTGCCCTAGACCGAAAACTCGGTCCATAGTGTTTACGGACTTACTTCCCCTGGAGTGGTCTGCCGTGATGAAAGGGTTAAGGGCTTCAATAAAAGCTGTGGCAGAGTTCCACTAAGTTCTGTGGATGTCCACAGTAGACTTGAACTTCTACCATTCTTTAGTGACTGTTTAATCAAAACATTTCAATTTACAAATGTCTCTCATCATAGGTCTGTAAACTCTGTTATCCATTGGACAGGCCCTAAATGAGCACCTTCTCCTTAATGACAAAATGTTCCTCAGGCCACAAACATACCACACAATGCCAATCTAGTAAAGAAACATACAAAATGCCTATGGTGACTGTCATGATAAAATCAATTAGAAGACAACAAAAGCTCACATGCACATACTTATTCAGATGCCAGGATTTTCTTTGGTACTTTTCAGCATGATCCCCAGTGTGACAACCATACCAGCCATCTGGGCTGCAGATGGACATGCTAGATGTATATAAAGTATATAGGGTCAATGAAGTTGGAAAATGATGATGGTAACCTATTTTTGCAACTGAAATGTAGATGTGTGATAACTCATCTATTTATATGAACTGTTAGATTATAGTGCTGTGAAGGCTGTACTGCTGCCAGAGCATTTCAACACATACTGCAGAGGAATAGACCATTTAGGAAATGTAATGTGATAATAGACAATGAATGCAAAAGTCAAAGCATTTGGTGAAAGTTCATTTAAGAAAAAGAACAAAAACATAAAGTGATTATCTCATTCATTCATTTAATGGATTTCAGCATTCCTCTGCTACCATCACATTTCAACCAAAGAAATGTATGTCAATGGAACTTGAAAACTGTTAATCAGATCATGTCAACAAACAGAAGAAAAAACCATTTAGAAAATTTCATGGCTAAAATTACCAATATCTCAGAAACTGATCTAAACATTACATCTCAATCACATATTTATTTTCCTGACTACAAAAAACAACATCCCAGAAACTGACCAAAATATAAAAACTGAACATGATCACTGAAGCATGAAAAGTAGATAAGAGAGGAAATGTGTCCCAAACTGAATTGACAGAAAGTATATTGTCAGTGCTTGTACAACAGCATAGGGGAAATGTGTGTGTGTGTGTGTGTGTGTGTGTGTGATTGGGATTTTTATTGTATCTTTAACAATGGTTCAGTCACAACACCCAGTCTTATTACTGGACACCAGTCTGAGAAATTTACTAGTCCTGCCAAATCTTTACTAGTCCTGTCCAAAAACAATATCACACTTGTATTGAGATTAACAACAATATTATTCATAAATAGCATTATCATATGAAATGCAAAATTACAGAATCATAAATCAAATCCTGCTTCAAATCATCAGTCAATTCACAGTTCTTGTTTTTCAAGAATATATGGAACCAATTCCATAAAAGAATCCAGGTGTCCACTCTCATCCTCCACCTGCACTCAGGGTCCATCTGGGATTCAGTTCAGATCTCTTTACCTATCTCCCTAAAACATTCCACAATTGTACTACTTACTGCTGATGGACCAATTGTTGGAATATCATTTACTATCCCATCAGACTATAAACATGAAAGTTACTAATATGACAGGAAATCTACCTCTAATTTTGAGCCCTGCATAACACTAACCTCTTCATGCTAAGCTGTTAGTACCATTTTTACAAATCTTAAGGCCAGAACCTTGAGTGGCAAAGTGGTCTAAAGCTCTCAATGTTACGGATCACTGCCATCTCACTTCTGTCTGAGTGGATTTGAGCCTCATTTGGCCAATGAGGGTATGTTAAGAAGCTAGCCAGTAGCTTCTTGTGGGTTGGTTCTTTCCAGGATTCTCCTAGGTTCTTCCTCCACCATTTTTACTGGCCGCCATGTATAGTATATCCTGTGCTGAAAAATGGTGTTAAATCCCATATCAACAATAAGTCTTAGGTATGACTCTCTCTGGGATCAAACCCTGCACCTCATGCATTCAAGGTGGATGCTCTAACCACTACCCCAATTAAGAAGTTAGTATGGCGAGAAATAAGTGGTACTGATGTTCTTTAAAAATATCCTTACACTGCTGTAATGTTGTAATGAGTATCTATGCAAAACTTGACTAACTTAAAAAATTAAAAACCCAAAAATGTGCAAGATCATCAAACTTCAATACAAATATGAAAATTTAATCTGTTAATTATGTATTGCAAACTACATTAAACAATTCAATCAGTTGATAACGCTTTGCATACTTCACTAAAAACAATCACCTTAAAACTCCATTCAGGACCAGCATACAAAATTCCAACTCAATAAGGTCCAATTAAATGTCAAGCCACTTCATATACATGACCTATATGCATAAAGCCACTAAAATCCCATGAGCCTCATATACCAGTATCATGAAGAGTTTTATAATGGAAAGGTGACACTCCAAAGACCAGGCTTCCAGAGGTCTGAACATGAACCCTGCATAGCTCAGTAATACCAGTTAAAGCTCAGAGCAAGAATGATCTATAGTAATATCATTATCATTTCAAATTGTCAGACAACAATATTACAATTACCAGTAATTCAACCATGTTGACTGTTGAATCTATCATATCATTTTAAACTTCAGAATAGTTTGTAATAGATTTAAATTAATTTATTATCTTTGGACAAAAACAGTTCTTCCCCAGGGTAAAAAAGGCTATCATCGCCAACCCATATGTTAATGGATTTAATGAATGCATAAAATAGAGACAATATTCTATGGACAGCATAATGAAATGTAGTAATATGAAATATTTATCTTTATTTGTTGCTAAGTTCATAATTAAGACAAAATGTACTATTTTCAAGTTCAAACAAACTGCAACCAATTTTGAAAAGAACCACCATTTGAAAATATTCTGCAACCATTCATAAATGAGATTATGCTTGCAGCAGTTAGGCAAAATCATGATATAGTATTAACTTTTAGTATTCCAGTTAACTATACAGCATTCCCTCACTATAGTACTAATAGCATTCCAGTTAAATATACAGGATTCCCTCACTATAGTACTGTTAGTATTCCAGTTAACTTAAACAGCATTCCTTCACTATTATAGTACCAACTGTTATTAGGTTTTCAAAAATCATGAAAAATTAACCCTGGTACCTGTTGCACCATTAAACAGATAACTACTTTTTAGAACATGAAAGAAATATTCAACCATATTTACCTGTCAAATTGTCAAAAACCTTGATTGTTGATGGGTCATAATATGAACTGCTTCAACATCCATCTCTTGCTGGATGCCATTTTTAAAGAATTCTATAATCAACAGTTTGATCATGCAGATGCTTCACATGAACAAATATAGACAGTTTAAAGCATCTGAGGTGCTGTTGTAATATTAGTCCAGTTCCCTGACCTATTTCACTAATGTCAATGAGTAAGACCAGCATACTGCTGATTCATGAATGTTATTTTGATAGTGTTGTTATAAAAATATTTTTGTGAATGGGTACTCATCATTAATTTTCAATGCCGGGAGAGGGGTTCACTATAATTGGGTACCCTGTTACTCTGTTGACAGCCCTAACTGTTAGTATTCCAGTTAACTATACGGCATTCCCTCACTTACTACCCTTTAAGATAATAAGGTTCCTGCTGCAAAGTGCATGTGGTCATAAATCTGATGTGATGATACACAAGAAATGCAAAAGAGGAAAGCAGTTGGTGAAAATTCATTTAAGAAAATGAACAAAAATATTAATGTTGATGAAAGTGATTATCTTCTTAACCCTTTCATCACGGCAAACCGCATATGCGGTCCAGGGGAAGTAGTCCGTCAACACTAAGGACCTAGTTTTCGGTCTGGGGCAGTGTTCTTTGTTAACGTTATAGTACCCGACTAAATATCTTTCGGAATACCTCAAATATCTTCCCTCTGGTAATGTAGATGTTATATTTGGATTATCTCGTGAGTTTAGCTTGTATACAACTAGAAATAACGAACAAAGTAGGAACTTTAATCATGTTTTCCGAATGCTGAAATGTGTATCCAAAATGGCAGTGTTTGAAGGATTTTTTTAGAGGAGAGTTTTCGGAGGATTTAAATAATTTTGACCTGATAAATTTGTTTGACAATGAGGGAAGACGTATGGAGAGACAATGGAATGCACTTGTGGGTGACAGTGATGACGATGAAGATGACTTTGAAGGTTTTGAACCAGAGGAATTGTACGCTCCACGTGGGTTTTTTTTTTGGACGAAGCCCAAAAACCAAAGAGATTTGTTTCAGTTTTCTGACAGAGTTGGGCACACCCGAGAGTTATATGGCTCCAGGAAGCTTAGGCTTATTTTCAAATATTCTATTCAGATGAAGTTTTTGGAAAAATTGTCCGTTTAATGAACTTCAATGCAACGATCAAACGTGGCAGAGGCAATATAGGTCACTTAGGTGTGTGGACAGATCTCACCTTGGAGATCTTTTTGGTTAATTTTATAGAATTTTATATATTATGGACACCATGAAAGAAAGACTTGTGTTGCTACTATGATTATTCACTAGTACATCTTGGGTCAATTGAACAAGGTTTGAGAACCTTCTAAGTTTTCTAAGAGGTAATAAAATAATTGTATTTTACCTGTTGTGTTACCTGTTTGTACCTGCATTTTAACAGTTGTAATAGATATGCACATTTTATTGAATTAGTCATAAAATTTGATTTTTAACCTTGATTTTGACACATAATCCAGCCAGATATCTTTAACATTGGCAAAGTAATGTTGTTTCAAAGTCCACAAGTCATTTTGCTTTACAACTCCAAAGTTACTTAGTGTTGAGGATTCTATGCCTACAAAGTTACTTAGTGATTAAAGGGTTAACCATCACTGCAGAATTTTGAGAAAGAGATGGACAGAAATTCAAGATTTACAGAATTTTAAAAAATCAAAACGGTAATGCTAATAATAATAACTTGCATGTAGGTATATATATATATATATATATATATAAAGAATACAAATCATATGGCGAATAACAACCCTCTCAAGCGTACTGGATCCACCAAGGGATCACGTTTGTCAGGGATTAATTAAAATAGATGCAATAAACTGACGACGAACAGTACGAAACTAGTAACTAACTAGCCTAAGCGCTTTCGACTCTTAATGAGTCTTTTTCAAAGGCAAATACAAAACATAGTTACGACAAACAAATAAACACAAAAACGTTGCGTTTGTAAACCTCTACATTTCTATCTTCACATGTGCTAAAACTATAAATACAACCAGCTTGTATAGACTAGTTGCGGAAACTGAAAACGTTGTATAATTCCCTAAAAGTCTACAAGCCAAAGCGACATCTATTTTTACTTTGTGTACATATGTAACGCAGATTATATCCCGGATATTTGGTTCTATACCGGTTATTCTTATAGTAAAAATTGAAGGATAAGAAGATTTAGAAAATGTTAAATTCTACTAGTGCATAGTTTTCATTTTCTAGTCTTCTTGGTTTAGACCACTTGGTTTCAATGTTCTAAGGCGGCGTATCCAGTATGATTCCTTTTCCTTCCTGGTTTCGGAACTCCAGCTGTGGTTGTTGGCAATAGCGATAAGTATTATATCACTGAAAGTGTGGCCAGGGGAGGAGAAGTGTTCTGCGACCGGGCTTCTGTACAGCTTTTTTGTCATCCAATCAGATCTATGAAGGTTTATCCTTATGTGTAGCTTTTCAGTTTCTCCCACGTACTGAAGGCCACAGATCTTACATGTGATGAGATAAATCACATTCTCTGTTTTGCACGTTTTGTTTGGACCATGTATGTTTAGTTTTTCTTTAGTCACTGTGCTAGTGAATGTCTTGGTCTCTATCATATGTTGACAGGTTTTGCATCTTTTATCGCCACAGGGTCCAGATTGACTAGGTTGGTTTTGACTAGCGATTGTTGTTAGCTTGGCCCTGACTAGGATGTCCTTTAGGTTTTCCGAACAAACCTGTAGTAGCTTACCGGAGACCAAAAAACCTAAAGGACATCCTAGTCAGGGCCAAGCTAACAACAATCGCTAGTCAAAACCAACCTAGTCAATCTGGACCCTGTGGCGATAAAAGATGCACAACCTGTCAACATATGATAGAGACCAAGACATTCACTAGCACAGTGACTAAAGAAAAACTAAACATACATGGTCCAAACAAAACGTGCAAAACAGAGAATGTGATTTATCTCATCACATGTAAGATCTGTGGCCTTCAGTACGTGGGAGAAACTGAAAAGCTACACATAAGGATAAACCTTCATAGATCTGATTGGATGACAAAAAAGCTGTACAGAAGCCCGGTCGCAGAACACTTCTCCTCCCCTGGCCACACTTTCAGTGATATAATACTTATCGCTATTGCCAACAACCACAGCTGGAGTTCCGAAACCAGGAAGGAAAAGGAATCATACTGGATACGCCGCCTTAGAACATTGAAACCAAGTGGTCTAAACCAAGAAGACTAGAAAATGAAAACTATGCACTAGTAGAATTTAACATTTTCTAAATCTTCTTATCCTTCAATTTTTACTATAAGAATAACCGGTATAGAACCAAATATCCGGGATATAATCTGCGTTACATATGTACACAAAGTAAAAATAGATGTCGCTTTGGCTTGTAGACTTTTAGGGAATTATACAACGTTTTCAGTTTCCGCAACTAGTCTATACAAGCTGGTTGTATTTATAGTTTTAGCACATGTGAAGATAGAAATGTAGAGGTTTACAAACGCAACGTTTTTGTGTTTATTTGTTTGTCGTAACTATGTTTTGTATTTGCCTTTGAAAAAGACTCATTAAGAGTCGAAAGCGCTTAGGCTAGTTAGTTACTAGTTTCGTACTGTTCGTCATCAGTTTATTGCATCTATATATATATATATATATATATATATATATATATATATATATATATATATATATATATATATATGTGTGTGTGTGTATGTGTATTACTATTAGTATTTAGCATATCTTTACTGCTCATACAGTTTTTAATTTTTTAAGAACTGAACGCTTTCTGGATCTCGAAATTTCCAACATGTCTCTCAAAATTCTGCGATTATGGCCAGACCTATCCTCAGTTCCATTGCAAGCATTAGTCAGTTTTGTGTGATATACTCCTGGCTAGAAGGTTTCAAGCAGTTCTTCTTGCCTTGGGGGTGATACTACTTTCCATGCATGTGTCGGCAATTTAAAAATAAGGTCATTAATGGATGTATACATATGTGTTCTGTTGTGTCAGGAATTATTACGAAAATGTGAATGTTTTGAAGGATTTGATGCCATAGGTATAAAAAAAGGGATTTTAGTTTCCATCTGCATAGCAAGGTCAGTCAAAATAAATTTATTATCGGCAAGCGTCCAATACATCAGAACAGATTGGAGGTTAACACAGCGAAAACTTAAATATGGACTACTGCCCAAGATTGCTCTCCGCTCTCAGAAAAAAAAGGCAAAGACCTACTTGTTGGTCTACCATATGAATATACTTAAGCATACCTCCACTACCATCAGATTCAAATGTATCACAATGAACATGGAAATGTGTCCATTCTACCAGGATCAAAACAGCACAGTAAGTCTATTAATTACATATCAATTTGTGAAAGAGTGTCCTTATGGGCTGCCCAGTGCGACATCGGATCAAACTATACGTTATTTAGTTAGTAAGAAACGTCTGACTCCTATGTTCGGCAAGAATTACACCAAAACATAAAATAACGTGATAATCTTAGGACATATAATAGCTTTGCTTATTCGTCTCATTTGTGGTTTTATTACAATATGCTTTAGTAAATATTTCAAATTTACGATGTTTTATGGCTTTGCAAAAACAAAATTCCCCTCCCCCAACCGACTCTCGACCGTCCAGATTACACTGAACCTTATTATCCATCCCAAACGCTCAATTTGCATCACCGGAGTCTGACGTTTTATTAATAAAGACGAAATCTCTGATAACACGAAATAAACTGATGGATACCATTATAGTATAGTAATATTATTAAAGTACCGATTGTGTGATTTCGTGTTGTAAGAGATTTCGTTGTACTTTATTGATAGAAACGTCTGACTCCTATGTTCGGCATGGCCGACGGATCAATATCGTCTATAACAAAATGGCGGAAGACCGGTTAGGAACAAATGCTAAAAAACAAAACTAAAATGTCTTGCGAAATAGTATGCAACCTGAACAAAATTACCGACAGTTGCCAATAAACATCAAACTAACCTTATTAATTTAACGCACGGGCGAGTGACGAGAAAGGTAATTTCCCCTCGTTATACGTGCATAAATTTTCAGAACTTCTTATGCGAGTGGATTTCACCCTGTAATCACAGCAGAAAGTGAATTATGACTGATATAAGCATAAACATTATAAAATAAACAATAATGTGTTTCGCTTACTTACCAAAAAGAGGGGAATATAATTACAAAATCCTAAATATACCCCGCCAAAGTGTGACCCAGATCCACGAACAGGGCTGTAATAATATGCAAATAGTCTGCACCGAAATACCAAAAATAGAAACATAAGGCTGTTCCAATAAATAATATCACCCAAATTTGTCCCTCTAATAGCGTGTGAGTTTTATTTTCCAAATATAGATTATTTAATATTTATGACTCTGAATTTATAAATTATCTGAAAACATCTAAAACTTTACGTTTCTACACATTCAAAGATAGCATGAAATCGTTGTAAAATAAATTTATTCCTATGCACGTAAGAAATACAAATAATTCCACTCTGGGATTACGTCAGACTCATTTTTTTAATGGGAGATAACTCATGAGGTTTACCCGACATGCTGCTGAATGTGACAGTTGTATATGACCATAGAGTACTTTTTAATGTCTACATTATCAAAATTTAAATTCATAATTTATGATAAGCAAACAACAAAATTTTAAAAAAAAATGATTGCTTACTCGTTAACATAATTAATATGGATATATTTTGTTGTTGTTTTTTATTGTAACAGTGTATGTAATGCAAAGCATCATTTAAAATTTCCCAAGAACCAAATTAGTTAATAATAATAACGAGGACTTTATATAGCTCCTAATCTTTAGAAGCTCTAAGCGCTATACAACATTTGACAACGCTTTAAAAAAATAACCATACATGATTACAAAAATTAAAAACAGAAACAGAAAACATGCTGTAAATTTTTAAGGTAAGGATACGTTAAAAAGAATACATAATTAGGTCATTATGACTGTTCTTGCAGTTGAAATAGATGGGTTTTAAAGGCGCTCTTAAATGATGTCTTTGTGTATAAATGACATATTTAGTAAGAATAGTTGAGTTTTATAAAGATCTACACTATTCCACTATCAAAAAACAAAAAAAAAAAAACAACAAAAAAATGCATTCAATCTTGGAATATTATGCATGAATAAGATTCCGACTCCTTCCTGTTCCAAAAAAGTGATTCTATTGGCATTGAAAAGATAATATTTATTTACCAAATTTTATAGAATCTATGTAACACAAACGGTCAAATATATATATATATATATATATATATATATATATATATATATATATATATATATATATATATATATATATATATATATATATATATATAGATATATATATCATATAGCGAATAACAACTCTTTCAAGCACACTGACTGGATCCAGCAAGGGATCCCACGTGTAAGGGATTGATTGAGATATATGCAATAAACTGACGACAAACAGTGCAAAACTAGTAACTGACTAGCCTGAGCGCTTTCGACTCTTAATGAATCTTTTTCAAAGGCATGTACAAAACAAAACAACGTTTTTTATGTTTATTTGTTTGTTATGTCTTTGTTTTGTTTATGCCTTTGAAAAATATTCATTAAGAGTCGAAAGCAAAGCGCTCATGCTAGTTAGTTGCTAGTTTTGCCATGTTTGTCGTCAATATATATATATATATATATATATATATATATATATATATATATATATATATATATATATATATATATATATATATATATATATATAATTTTAACAGGTCAAGAACTAAGATGACATTAATGTAAATCAAAGTGCTGTGTCTTGATGTAAAATGAAAAATGTTGATGAAAAAGTGATCGTACCAAATAGTGGTATTTTTCAAACTGGCTATTAATCATTACAATTTCTCCATGTTTAATAGGCAGTTTGCTATTTTAGTATTTTTCACGAAACATTCTTGATTGATAACTTTCAGTTTGTGTGAACTGATTCTCTTTCAGAAAAATAAAAACAATGCAACATCTGGCTTTAAAAAATATTGATAATGTGGGAAGATAATGGTCATGTTGTTAGCGCTGAGTGACTACATACATATATTATGTTTTAAGCTGAAATGTACAGAAAATATTCTACAATAATACAGATTGTGAAGTAGAATTGATTTTAAATCAATGTGCTATAAATATAAAGTATTGTGATGTTTAATGGGGCGTGTGTAAATGAATATTTACAACTTTAGTAGAGAACCATTACACTTGCAGTTCGTGCTATCTTTTACTGACTTTGTATCGGTGACTGATAAACGTTATCGTCGAGAAGACTTGGGGAAAACATGTTTGACTTTAGAGGCCAACGCCAGTGGCGTCACTTGGGGGTGCAGGGTGAGGGAACTGACTTCACCCGGTGACACCATCAAAGGATGGGACACCAAAATGACTGTTTATAAAATGTTTTAATGTTTGTGCAGAAAGGAGGTCCATGGGTGTGACACCATAACTGTCTATAAAATGGTTTGAATTTTTGTGAATGAAGGAGGTCCATGGTGGTGACATTTGACGAATGTTAGTGGCGGTGATATCGCTGCTTGACTGGGAAAATTACCAGGAACTCAATGGGCTAAGTATCCTGGCGAAAATAATCTTTCTGGATATAATTATTTGTGGTCCTGGAACCCGACTTAATATCCGACTTGACGAATGAGATCAAGCAAGACGTGAAGAATATCCAATAAATGCGATTAATCAATTGTGCCACGTTAATGATGTCGCCTACAAAACTCCAGATTTACAATAACGACATATTACAGACGTAAAGTTGATACACACGTTAAAGTCTGTAAAAAAAATTAAACTCTCCAGAGATTAACTAGCTAATTGGCTGGTTAGATCTGCGATAAAAGGTAAACTAAGAGCCGGTAATTAATCATAGTTAACTATTATAATGAAATCGATTTATTATAGCCAAAGATTATATGGGAGTAATTTTTCTGATGCAGCAAATGTCACACGCTCTGTTGCTGAAAATTTTTTAGTACGATAGGCAATATAGAAAATTTATCTACCACAACGAAATAAATTCAGTAACAAATTTCGATGTTAGAGCTCAGAATAAAGTTCATCAAGCACATATTTTCTTTACACCGCATGATACAATTAAAACACATCGACGTCAATCACGCACATACAAATACGCGCTACCTGTCGTTAACGTTGCAAGTAGATATAAAGAAGCATAACAACTCTTAACAAAGACAGCAACTGAAGCTGCATTTGCGTTTGAACGAAGTTATCAATGAGGACACTTGCAATGGACACAGCTTCTGTGTTAAATCCAAGCAGGGAATTTCTCAATGCAATAACGGCGATGATGAAACAATATAACTTCAAAATCAAACGAGACACACCGCGATTCATGGTGAACAGGCAATCGTTGAGTGATTTACTCAAACACATGTTAACGATTGTTTGGATATCAGAATGCAAAGGAAATATCCACTGACATTAGGTCTGGGGATAAGAGATCTCGTGAATGGGTTGCAAGAATTCCAAGTGTGATAGCTGTGTTAAATAATGAAATGAAACCCATTAATGCGATCAACAAAAAAAAAAAATCAAACACATACCAGTACAACGACGAGACTATTTCTCAAAACAACCAGTACTAGGTAATGTGACTGTAAAATATTCATATGAACCTGGTGAATTTGAATGTGGTAATAAAACAGCAACTGATCCTATTTAGAGTGTGATCACATATACAATTTTCAGCGGAGTAAAATCTATGGGTAGACATGCAATTTATAGACTAGATTCAACTGCTAATCAATGTGGATTTGTACGCGAACAATTACAAGTATTTCATGAAGACACACAATTACCACCGCCTTCACTTCCGTGAAACCAGCGTTTCATCATTAGCTCTATTATCATCAATTATCTCCTCATAATATATACGAACTTCATTCATGAGGAGACGATGAAATAAAGGGTGGTAGTTGACCACGATCACCACACATGACAACAACAGTATTTCTTGTTAACACACATACATACATACATACATACATACATACATACATACATACATACATACATACATACATACATACATACATACATACATACATACATACATACATACATACGGCACAGTCGGGTGTCGATATTTCTATCGCGGCAGATAATGCTGGCTCCTGAACCGTGATAGCGACCTTGGATTCTTTTTCTGTGATAGATTTAATCCTGTGTTGGAATTCACAATTGATCTGTTCTATTTGATAACTGCCGGTAACTAACATCTTGCCATTCAGGGGTTCCATCAGATTTATTTTTATTAAAGAACATTAATAAATTATTTGTTTGCAACCCACCGAACGACTTTGATATAATATTTGGCCAGCTGTAAAATTATCGCAATTGTACTAACACTAATTCTTTTTCTGGCTGAAATTGCCGTTGGAAAACTAAATTCAAACTCAGGATTACTTGATCTTGCTTCTTGCTGATATCATCGTGGTTGTTGTTGGTGGTGTATTAGCGATGATTGGTTCTAGCAGTTCCTGTGACATTATTATTTACTTCCTGTTTTAAATTAGAGATCTAAGTCAGGTGACAAAGAGGTTTGGTTTCCACTTAATCTTAATAATGATTTCGGCGAATTCCTTATCTGATATTATTCTATCGTTGAACTCTGACCATATCAGCGATGATAATTTGGCGTGCGTGTGCGTTTCTGCCGATAGCAACGTTGTATACTCATGTAATTTATCGGCCGCGCACGTGGATATCTCTTTTGCAATGAAACTAAAAATATCAGCAACACCGGTTACAGTTGCCGCCATTACATATTATTGGAGTTATTTTGTATGACGGTGACAATGATCCGATTATAGTTGCTGTTTCAGCGACTGCAGCGGATGAAGTATATACAATTATATCAGTAACAACGTCGGCGGTATTTTTAGTGTTTTGTTTTACTGTATACTGATCAATAATATTTTTCAGGGAGGTCTGCAGCAAACACACTTGCTCGTATCAACAAGGTCAATCAATGTAATTAGGTGGTAGTTTAGTGACCAATTCAAGACAGCAATAATACAACACGCCGAAGCCATTTCTTCTGGTTCCGCCACGAACGGAAATTGTGGTAGATACTGTAAATGTTGTAGTGCCGAATGCTGAGAATCTGCATATGCCGATAACCTTAGCGCGATGTTTAATGGAATTATTGAAGGGTGTGTTCTATGTGTTTGTGAGTTTCCTCGTGGAGCATCTTGGAAAGCAACAAATGTATGTTGCGGTGCAGAGACACCTTACTGTGATGCTATCTGCAATGTAAATAAACCATTAATGTTACTTTGAACAATATTTGCAGTCATCATCAACCGAAGTGCATAAAAGAGAGCAACCGTTGTTAGTCAGCGAGTGATGGTATTATTATTGACATCCACAACGAAAGTTTTGTCAGCATTTGCTTTAGCTGAGTCACCGACGGGGCACCATACTCCATCATCGTCGGTAGCCTTTCTTACAAGTATTCTTGGCTCCGAAAATGACCTTTCTGACATTTCTGAAAAATCCAATGATCTGTAACAGTTGAATTGCACATAAAAAAATTTTACCTCCATATTTCAGCATTGATCGTCGCACCGAAAATCCTGAATTAAATTTTGGATTGACACCATGAACCACCGGTCACACATCAGCTTCAGCATTATCGGCATTGTTTCCTAGTCATTTTATATTACACTGTCTGTTGTCAGGGTAGTCAGAAGTATCCTTTACAAACATTGACGAACTTGAATAATCATCGCTATATTTTGCTAGACCCAATATCGTTGTGGCAACGTCACAGTCTTTCTGAATTTATTCAATATTTCTTCCATCGATGATATACACATATCCATATAAACGGATGAGAAGAAAAACACACACCCAAATACTATACACACCAACGAAAGAGCAAATATAAAATACACACATATACTATCTAGACCAACGAGCGAGTGAGCATAAAACACACACCCATATACTATCCTCAAAATCGAAATGAGAAGAAAAAACGCACTCCATATACTATCCACACCACTGAACGAACAAGCATAAAACACACAGATATACTATCCACACCAACGAACGAGCAAGCATACAACGCACCCATATACTATCCTCACAATCGGGATGAGAAAATAGCATACACCCATATACAATCTTCATAATTGGGATGAGAAGTAAAACACACCTATCTACTAACCATACCAACGAACGAAGGGAAGAAACACACACACGTTAGTAAAGAAGTGAGTATTTATAGTCACATTACACTACATTTACACAAATTAGCATATTTAATAGTCTCTCTTTTCTATGGATCTGGCTATCCTTTAGAAGGGATGTTCTTAATTGTACCTGGTTAATGCTGGCACCTTCTTGGCCTGGTACCACACATGCACCGTCAGCGCCAGTTTTGCTCCTAATTTATGCCTGTGGTTGGGGGTTAAGAGGGAAGTTGATTGGCTTCACTCTCCCAGCATTCTGTTTCTGGGTTAGAGAACACTTGTTCCCTCAGTCTTATCCTATGTAAGACCTTGGTATGTTGCTGCTGACGCTGAAACTCCCACTCATGTCTGCCGTTTTTTTGGTGGGGGCGCCAGTTGGTCAATTGATTTGTGGGGGTGTACCTCCCTCATCGATATTTGATGGTTGAGTTTGGGTAGTTGTAGGATATGTTAGTTATAGTGTGAGGTATCCAGGGTGGTATCGAGGTTTATTTTGTTTTGGAGGTGGTACTCTAGCTATCTTAGGTTGGGTTTTGTTGTGATCGATGTCATTTATGATATGTTGCCGGGGATAAGGTGGTCCCCCGAGGGTTTACATATTTTTGGCGGGGGTAGTAATGAGTTGTTGATCGGTATTTTCCGTTTATTGTTGTGTGTTACATTGATGTTGGGGGTAGATGATTGTGTGGCAGTATTTGTATTATCGCTGGTTGCGAGTGTTGGTGTTTTTGTAAGAATTTTTTGCTTTTGGCGAGGCCTTTGAGGGGTTGTTTTCCCTTGGGTCTTGTGGGATAGTCTTAAATTTCTGTATAATGCGGTGTTGTGGGTGTTGTGGTATGTTGTGATTGTGGATGGGTGTCATATTGTAATGCTTTGAGTATTTGAGTTAATTCGTTTATCGTATGAGTTTTGGACGGGCCCTGTTATTGATTATCCTGTGCATATATTTTGTTACGAGGATTAGGTATTTTCTGTTGATTTGTTGCGCTATTTTTGGGAGACCATTATCCCTTTTTGGAGGGTTGAGTTTTATTCTGTGCTTACTTTTACTGGGAGGTTGAGGTGGATCATTAGTTTTTTGACAAATAGCGATGTTGATAGTTTAAGCATTTTGTGTATGAGTTCTTTTTCCTATGCTTTTGTTTGGAATGTATTGGGCTGTTTCTGTAGTAGCTCTCGTAGTTGGTTGGTTATTCTTAGACTTTTTGCCTTCATTTATTGATGGCCTTTCTAATTCCGGAGAGTTAAAGGGGAGGCGTTTCCTATTGGTAGGTCCGTTGAGTTGAGATAGTGCGTCCTCCACCTTAGTGACGAGTTTACGTAGGTCTGGGAAGTCTGATGGGGCTAATTCCTTAGGTATTTCCGCTTGCTTTGGTTTAGGTTCTACTCGTTTTGGTTCTTTAGATTTGGGTCTTTTTTGTATCCTTTGTTCTGGAGGATTTGCTCTAAACCTGTTCCTGTTGTTGTTGAGCGTAGTTGATGAGAGTACCAGGTACGTGGGTTGTATAGGTGTGGTTGTGGTGTTTGGTGGGGAGGTGGATTTTGTAAGTGTTATTTCTCTATTGGGGTAGATTTCATTTAAGAAGTTTAGAGCTCGGAAGTTGCGTTGATTTACTCTGCGTAAGTTCCTATTTCTCTGAATAGCTGGTTTTAGTTGATGGGTCATGTTATATTTCAGTAATGCTAGCTTAGCTACTGTCGGTGGTGAGATTATTCAGTTTTACATAGGTTTCTGTTGGGTTTTATTTAAGTTTCGGAAACCTCTTAAGTTGTAAGCATGGTTTGCGGAGTTGTTGTGTAGGATTGTGGAATTAGATATAATAGTATTAGTAGATAGATTAGGGAAATTAGTAAATAGATTTGGGGGGGTTTAGAGTGATTTAGTCGTGGTTAAACAGATTTATTATGGTAATTTGCAAAAAGGGATGTATTGTAGTGGTGTTAGTAGGTAGAAGTTAGGAGAGTTGCATCACTTATTGTGATGTGTCGAATTTTGAAAAATCTTAGAAGCTTTGGTTAAAGGAATTGTATCAAAGTCAACTTAATTAAAGTAGAAAGGGCTAGAGATAGATGATTATTTTCATTTCATCTCTGAACGTCAAAAGAGAATTCGTTCTAGCCGACGTAACATGACCGAGTCAGATGCTATGGTACAAGAGAATGACATAAGACCTTTCCCCAAAATCGACCGGTTAAAGGGCAGCAGCTGGCTGTAGATGATTGTTCAAAGTAATGATTAATTACCGCATGATTAGTTGTTTAGTTGTCTTGTCAATCCAAAAATTCTACGGGACAGGTTTAGGAAACAGTCTATTCCGATTGGTTAATATGGATTTATGGGCGCAACTCTGTAAGAAATTAAAGGTTTTACTTTAGGAAAATTCTTTAGTCTTTAATCTTTCGCGAGGAAAGTTAAACGATTCCGGGAAGAACGTGTAAGACGTTATCTCGTGATTTGGCAGTAAAGCGGGAGTTTGTCTCAGCGAGTAGGTAAATTCTACATTTGAATTCGTAACAAATACGTTTTGTTATAGAATAAGGGGCCAGATAGTTGTCTCAGTTAGGAGAATGACTATACGTGAGATTCGTGGAAACGAATAAAGAAATGGCAAAAGGTACGCAATCTTAGTTTCCCGATTTTAATATGTTATTTCATTTGTTGATCTATTTCAAATGTATTCTTGATATGATGTATGTATATATGATTTCATTTTGCAGGATTTTAGTGAAATGCTAGTGATGACATTTTATTCTTTGATTTTATAATTATCAATTCATTTGGAGAATTGGCTTTTTGTGTTAATTGGTTGTTTGCGGATATGTGATTTGAATTGTTGTTTTTATTTTGTTTTTTAAGGTGATTGATTTTAGGTGCTTCTGCAGCGGCAGTAATTGTGATTTGTTTAACTTCCATGATTTTGGCCTTCTTTGTCTTGTTAGTCTTAACTTTGGTGTCTGGGGATATTTGCCTGTTTATGATTTGTAGAAGTTTTATCGCATCCTCCACTTAAATGATTGATTCCTTATTGGCTTTGTTGGGTGTGGGTTTATTGGGTGATTCGGGATTTTTCTTTTTCCTGCTTAGACTTGATGGTGAATTTTTTTTTTAATAACTGGTGTGTTTTCATTGTTTGTGGTTGGTGAGTTAGTAGATGATAATGGTTTGCCAATCTTTGAATAAATTTCATGAAGATAGTTTAGTGCATTTAGATCTCTTTGTCTTGCCCTACGCAGGTTTCTGTTCTTTTGGAACGCCATTTGTAGTTGGTGAGCCATTGTTGTTTTGATTTAGTTTGTTGTATCTTGTTATTTGTTTTAATGTAAAGGATTTGCAGTTATTATATCTGTATGTATTATTAATTTTGATGAGTTTATTATTTTCTGAGGTTGATTTTCCGGGGTATAATAGAGTACGCTTGTGTTTTATTTGTTTTGTTTTTTTACTCCTGGTGAATCATAATTGTGTAAATGTGTAAAGGCAATTTATACTATCATAGTTATGGTTTGTTATTTACCATAGTCTTTACCCTATAACATTAAAATATATTACTTTTTAAGAATATTATTGTATATTATTTAAAAATTATTGGTATTTTATGTTTAAAAGGTAAGATTACTATGTTAATTTATTTTTTTTTTAAATTGTAAAATTAATTATTATGAGAATTAAAATAAAGAGTAGAAATTATAACTATATCTATTATACAGTTATAATTTTACCTTGTGGCCTAGTTCGTATGTGTCTTGTCCGTTTATTGTCCACTGATCCTCTGAATTTCAGTATGGACTGTTCCTATTTGGATCCCAGGTCCTTTGTTTCATTTGTTCCTTGTGCAAGAATCGTGTTCACTTTGCTTCTATTTCCTTCTCCTTTTGATGTTAGATTTATCTGTGCTTTTTCTACCTCCACGTCCTTCTCTCTTTTCTTGTTTGCTGATTGTAGATATTTGTATTTTTTGTTTTTAAACTACTATCTCAGAAATTCGATATTTTAGCAATCGATTTATAGGTCTGGATATTGCTGTATTCTTGTATTTTTTGTCTTCTATCTTCACCTGGAATCTTCTCTCTTCTCTCTTCTAATTTATCTTCTTCTGTGGAGACGTCTTACCTCTTCAAAGGCTAGTACTCGAGTCCCTCACTCCTGCTACTGGGGTCTGCCGGGACTTGGCTTTGGATTATAGTCGCTTATTGTCTGGTGGCATTCGTTCGACTGTTTGTGGCCCTGGGCTGGGCGTATGCCCCTATAAGAGGGCGCTTGGTCCCGAGCTGGGCCTTCTGGAACTTTGAAGAGGAAGGACGCGCCCCCCAGGGAAGAACAAAGAAGAAAAAAGACCTTGATTAGGATTACTATACTTTTTACAACTATTAATAAATATTTCCTAATCACATTCTTTATATTGAAGTTATTGTTAATTTATCCTAAGTTTATTGTTATGATTATTGTAACTTTTGTATAGCAATTATTTTATTTATTTATTGGTATAGATTGTGGCTAGATTAATTTGTTCTATTACTGATATTTATTTATTATTATTGTTTTTTGTGTAAGCCTTCATGATTTCATTTCTGATTGGCTGGTTTGTGTCTATATTTCAATTCTTTCCTAGCCCAATGTTGTTTTCCAATTAGATAAAGTGTGCGCCAAATATTCGGCCAATCAGCTGCAACCTTATATAATATGCTTATTTAAAGAGAAGTTCCGTTTTTCATGTAAGCCTTCATGATTTCATTTCTGATTGGCTGGTTTGTGTCTATATTTCAATTCTTTCCTAGCCCAATGTTGTTTTCCAATTAGATAAAGTGTGCGCCAAATATTCGGGCAATCAGCTGCAACCTTATATAATATGCTTATTTTTCTAACGCGCTTCTATATTTATCCTGGTTTGTCAGTTAGACAAAGAAATGTTATTTCGATCAGGTATACGAGGGTTTTGGGGGTAAAATAAAGTTTATTCCACTTTACAAGGATTTATTCATTTTATGTATATCGCCGTTTAGTTTGTTCTGTTTTAACAATAAAGCGTTTAATGTTGTTCTTTGTAACAGTGGGAGTGTATTTGCTTTTTTTAAAATGGATTTGATATTAAAAAGTAAAGTAATGAGATAATTGAATTTATAGGCGAGTGATTTTTCAATAGTCGATTAATCTTATTTTTAATCCGTTATATCTAACTTAAGTTTACGTTATCCTTACCGCCTTTTACATTGTTAGTCCGTCTGAAGAGAATCACTCCTAATATTATCCAAATCCAGTTCCGAGTTGCGTTCCTTTCCTTTGTCCATCGTTGCTCCCCCCGCCTGTCCTCCCTCCTTCCCCCTGCTCATATATCAGGTTTGGAGATCACATAATCAGTGATACACTGTTACCTTCGAAACAGGTTTAGATTACTACGTGGGTCCTGGGATTATCAATGTAATATTGTTACTACATCAGGATTTTGCAGGCCACAAAATGAGTGGTACACTTTCACATGGAAATAGAAAAATATTACTACATGATTTTGGTGTTTATCAGTGTTCCCTGGGAATAGAGTAATTTTGGTTATCAGCAATGTAATATTGTTACTACATCAGGTTTTGGTGATCATAATTCTTCACTGTCAACTGGAAATAAACTAATATTACTATATCGGTTGGCAATCAGTAATGTAGTATTGTTTCTACAGCAGATTTTTTTTAAAATCACAAATTATATTTTCGTGTCACCTGGTAATAGCATAATACTACTACATGGGTTTGGGGGATAGCTAAGTATTATTATTACATCAGGTTTTGGTGGTCACAAAATCAGTTTTACAATGACACCTGGAAACTGGCTGTCACTACATCAGGTTTTGGTGATCACAAAATCAGTTTTACACTGTCATCTGAAGAATATGTATTATTAATACATGGGTTTAGAGATCAATGTAGTATTATTACTACAACAACAGGTTCTGAATATTATAAAATCACCACTTACCCTGAAAAAGACAACATTACTACTGGTACATGGGTTTGGTGATAAATTTGAGCACTGATTTGTGATTATAAAATAGGTGGCTGGACATAGAATAATGTTACTATATGGGCTTGGGGAGATAGCTATGTAGTATTGTTAATACATCAAGTTTTGAAGGTTTCATGTTTCTGAGATCACAAATCAGTGCTTAAAAATAGGGTAATGTAGGGTAATGGAGTAATGTTATTACATGGGTTTGGGGGGGTTAGCTATGTAGTAATGTTACTACACCAGGTTTCATAGTTCACAAATCAGTGGGTGGAAATAGGGTAATGTTACAATATGGGTTTGGGGGATAACTATATAGTATTGTTACAATATCAAGTTTTGGAGGTCACAAATCAGAGTGAAATAGGGTAATGTTACTACACGAGTTTGGGGGATAGGAGGAGAACTATGTAGTATTGTTACTACTTCAGGTTTCAGACAACACAATTCAGTGCTTGGAAATATGGTAATGTTACTACAAGGGTTTGGGGAATAGCAGAGTTGTGTAGTATTCTTACTACATCAGTTGTACTATTGTTACTGCATCAGGTTTTGGAGATTACAAAATCAGTTTTTGGTGATAGGGTACTGTTACTATATGTTTGAGGTACACATTGGGATTGTTGAATTTTTTTTTATATTTTTCTGAGGAAACTGTGATCCAGTTGATTTAAATGTGTAAATGTATGCTGAAGATATTGAAAGACCTGCCATATCACACCAGAATATAAATCTGATCACCACTATCCTGTGTGAAATTGATCTGAAATTGAAGCATGGCATGTTTTGCTAAAATATGCTTTTGTACTCCCAAAGCCCCCTGGCACAATCTCATTGTGAGAAAACAAAAAAAAAACCTCACAATTTTCAGTAATCTTCAATGCAAAAGAAAAAAAAAAACACCCACTGCCACTTTCAGTACACTGTTACAGGTAGCATATATAAATTGTAAAGTCATGATTGGAGCTGATGTAAACTATCCCTGGGGCAGTTTAAACACCAGCAAGTAATGGCAAAGAGGTCAGGTATAAATCCCCATTTTACACAATTCATAATTGACTGAAAATAGCTAGTGAGAGTTATTTGAAGCTGTAGTGAGTAATTGTACTAATCTGCACAGGTATAATCAGGAAGAGGTAATCAATGAGATTGTAGTTATTACATATTATTGCCTTGAATGAGAATGTTTAAGCCATATGTAAAAAATTTCAATGGTTGAAATAGTGTTCAATTTTGACGCTAATTTAGGAAGTAACTAGCCATCAGTAAAGTCCAACAAAAAATAAATTTCAGGATGGGTAATAAAATCTGGGTACTCTGCTGGATTGTGGGTTATTTTTGCAAGATCAGTTTCTCCAGTCTAGTTTGCCTGGTTTTCCATCTTCTCAAGTACTTCCATTTGGTTAATCATAGACATGTCTGTGTTTTTAAGGTTTATTTTACTGCTTTGGGGAAGAGAGGGGCTAGGCATGATCACATATTTATCTCAAAACCTAGCTTCGTCAGATCTTTCTGACACATATGACATATAAAACAAAATCAAAACAAAGGAAACCAAATAGATCAATTTGTATTTTTAATAACTTGTTTATCTTTGTAACAATTATAAAGTGACCCATACAAAAACATAATATTGCACAATAACTTAAGAACAAATTTACTTTTTCTTGTATAACTTTAAAGATTTAAGCTTATCATTGATCATACATCTTTCAGTGATTTTGAGAAAAAGTAAATGTTCAAGCAAACTTTCTCTCCAAGAATATAAGCTTACATTTCTCCAAAATTCAACCATCCTAAAAAGATTATTACTGTTGTTGGAGGGTTAAACGCCATTTTTCAGCACAAGATGGGCTATAAATATCAGCCAGTACAAATGGTGAAGAACCCAGAAAACCCAGGAAAGAACCAATGACAGAGAAGCTTCCTAAAAGGGTAAAAATTGTCACTCCCATATAGACAAGTCAGTAACTGTTTGCCCATTACCTCCCTTGCTTCTAGTTTTAAGCTGATTAATCTCTCAACAAAAAGGCTCTTATGGTGGAGAGAATGGAAAATTTTAAAGCAAGCTAAAATTAAATTTATGTTTCAATTAAATTATAATTTAAAATTTGCTTACTCTTCAGATACATTTCCTAATCACATTTACATAAAAATTACAAGGCAAATCTAGTGAAAGCTTTATTTCCATTGGGAGACTGTGTAGGCTTTAACTGGTTATCTGGTGGTCATCTAGGCAACAGCTAATGAACTGACTAGATTCAAATTCTGTCTCTGTGAAGCTACATCCCAGTGATAGAACTTGAAAAGTTTGACTGCATACCAGTAAAAAGCTTGTTATATCTAAGTGTTATCATCTTAAAAAAGGCTTATAGAGATTGGAACAATTTCATGAGCCGAGATACCCATCAGACAACTCTGATCTTTCAAGTGCACCAAACATATATCCCATGCCCAATGACAGGAATTGATATTCCAAACATTTTCATGAAGAGTTATTATTTTGTTTCATGACTTTTTCTGTGCATTTCAAGTAATGCTGAAAGCATGGACATGATCCTGTATGGTCACTTCACTCAACATGCTTATCAAAGAGAGAGAGCATATAACCATTCTGACTGCCCATTGACAGCAGTCTAATCTTGGGTGATGCAACCATCTAATCAAGTTTGGGTCCACTGAAAGGGCACACAATTCTCTCTGTATGCCTAGGTTAAAGCTATCAGCAAACATGTCTTGCAAGACAGAAGCTTCAGCGTTTGAATTTATATAAATTTGGCTATGTCAAAACCTATGAAAGATTCCAATTTGAAAATATGGTAAGGGAATTTGGTCTATTTAAGATGAAATTAGGCTAGCATGTTTGATAGATCTTTGTTATGACTAATTACATTTTTGCCATTATGCCTAAACGTGTCGGTTATCATGGAGTGGTAGCCTTAGATGGCATTTTGAACCAACTTTTTCTCCTTGTAGGGACTGAGAAAAAAGTCTGCCAGTTGAGTTGTGGGATTCAGGCAATCAAAGGGAGATGTTGTTGACTATGCACCAGTCCTGAATGCATGGCACTGTCACTCATAAACATTCAAAATGGAAGGCCTTCTTGCTCCACAAAGGTCTAAATTCTTTTTTTGCTCCTTGACAAAAGCCATACTTGGTGGAGAACTTGGTCTGGATAACAATGTAACACATGTGACCAATGAGAAGATTTGGCTGGGCAGATCTATTGCCAGGTCATAGAGTATATTGTTGATACAGGACTTGACCCATCTGAGAAGTACAATCAGAATCAACATGATTTTCTGACCCCTCAACTTCTTTATTAATTTTGATAACATAACTGTGGGTGGGTAGGTAAAGGTCCACAACCCTTCTGAACTGATTGAAAGTGCAACTACAGACCAAGCTTCTGGACCTAGAACTGGAGAGACAAAGGCAGGCAATTTGTGACTGCATCTTTTGACAGAAAGATTATACAAAGTACACAAATCTGATAAAGACCAATTGAACCATTCAATGTGAACGATATGGCCCGTTCTTGACAGAGTTAGTTAAGACACTGAGTCTGCTAGGAATATGTCAGATTTGAATTTAATTTGTAATTTGTGTACCATGTTGGAATCAACATTACTGAAACTGTCACACAAGAACACACAGGAAAGGTGATTTGGTACACCCCATCCCAATTTAGAAGGTCACCATCACAGTTGCCCAACATGATTAGAACTGTTTTCTAGCAGTTTGTCCTTCCATAATGAAAAACACTGATTATAGCCATAATTTACAGAAGGTTTATGTGAAGAGTCATTATGTCTGGTCCCCACTTGTCAATGATCATATCAAGGTTCGGCAACTCCCCAACTGGCATCCACAGACACTATATCTTTTGGATTTGGCCTTTCTTAAGGAATTCTTGTCTCAAGTCAACCTTGGTTGCACTACTGACTCAGGAATGATAGTACCTCATTGATGATTTTGACCTTTTGATCAAGTGGCCTGGAAAAAAAGTGCCATTAAACAAGCAAGGTCATCCGTAAGGGACATATGAAAAGACTAGATCTGCTACTGTACTGATAATAAAAGAGTTGCAAAAACTCTCTTGCTGTGATCCATTTCCTATTGGAATGCACAAGTTCAATGATCCAAACCAGATGAATGTGGGAAATTCATAAAATATTTACACTGGTGAGAAACAAAAACAAGATAGACAAAACACTGGGATAAATGAAAGTTGAACCTTTCCCAATTCATTTAAAAACCAAGATAACTCAAAAGGGGTAGATTATTTCTGCCCTTGAAAAGAATAAAATTTAACATGATTTTTTGGAAGATGCCACTGTTTATGTGGATAAGTAGTCTGGAAGAGGGTGATAATGCAACCCATGGGTTTAGACTAAATAATTGGCAAATATTCCCTCTGTATGCAAAATGAAGAAATTTCCACATCAGTTGGATAGGGACATGCAAGTATGCATTAATAAGATCAAGACTGATGGCTAACTTGTTCCTTCTGATGGAAAGCAGGTTTAATCACACTATCTCCATCTTGAATTTCAGTGGAACTATTTACTGATTGAAGCAACTCAGGTCAATGATTGGCTGGAGCCTGCCATTGGCCTTTTTGCACTAGGATGAGCCTGGAAACCCCAAAATGTTTCTGAACAACTTCCACTGCCCACCTATCCATTGATGACAAAACAGAAAGGGGATAATGATAACTGAAACCCCTCTAAAACTTTGATCACCCACTAGTTTTTGCAGAAATACAGCATTACAATGAGTTAAATTGATGAAGTCTGTTGGCCACTACCAGGCCATCTGTGATTCGTCAGGGTGGTGAGCCAACAGCATGAGTTTCGAGCCTTCAGGTCCATCCATAACGCTGCCTCTTAAACTGTTTGGCTCGTTGTCTTCTGTTTGGGATTAAAACTGATTCAGGACTGAGATCTCCTCCCTTTAGCCTCCAATCATCTCTTCAAGACTAAATGGGCTTAAATGACTAATGATAATTTTATTCACTGGATTTGGCATTTTCCTGGAAAATTCAATTTAGTTTATTTTGACATGATAAACAAGGATTATTAGAATCATTGTATCTTTTCCTGACCTTGACTCAGAGTTTTTTTTTGTTGTTGTAGGGTTTAACACCATTTTCAGCACAAGATAGGCTATACATGGCGGCCAGTATTATGGTGGAGGAAAAACCCTGGAAAATCCTGGGAAGAACCATCAACCCACAAGAAGCTACTGGCAGGATTTCTCACTTACCCACATTAGCTGAGTCTGAACTTGAACTCATGCAGAAAAGCAGTTCTAAGTAAACTTTATTTTATTACTCAAATCTTATAGTAAAATACATACAGTAGAGTTGAATCTGTACATTGGCATATGTGAAGGTTAACATATCATTCTTCTACACCATGCTAAAAGTAATCACATGACCCCATCATAGGGATCTAAATTGTGTTTCAGTTAGGTTAAAACTGATGTTTCAGAGCGAGTTTATTCAGCCTTGCTTTTAATCTTTTGAGCTCAAAGCTTTATTTGTTGTGACTAGTTGTAGTTATAATTAATTATTTTTTGGAATTATTTAATTTATTAACCCTGGAAAATCCAAGTGCTCATTAGAATTCTTGGAATATTATCAGGATTAGAACTGTGATTCACTTAGAACTTTTTAGTGATATGACTTGTATTTTTTTAATTCTAGAATTAATTTTTGGATTAGATTCACAAACTGCAAGTCTTTTTTCTTATTTTTACCTTGTTTTTTTTAGGGAAATAAATTATTTTGTTAAATTTTGCAAAGCTTGTTAGCTTCACTCTTTTCCTTGTTACTTCTGTATGATCCTAAACATATAACAACATATTGACAGCAGCCAAATTTGTGTCTAAGGTCAAAGGTCTAGGATGAAAGGTATGTATTGTACCAGTTCAATGAAAAAGTCACTGGATGACTGGCACAGGCTGGTTGGCATCTGGAATGGCATAGTATGGCTATATTAAATGATGGATAATTAAGATCTGATTGAAACAATCCATATGCCTGGAATTGAAGGTCATGCCTGGACATATGCCCACTGGGATGCTGAAAAATTGGGGGACATGGTGTCAAAATTACCTAGTGATGTTTGAGACAGAAATTACTTGGAATAAGTAACAGAATTGTTACTTCCTGTACCAGTTGATGCATCTATAGCTTGAATGATGGTGAAGAAGGTTGCAGGAAAAGAAAATGGTAATACCTCACTCCACCACTTCTGCTGATGATCAGATGGTTTTATATATCTTACCTTTTATAGTATTGGGAGGTTGGGGTGGTAACCCAACAATGTCCCCCCCACTAACCTCACAACTGATTCCATCTCAAGGTGAATACTCAACACTTTTGCACATTGCGAGAGTTGCATTTCTTTTTCTGTTTTTGACATTCTTCAGCTAAATTGTTGACGAGTCCACATGGTGCATATACAACATGTCAGCAATGAGGTATATTTTGTGCATGCAATTAATGTGTCATATGTGTCTCCCATTTGCTTTCAATTTCTTACAACACATAAATTTTGAATGAAACAATGAGAACAAAATATTAATTAACAATACCCATTACTGACCAAGTGAGAAAACAACAGGCAGAAAGTACAAAAATATGAATCGCAGTATGCAACAGTGATGCCTTGCTGAAGCATGGTCAGAATAAATGAAGTCTGAGACCTTGACAAATTCACGAAAGATTGATGAAAATAAAAAAAAAAATATAATATACACCACCTATAGCAGATCCTTATTACACAACAAAAAAACCCAAATTCTGGGTTAGATGCCTGAAAACCATGGAAATAAAGCAGAATTTTCTGGAGGAATAAAGTACAATGTTGAACTGCAGCAAGGGGAGGTGATGTGGAGAAGTACTGTCCATAATGTGCATGATATATTAATGATGGAAAAGACAATTTTCATCTTTTTTCAAAGGCTTGATTTGGAATGTAGCAAGCTTATATTTCTAACATTTATGTATTAGACAGAGAAACTGAATCAATACACTAAGACAATAATTTGTATAACTGGGCAAAGTTGTTACTGCAAATATTTCCTTCATAATGAAACACTTCGAATTCTGAAAAATAACAAGATAAATTCTATTTAAACAAAATAAAATCTCTCTAAACATGTGCAAAACATACATTTTCAATGTGGTCAAAAAGACATAAGTCCCAAAGGTAAACAAAAAATTTGATAACCCCTGAAACAAGAATTCATAAAGTGACTGACATTCTACTCAGCAGAAAGATGAGGAATTCAAGATAATTTCTTCTTTTTAACTTTCATGTTTGTTTGAAACCACTGATATTCTTTAGTGATAAAATGATTTCTAAATAAGCTGCAGTTGTACACAAAAGTACACAAATGCAAAAGTGCCAAATCTGCTGAAATGGTATTAGAATATAGCTTGATCATCAACAAATCTGCTGAATGGTGCTTGGGTAATATTAGTAACAAATGGCAAGAAGTAAAATTCCAAAAAGTGAAGCACCAAAAAGACCCCATTCTAAAACAACAGTCAGAAGAAGCAAAAATTACTCAAATACTGTCAAAATCCAATCACATCATCTGGTTACATGCCTATCATCTACATTATGTGGTTTTCATCAAATTAAGCATGTAGCCATATAAAAGTTTTTTTAATTATTGATATCGCAGAACTATGCACAATTACATTTGGTACTACTTATATTACTATGGATAGATTGTTTGGGGAATCAATCAGAAAGCCACTTTTTTTTATGGTCAACATTGAAGAGAGATTTTCATTTGTTCTTTTGAGAAAAATTTTTCAATGAAACTGTTATCAAATCTCCAACAGCTTGAGTATATTATTACCATGAATAAATTGAACTACTTTTCCAACTATTATCTAGTTACATCACTCTCTTATGAATGAGGAAGATCAGCCATTATATCAGTAGAAGAAAACAAAACAAACATTCTCAACTAATGCCTTTTGAAATTTAACATTCCAGATTACTCATATATCTTGTAAATATTATAAATATTGATCACTACACAATATTTTGAATGCAACAATATAATAATCCTAAATTTTGTATTTGACATGTAAAACTTTCATAAACCTTTTATAAAAACTATACAAATACTGCATTACAACTAAGTGTTAGAACACAATGGTGATCAAGGACTACAAAATTGAATATACATGTATTTTCATTTAATGTAATCATATAAAATTTTCACAGTGCAACATAATTCTGAGTTCAGGATTAAACACCAGCATGAAAGTTAAGCCTGATCTACATGACAGATTAGGATGTATCATAAGGCAACAATACAAATATAAATTTCTAGAGAAAACAGTTTTGCTCAAGTCAATGAATCCAAATTTCCCAACACACATCCTGGTTTTAATTGTATACATAGCAGTAACACAAAGCTTACTGACCATATTCAAACTTTTAGGGACACAACAAATTTTTCATAGCTGACAAAAAAGATATCATTGCAACAAATAATTATATATCCATAACATGTGTAGCAAACTATACTATGTACTCAAAAGTTGAGATGGGTTGTTTATGCCTATACATGCAGCAAAGATCAGAGACCATAGAGTAATTAAGTGTTACTGAGGCACACAAGTGACACCAAGGACTAGATCAAAGAATAAGGCCCATCCAGTTATTCAGTGTTACTGAGGCATACAAGTGACAACAAGGACTAGATAAGGCCCATTTAGATATTCAGTGTTACTGAAGAACACAAGTGACACCAAGGACTAGATAAGGCTCATCCAGTTATTCAGTGTTACTGAAGAACACAAGTGACACCAAGGACTAGATAAGGCCCATCCAGTTATTCAGTGGTACTGAAGAACACAAGTGACACCAAGGGCTTAGGCCCATCCAGTTATTCAGTGCTACTGAAGAACACAAGTGACACCAAGGACTAGATAAGGCCCATCCAGTTATTCAGTGTTACAGAAGAACACCCAAGGACTAGATCAAAGGTAAGGGGGTTTGAGGTTCTAAATACACTCATTTACAAATGACTGAGTGGAAGAACATTATTCCATGGATACCACTCTTCATTGTTCTTTGTTTATGCTACTCTAAATAAACTGTATAATAACTTTCTAAAAAAATTATTTTTATGTCTCTATCAAAATTACATAAAAATTTGTAAATATTTGAGAAGCTAATTTTTCAATAAATTTTTTGTCCAAGAATACTTACCCAATAAAGTTATGGTATTGATATTAGCCTGCTATCTTACAAATCCAGCCGTACCAATAGATTAAAATTTTCTTTTTCTATCTCATATAGACAAAAGACAAGAACTCTTGCCCATTATCTCCCCTTGCCACCACTAGGTGTTGCCGGTTTTTGAACTAAGTAATGTGCTCGGCCAAGCATCCTCATAGGACCACAATTTTTACTTTTAAAAATTTGCTTTCTTCTTCAAATATTGGAATATTCAAATGTTGGAAGAATAATAGGAGGAGAGAATACTGAGCATCTGACCTGTACCATGGATATTCTTCTAGGGAAAGATGGATGGATTCCCCATCCAAATGATAACCCATTTTCCAAATTACAAAAGCAACAGTCTAGAGTCACTTAATTTGTGAAGCTCCTCTGAAATTATATGGACCATCCAAAGGTGGGTGGTGGAGTTGTTAAGTCAACATTTAGAGTTAGAAGGGTTGAAGGCAGATAAACTTTCTTGCTGCCTTTGTATGGTTGGATCCTAGCTTAGACTGTTGTCTCCTAGCATTGGGCTGGGATTTTTATTGCATATCTGACTGAAAAGATCCCTTGTTTTTAATTTGTTTATTCTCCCTATGCAGTAGCAGGGGTCCACTGTTACAAAACTCCTGTGTGGGTTGAGCAGTGAGCTGGAGGGGCAGTTCCAGAACTGCCTGCTTCTGAAATTCCTTTTGTTTTAAAAAAGAGAAATAGTGACTCAAATGGGGTCATCCATAAAGCCAGGGAAGGATGAGGCTTGAATGTGGACCACAGACATGTGCCACATATCAGGCTGAAGTTGGCTGGAGCAGTCAATGCAATATCTTTTAAATCTAACATTAAAGACATAATGACCATTTAGCTTGGTCATGGATTTGGAACACAGTGACCAGACTAGCTTGGACATGGACCTGGAACACAGTGACCAGACAAGCTTGGACATGGATACATGGACTTGAAATGCAGTGAACATGCTTGGACATGGACATGGAGCATGGAGCACAGTGACCAGACAAGCTTGGATATGGAACACATTTTTGTCCATTTTTTTTAAAACAGAGGTTTGGACATTTAAACTGGTGCTTTTTTTGTCAAGAGTAGGGAAATGAGTACTGAAAGCATTTGAATGAGAGTTGTACAAGTGAGCTGAGAACATCACTGGTACTTGGCTTCCTGAAAAGAAAGCCATAAAATTTCCCAGATCAGCAATTCTACCCAACAGGTGGTAACTGATCTTAAGTTTAGCTAAATGGGAAGGACCTGAAAGGAAGGCATCTCTTTCTCCAGGACAAAATCTACAGTTGATTTAATAGTCTTGAGTAGCAGTTGGATGTGGAGGGCATTCTGAAGTTGCCAACACCCTATAAATTTCCATGACTGATGTCTTGAAGCTAAATTTAGTCCATTCCATGGTTGAATCTGAGTATAGCTGATTTGAAGGCATAGTGTGTGTCAAGTCCTGACCTAGTTCCACCTGCAGCTCTGGATAAGTTATAACAGGTGGCAATGATGATTAAATTCCATCCTTTGAAAACTGCACTAACTCACCCATATGGATAAGCAGTGAATATATGAAAATCCAGCACTGCCATAACCACCAGCTGGTGTGCCTGGCGCATGGTTAGCCTGCATGCTGGCAGTGTAAAAAATGGTCCAGCTATCACTGGTACCGGAAGCTCCAAGGACCTGGCTGGCTGGACTATTTCTCACTGAAATCAACATTATAGTCTATTTATGTCACTGATGGAATTGCTAAATGGATGGACATGTCACTAAGATTCCTGTAAATCCTAGTTGGCTGAACCAAATTATCAAAAAGTACTCATGCTTGGACAGTTGGATGGCCATCTCCGGTACAGGTAGCTTCAATGACCTAGCTGGATGGACAAATTTCTCACTGAAATCTCCATTATATTAAGGTCATATTGCTGATGTACAGCTAAGCATATGCAGGGGTCAAGCTAGAACTGAATTTTAGGGAGAAGTGAACAGCGAGAAGTGATAACCAAGCTTGGAGAAGTGAAAGCAAAGCAAGACATGCAATATATATATATATATATATATATATATATATATATATATACATACATATATATATATATATATATATATATATATATATATATATATATATATACACACACATGCATGCAAACTTGTGTGTATTATGTTCATTCTCTTATTTGAATTATGCCCTCTATTTCCCAGTATACAGATTTGCATTCAAGACTAGTTTTAAGCAATAATTTATTTTCAAGTAGAGTTCTATCTAATTATAAACACATTTGTTGCATGTTTAAAAACTCATATTCATATGCAGTATCGTTTGGCAAGAAAACTTGAAAAAGAACAGTCCATAAGTTGAC
Organism: Potamilus streckersoni; assembly: GCA_016746295.1. Lineage (NCBI taxonomy): Eukaryota > Metazoa > Mollusca > Bivalvia > Unionida > Unionidae > Potamilus > Potamilus streckersoni. The sequence goes on from JAEAOA010000531.1 coordinate 1,756,934, forward strand.
AAAGTCACACAAATTGACCAAAATTGTAAAAATAATGTACACATTCTGTAAAATAAGGATTGTCCAATACAATAATTCCAAGATGAAAGTTTAATTTTAACACTAAGATGGATGTTGAAGGAAAAATATATGATGTTATCAGTATAGCAGTGAAGCTAAAAAACTAGTACTACCATGTGTTGGCCAGGAGATGTAATGGACAAGAGTTATTGCCTTTTGAGCGAGGCAGATTTTCATCTTTCGGTAGGGCTGGATTAATGAGGCAACATAATGTTAAACATATTTGAAGGAGAAATTACTGAGATTTTCATTTATTGGTTCAAGTATTACAATCAATGGAATCTTTCGTTGGGCAGATAACAATTAAATCTAACTATTTATCTCAATCAGATTTACCTCAATTGACATAAAACCATTGCTGTTGCTAAATTCTGTAAGACCATAATGTTTGGACACATTATTAGTAATACTATTTAAAAAAGAATGGACACTATGCCATAAGTTTTGATGGACTGAAAACATTACTTTCATAACAAACAGTAGAACAAGTTTCAAAAGACCTATCAATTCAAAAAAATATGACAATAAATATGTTATGATTATTACTGACATAACTTATCTTAATTTTCTAATTTAAACAGATATTTACTAATTACTAATCATTTTAAAATGAAATTATTCTAATAAATTGTCATATTTTTAAAATGGAATCCCAAATTAAATTCACACAAAGTCAGGCATATTTGATCTGGATTATTTAAGGGTTTTTTTTCAGATGAATAATTGCAGTATATGATTTATTTCTGTATAATAACTGTTAGGCACATGCTATACAATTATTATCTGTTATATATTGGCTACAAGGATGTTAGATTATGTATCCATAGGTAATGGTTAATGGTGGGTCTCCATTTCATAGCACTGGCATTGTTTTTTCATAATATCTAAATCTTATGCAACCACTCAAATTTAAATAACTATATTTTCAACATGATAAAAACAGCATTGGATAAACCTTGCTCATGATCACACTGCATTTTTCAATAATAAAGAAATGTCCTTTTATTTTAATATAATACAATTCACAAAAATAGTTTAGATCAAACACCATAATTTGCACTTAAAAAGTATATAATAAAAAATGATTTTTATTTTTTATTTTTATGAAATGAATTTGGAATGGAAAAAATTAAAATTAATTATATACATCATGTAAACAGTATGTGATCTTCTTAGATCAGTAATCAAACCAGACCTTTTGATGGGCCATATACCAGTGATTAATATGCGTATATGAAACAATGTGATATTTTTTATTATAAAAAAGGGCCACCTGATAATTTAAGAACAAATAGATCCTCCAACTCCTAATATTAACATTTCAGCAAAACAAACATTTACACTGGTCATATATTGGCATTTATATTTATTTCTCAAATTAAATGTTTAACTATGTGATTATTTTCTGTCATGAAATATTTCTGAATTAATGTGAATCTTAATAGGGAAATAAGTGTTTAGTGTGAAAGTAATGTTGAAATCCTGATCTTGCCATCCATCGAGCCAGTCAGGGCCACCTTGGTCCCATTGTCTGGTGAAAGGTCAACTGTAGTGACTGCTGACCTATGACCTTTCAACTCTATCACCTTGGATACACCTCTCATCTTATCTTGAACCTAAATGAAAAAAAATCAGAATAATATATTTTTTGTACAAAAACAACCTGACATGTATTTAATGCTTCTTTCATATATCATTATTTAAACGATTACAATCCCCATAAAGTCACAAGAAATGATGACATCGTTATGAATGCTTGACATTGAGAATTTGCAATTATCACAAAGCTTGAAAATTTATACAATATGGTATATAATGTAGATCCACATGTAAAGATACAGCCTGTCATAGGCAATACATAGTCTGATATGACCATAGTATTTGATCATATCAAATGAATTTGGCAAAAGACTGCATTATATGATATAAGCAAACATTCCAAGTTTGATCACAAATCAGGTCAGAAATATGGCATCCAGAGTGGTAAAAAACACTCAATCAGATGCAAGATCACATAAAAAATAAATAGAGATCTCACTCATATTTTGACTTGTCTAAGAAACTGATGATATAAATTTTATGACCCTGTGAGCTAAAAACTGCTTCTGGAAATAGAAGCACAATACAAAAGGTCAAAAAGAACATTATGCATGTCAACAAATTTATCTGATTTTGATGGCTTCTCCTGTCAATAACATGCTACTGTTCAAGAAATACCCAGTTTTTCTTACCTTATAGATAACACCTTTAGTTTCATCACATGTCAGTAAGTATTTCCCCTCTGCGTCAAAGGCAAACAGTTTCCCTCTTGGAATTTCTTTGTTTCCAATTGGTTCAGATGTAAGAAACTGTGGCACTGCACCAGAATGAATGTTCAAGTCTTGAATCTTTTTCCCAAGTCGGTTCATATTCCACTCGCAAAACTGAAAGAAAAGTGATAACTGCTTTCAAAAACACTTCAATTAAGGATGTCAGCTGTTGTAAAATTAACACCTTGAAATGGATTGCTTATCATATTATGTGTATTCAATGCCATTTTTCAGCACACAATAGGCTTTACATGTCAGACAGTATAATTGTAGGAAGAACCTGGAAAAACCCTGGTAAGGACTGCCAACCACAGAAGCTACTGGCAAGTTTCCTCACATACCCACAATGGTAATGCAAAAGACTCAAGTGAAAATGATGGTAATGATCAGTAAAGGTGAGTGATTTTGATGACTAGCAGAGATAAAACAAATCCACAATAAACAGTAACTTCTTTGCATTGCTAAACTGCCTTATTATCTCCACCTGTGGCAAATTATCCGAATTAATTATACAGATTGTTTGCTCAGAGTTGGAAATGCTGAGCTCCAAAGAAATCCTTCATTATTTAAAGTGAATCTCTACAACCGACTCACCTTGTCTTCCATACCCATACTGTAACAGCTAGTTTCATTTGAGCTGAACTGAACGCCTCGCACTTCCCCAACATGAGCCTCCCACTGGGAAATACATTTGCTCTGGTGCATATCTGGATTTTTAAAAACATACCGTCATTTTCTCTTCTCTTTGTTGCATTTGTCTCTGAATAACATCTATTAAAGCATCTATCTTAAATATAAAATATAAGATATATATCTAATTTCCATAGAAAATATTAAATACAGTATCTGAAACTGATTGCAAGTCCCATCCTAGTTAGGTCATGTGCCCTTTTAAATGTAATTCAGTCTGTTGAAAAATTCATTTTCTCTACACTGCATGTATACTGTTCTAACAACATACAATCACATCTTTGAAGTAAATGGTCTTGAATATTTTTACAATGTATTTAAGGAAAATAAACAAATGGCAAGAATAAACTCCTAAAGCTGCACACCATAAACTATAGATGATGAGACATGGTAATTCAGACACATGTTCATTCTGTTTGTATTATATAACTGTGCTAACTAAAATCCAACACAACATTTTATGAGCATAAACAAGTTTTCAAATTCTGTTTGATTTTACCATTTATCATCTTTTAACTAGTTAGGTGAGGAATTTTAGGTAACGTGAACATGGTGTGAACAAGGGCAATATGAATGACACATTTTATGCCCACCCTGTTTTTAACACTACTCCATGTTGGCACTAGCAGCACATAGGTAACCAAAGGGTAGCTTTGAATTTGATCAGTTCTGAATTAAACTTACTTTTCTTAGTAGATATACAATGACTGTGACCTATGATCTTTAGACATCATAATCTACAGATTTCTTTGTTACAAAAAGTACAAGTCATCCACAAAGTTTAGTCAAGGTATTTACACTATAGAGTAAAAGCTAGTACAGAAAAACCATTTTTCTTTAAGACACCTGGCCCTTTACCAATGAGTGGTTAACCACAAAATTGAAATACTTCTTCAATACATTAGGTGCAAGCCCTTATGAAACTTCTGTCAAAATATGTGGTCCAGAACTGCAGTTATTATGCATAAAACCACAACCATTTGTCTTCTATGTCACTGACCATGACCTTTGACCTCAAAATCAATGCACCTTTTTTCTTATCCTACATAAAATTCCTCCACATACTTTGGTGAAGGTACATAATTGATACCTGAATTTTTTGTATAGAAATCATTTTTTTTCTTTCAGTCAGAGTGACCTTCAATTTTCACCTTTCCACCTCAAACCAATAGGTTTCTTCTTTACACAAAGTTTGGTCTAGATATATGACATAGAACTAATGCTATTTTGCTCAAACCATATATTGTATTTCTGTCACAGTGGCCTTGATCAGTGACTTTTTTTCTTACCTCAATAGGATTAATCCTTATGGCAAGTCATTCACAATGTCTAGTAGCTGTAGATGTGGATAACTGAAGTGTTTTTCTTTCTTCAGCCTTCAATTTTGATACTTTTACCCCAAAATAATAGAGTTCTTCTTTACCCCAAGTTCAAGCTATCCATAAAGTCTGGTAACTCTTACATGGTGAAGAACTGGAGAATTTGAGCATAAACTATTTTTATAAATTCACTCAATGACTTTGACCTTGGTCCTATTGGCCCTAAAATTAATTAGGTTTTTCCTTACCCAACTGAAAGCCATCTAATAAATTTTGGTAACTGAAGCTGGAGGAGAATGACCTTGATCTCAAACTGATAGGGTTTTCCTTGCCAGAAGTACAAGCCATAGAGATTGGAAAATTCTGATGGAGAACAACTCAAGTTAACTTGTGAAAATGACATTATTAACAAAAAGATAAAATGACATTGGTGGAAAACAACATAACATAACAATAGTAGCTTAATTATGGTGGGCATATACAAATCTTGTTCCAATTCTTCACAAGAGCAAAAATTCTGAAACTAGCCCCAACCTTAACCCACCATGACTTATTTTTGTGATGACCAAACTCCAAAATTTATTACTCATGAAGTTTCAGAACTGTGAATGTTAGTTTCAGATAAATGGAGCTAAATATAACAATTTAACATTTATTCCAAAAGAAAAAAGAATGAGATCGATACTATCAATAAAATCAATGTTGAAGAAATAATGCCTACCATCCACTCTTACAAGTCGATACCAACTGTAAACAAAATATGATCTGCCATTGTATAATGTGATGGCAGATCAGGATCTATGCTGTTTGTTCTACTGATTACTCCTAACAAACTGCATTGACCCAGACCAACTGGCAACTTATACGATGGCAGATCTTTGTGCAGTCTGTAGGTAGACTACATTTATATGTGAGCTAATATAGTAGGTGTTGCCTCCACTATCCAATCAATATGAACAATTTACCAAATAATCTGATGACTCCATCAGCTGCCCCAGTAAGAAGAAGCTGACCGTTGTGGTTGAATGAACAGCAGTTGACTGCCACTGGACCAGGCTCAAAGGAAAGTTGTCTCTAGTGAGAAAAATTCATGACAATAAATATATGTACACTGGGGTAACACTGTAATTAAGTTATAATGGAAGACTATGGAACCTATTCATAATGAGCTTTAAGTAAATTTAGATAAAAATGTCTAGAAGATGGATATTGATCAGTCATTCTCCCTGACAAACCTTGAGTGCTTTATACCCACCTGTCTATGCTTTTAGGACTCTGTGTGTGTGTCCTGCATTTAAAGTATACAGTGAACTAACTTGCTACAAATGGTCAACATGCAACATGCAGCATATCCTTAAATGTAATGAATACACACTTGAAATATATCCAATCATTATCCAATATTAAAGTCTTTATATAGCAAACAGAAAAATTTCAGCTAAATCAAAAAATAAGATGAAACAGTAAGATTTTTCTGTTTAATTTCCATGTCAATATTCACATATAATGATGATTAGGATACTACTCAAAGCAGACCACAGTTTTATTTTGCTTTTTTTGTTGAAAAACAGTGACATCTTAATGAAAGCCTTTCATCTAATTTGATTTGATCATTCATCCTTCAACAGCAGAAAAATATCAGTAATGGAAATTACATGAAATGTTGGGATAAATATGGGTAACACAATATATAACTATATGGGGATGGCATTAAAATGGAAGAAAGGTCAACATTTATTACAATAGTTTCAGGACTGTGGGTGCTTTAATAAGTCAAGAAATTTTAAATATGGCTCACTAGAACTAACCTTAATACTTCTATATGATAATATGTCCTGGACATTTTAATATATGTGACCCTTTTACTAATAAATTAATGTTGTTTTTTTTTCAGCATATTTTTCTGAGTATTTGAGTGTGTACTTATATATCAAAACAAGTGATAAATATTTTATACCAATACCAATGGATACAAAATTACTTGTGTATATCATAACAAGAGGTACAAATGAATCTGATATCACACACTTTTTATACATCTGCCAAAATGCCAAATGCACAATGCAAGAAATGTGAGATGTTAAAATTTCTTCCAATGATATTGACTGCTTATGTTATGAAAATAATTGTGAAATTGAAAATGTTTCTCTCGTTTTTCTATCTTCATCCATATTTGATGGGACATCTGCATCAAATGTAATCAATATATGTTCCCTATGTCAGGATGCTTTGCATCAAATTTGTTCAATTCATGTTTTAGATAAAGTTTTGTCAATGTTTTTGAGTGGTTGATTTGTATCATCTGGTACAAATCTCATTATGCCTACTATGGAGTTTGAAAAGTTATGCTGAGCATTTACTCAGATGTCATTTGAATTACTCAAGTCATTTGAATGTCTTTTTTTTTATTAATGATGGCTGATGGCAGATTGGCATCATTTGCACAATATACTGAAGCCCTCTGTAACCAAATACGTTCCACCAAAATCTTTTGATTTTCTAAACAAGTTGTTTCTATAGGTTTTTCTGTTTTTAGCAAATATTTCTGATGGCAGATCAGCAACAGTTTTATAAAATTGTAAGCCTTCTATGCCATGATGTTTCAATCATATTTGGTCATATGCATTTATGTTTACTTCTATATTTAGTGTCAATTTTTGATGAGAAATTGCATAATTCTGAAAAAAAACTGAAAGATCATCTATAAGATTCTTTCTGTCAAGATTGGTTAAATTCTATTCAGGAGTTTAAAAGAAGAAGCAATTTTCTTCCTTTAGTAATAGCAGTCATATTTAATCATCAATCAATACTATCTTTATATGGATGAAAGGTCCTCATGCCAGGACACATTAAGTTTGGTCAAATTCTGTAACAACATGATGTCATAGAGAGGTTTTTTCCTTTTATTTGGCATTGGTTGGCACATCTGATGACACCATTTATAACAATCTGAAAAGTCTTCATGCATGGATATCTTTGGGTAAAATTGGTCAAATTCTATTTAGTGGTTTTGGAGATGAGTCATTTAGAGACCGTAGTTTTTTCTATCAAATTCTGCTGAGGTGTTTTTGAGGAAAAGTAATTTAAAAGTCTCTCTCTTTTTTTTTTAATGGTGGCTATAATCTTATGGCAGATGAGCATAATTTGTAAAATAGTGTGATGCACCATCAAGCCAGGATTTTGTCTGATGAATATAATAAAATTCTGTTTGGTGGTTTTGGATAAGTTGTCTTTTTTAAAATGTTACAACTCTACCATCTTAAACTGTGTAACAGAAATAAGCAAAACTAACAACTTTAATAGAATCAACAAATAATTTATTTCTCTCAGTTGCAAAGTGAAAATTTAGGAGACAGTTGCAGGATTGTGAATTAAATCCCCAATAATCTTATCACATGTTCAATATTGTACAATGTCCTGAATGAAATCCAAAAGTCTTGAATGTCCTGATGTACCATGTGTCTTGACTGTCTTAAGGCATCATAATGACAATCCAGTATGCTTTTGAACGAGTTCTCAATCATCCCAAATTAATGTTTAGTCAATGAGCACTTTGTAATCCAATAAATAATTTAAATAATTCCTCACAAATTATATTAAACAACAAAAAAAATGATCCCACAGACTACTCTTAAGATAGAAATGAATAACTGTTTACAAAATCTCTTTATGTTCAAACTTTACTTTACCTGCAACATGATATATTTTCTATGTAAAAACTAAAATTCAAGCAACTATCTTGTTTACCTCATAGCATCAGGACAAAAATCTGGTAGGTATAAACCTCAATGATGGATAAAATGTATGCATTCAATATAGATTAAATATATATATATATATATATATATATATATATATATATATATATATATATATATATATATATATATATATATATATATATATATATATATATATAAAATTATAAACTTCTATCTTTAGTGACAGCGGCCAGATTTAATAGCAGATATGGTTAAATTATGTAAATTTGAAAGCCATCTGCATCAGAATCGTTTCTGGTAGATCGGGTTAAATTCTGTTTAGTGGTTTTTGAGAAGTTGTTGAAAGTCTTCCTAATTTTTAGTAATGGCAACTATATTTGATGGCAGATTGGCAACATTTGTACCAGTCTGAAATGCCTTCATTTCTTCATATTAGGATACTTTCTTGTGTGTGTGTGCTTGTGGTTGTGTGATTTAATTTTTACCATAGCTTTAACAAGTTTTCATTTATATAGCTACAATGTCCCACCCTGTCACATTAGTCTGACACCAGGATGACCAGTCCTAACACTAACCTCGCAATGCTGAGTGCCTAATGAGGCAGCTGTTAGTAATACTTTTATAAGTCTTTGGTATGACTTGGCAGAGGTTCGAACCTGTGACTTCCTGCATCCAATGCAGACATTCTAACCACTAGGCCACAGGAGCCCAGGGATCTTGGAAACGCTTAATTACGTGTATTTGGACGCAAACTTTTGATTTGGGAAGCATAAAATTGCTGAAACGGGAGTCCTCCATACACACGTTTCTTTTGCAAAGACAAAAGATTTGTGGCAAAATAATCACTATGAAATCTGTAGCAATGCTTTTATTTAAGTTGTTGCTGACGTCTTTGATCAAAGGTCGCCTGCTTGCTTTGATGAAGGTACTGCTAAAGGCTCCCTTTGAACAACCAAATACCCATTATTGCTGCGGCAACAACAAATAATTGTAGAACATTGAGACCATTTGAAAAAAAAATTCCTTAGTATATATCGGTGCTTCAGAGGTAATCAGTTTTCATTTAAGTTGCAGCAAAACTATATTTTCTGAGTTTTTTTTTAGTTTTTTTGAATTGCCATCATGTGGTTGACTGTAGACATTTCACATTTCTGCCCTCAGAGGTTGTCGATTGTAGTGTCTACTAACCTGTTGGTTGGTACCCACTTACTGATTTCAATAACAAAAACCTTTAATTTGATAAAAAGTGCAAAGAATTTAGTCAATTCATTCATTGATTTATATTTTCTAACCAGACTGTGAGTAGAATGGCCATAACACCTTCTTTTGTCTGCGCATTGCAAGGGTTGTATGCGCGACTAAAGAGGTACATACACGTCATCTGCTTCCGATATTTACAGTGTTGATTCAAGTAAAGGAAGGAATGAAAAAATAATTTGCCTTTTACGTGAATTTAACAAGTGGTTTCATTAATATATTCATGTGTGCAAAGGAATATTATTCCAAATTCAACGTTATGGGAGTTAACGGAACTATCCGCAATTACCAAAAAAAAAATAAATTATGTCATTAGGTTATCGGATGGAAATAAACTACCCCATAGTGTATGGAATATGGCGCCGTGTTAGTATGAAAAGTTCGTTAAGCATGAAAGGTGCAAGGGGATACCAGTATTAAGACCATTCTGGTCACAGTCAGGTTAGAAATTATAAATCAATGATTCAATTGACTTAGTTCTGTGCACTTTTTATCACATTAAACTTTTTAGTTATTAAAATCGGTAAGGAGTTACAAACAAAGGGGGATGTAGCATCAGACTATAGTCAGTTGTATGGCTATTTTTATTATATTACAGTATACAGTATCAAGGACAGATATCAGCATAAGCAAATTATGATATAACAATGTGCTGTTAGGGTGGTTTGTCAATATGAAATAAAGATTTATTTAAGTAAGAATTGATTCCAGTGCATTTTTATATCCAATTTTACAGCTTCCTTTCATGGTGCCTTTGAATTTCTCCACTCCAAACCTAAGACTGTATGTACCATTTTTATTAGCCAAAAATTTTGTCATAAAAAATATCACCAGATGGTATATTATGTCACCAATATCAAAAACAAAATCTCAAATTGAAACATTGCCAAAGCCCAGTGTGATCACTGTTATTGATTTCATTACCGGTTGTTGCTGTATAAATATTGCCTGCAAACTCGAAATATTTCTCCACTCCAAACCCAAGACTGTATGTACCATTTTTATCAGCCAAAAATTTTGTCATAAAAAAATATCACCAGATGGTATATTATGTCACCAATATCTAAAACAAAATCTCAGTTTGAAACATTGCCAAAGCCCAGTGCAATCACTGTTATTGATTTCATTTCCGGTTGTTGCTGTATAAATATTGCCTGCAAACTCGAAATCAAGAGACTTAGACAAAATGCCGTTTGCAAATTTATACAAGTATTTTGAGTTAAACGGAAAAATGATGAGGATTTCTGTGAGATTCAGAACTGTGCTAAAGTTATTAGAACTGATAGTTTGGATGCGACAGTAACCATGTGTAAGAAAGTATGTGATGTCTGGGTTAGTGGGACTGCAACTTCTGCTGGTGGGACTCCTGTTTTTACCGAATTAGGAATCCTGGACACCTAATTTTATAATCCTAGCGAGACCTCTAGGAGCAGTTTCAAGTTAAGTAAAATTTTGTAGAACTTTTGTTCAAGTAATTACTTCAAGATTTTTCTATTTTATTAAGTTACTTTTGTATTTTCAGTAACAGTAGTGCTATTTCACAACAGATCTGCATCATTTGTATAAAAAGGTTTTTCTGCCAGGATGCATTGTAGCATATGACTATTTTGCTTTGAGGTTTTTAATAGTCTGAATGGTGGCCATACTTGATGGAGGACTGGCACCATTTAAAAAGCTTTTCATACAATGATGCTCTCTGGCAAATTATGGTTACGCTTGGATCTGAGAAGTATAAATAGCAACTGTTGACATGCATAATGCAACAATGGTTGCTGGGCCATGCTATAAAGCTCATATGATCTTGCAGCCATGTGTACCAAAGGGTTTTAAAAGTATGTTAGCATTTCAACTGATACAAAACTTTACAATTAGAGCTTTATATAAAGTTGATGAAATTAGTTTATTTCTAAGGAAGGAATCGTTTATGAAGCCAACTGAACCTCTTGGCAACATAAATGTAAAAATATGGTTTCAAAATTTCAATACAAGCAATCATAACTAGAATGGTGATATCTAGGCATGACATTATCAGGTGATTAGAAAACAAGCAGAAAACTGAAACATTTCCTAGGTTCCCATTTTATATTTTGCAAGTTTTAAAGTTTGTCTTGGCAAACAAATTTTTTGGCTAAAATCTTTCACATCCAGACACCTTTGTTTTGTTATCTGTTGACAAGTTAATAAAAACTAATCAGTATAACAGAAATAAGCAACTCACATCAATTTTCATGCTTTTTAAATCCCAAACTGTAAGCCTGCCCACTTTGCTTCCTACAACTGGCCCAATGTCACCTCCCAGTGATCCTGTCCTTGTACGATTATTAACTGTAGAGGAACAGACAAAGGTATGACTGTTTGGATTGGCACACAAACATAGTATCCTGAAAAGAATGGAAGAACAATTAATTAGCATAATGAAACATAATATAAGATTCTAAATCAAATCATCTTCTGTCATAAGTAGGTGTGTTTGTTTAAAATCATTTTTAATAAAAAAAGTATATATTATTGCTACAATTTACATTTATGAAACTAAATGCAATCACTCAATGGAATAAAAGTTCACTATTAATATATTTACCCACAGACTTGGTTAAACATTGCCTAATGAAATACTATGTAGGTAAAATCTGATTTACAACATGGATTCCCATACCCAATATGATGCAAAGTACGAAGTTAAATAGTTGCCATAATTCCATTCCATATTTTGTTTTTGTTCTTTTTACTATGGGTTTAACACCATTTTTCAGTTATACATGGCAACTAGTATATTTAGAAGAAAAAACCAGAAAACCAGAGGAAGAATATCTGACATATCTGGCAAGCTTTCTCACATACCCATGTTGACCAAGTCAGAGACTCAAATGCATGCATGTGTATAAACAAGTGCCATAAACCACTCAGATTCAATTTGGTTGTAAAACAAAATCAAACCTGATCCAAGTCTCCTTAAATGAAAGACGTATGACAAATTTGCTTTCATTTAGTAATGTTTCTCAAAATTAACTGACCTGGAATTAAATTCATAATGTATGTTATGGGTCAGGACAAGACCTGACATAGCTAGTCTAGTTTCTTGGGTTCACAATGTATTATTTTCTTCTAACCTCATGAAACCATATACCAAACATGAAACCATATGCCAAACATGAAACCATGTACCAAACATGAAACCATATAACAAACATGAAACCATATAACAAACATGAAACCATATGCCAAACATGAAACCATGTACCAAACATGAAACCATATAACAAACATGAAACCATATAACAAACATGAAACCATGTACCAAACATGAAACCATATAACAAACATGAAACCATGTACCAAACATGAAACCATATAACAAACATGAAACCATGTACCAAACATGAAACCATATAACAAACATGAAACCATGTACCCATGTACCAAATATGAAACCATATGCCAAACATGAAACCATTTGTCTTTGGTATGAAGACGTAAAAATGGTACTAACAGCTGCTCCGCTAGGCACTCAGCATTTAGAGGTTAGTGTTATGACTGGTCGTCCTGGTGTTAGTATAATGTGACTGGGTGGGATATGATACTACATGTCTGAAGCATGATGCCTCAGTAATAAACATCACTATAAACTGCCACACTGTAGACATCATAGCAATATGACTAAAAAATTGTTAAAGCTGCATTAAAAATCCAAATCAAACACACACATGATTTACAATGGAAATCATTACAAATGAATCTGTCTTAAATAAGAGCATTTCATTAGCTTTTCATTAAAAAAATGCTAAACAGGTATAAATGTGTTTGTGTGAATAAACTTTTAATGATGAAAGAATCTAAAACCTTATCAAGATCAATTGGCATTAAAATAAATTCTTCCAACCCAATATTTGTTACTCTGAAATGTCAGTTTTAAGCAGAGGTAATCTGTTAATCAGTTATTCTGATCAAAACATTCACTGTTTCTGGCATTATCTTTATTTTTTAAAAATCTGGATGCTTTCTTATTTTGATATTTTAAATTATTATCATCAAATACTTTTTTTTATTTGTATTATGATTTTAAAATTGATAATATAAATTGAGACATTTTTACACACTGAAGGAAAAAGCCACTATATCTTAATAATCCATGTGACCTAAAAATACCAAATATTTTAAGATGGCATAAATTTATAAACGTCAAAAAAATCATCTACATCATTTCACTTGGCAAAGAAAAATGCCAAATTTTATTTTAACAGCATGGAAATTACTTGTCAATTCAATTTTCAGTTGCAAGTAGACCAAAATCAGCTTTCTTTTGATCAATGTCAAAATATTTTCTTTGAATGGTCCAAAGAGATAAACGATTACAATACTGTTTGGAAGCTTACATGCATGACACATTTTTTTTACCTTTAAGTTAGTCTTAAGTGTTTTAACATGGACATTTTGGCTGCCCTATTTTCAAATTGATTGCCCTAGGATTACTTGGAAAAGTCAAAATATGGCCATTTTACCACACAGGGGCTCATTACAAATAAAACTATCAGTCAGTGGACAGAGAGCTGGGGGACCTGTAACATTGAAACCACACCATGACATGACAAGCATTATTTAAATGTTAACTTATAGGAGTAAAGAAACTCACCTCTATTTAGAAAAGAATAATAACATATGACGGTCTCTCAACTGACAGAATCCAACAGCATCAATTTTTTATGCAGTAACATATCTCCAATGAGCTCATGTTTCTTATTATGTGATGCAATTCTGTCAATAAATGAAATCCATCTCTGTCTTCTGTAATCTTCTAATGTAAATATACAGTCACAAATACATTATCATAAATCTGAAATTTCTGCATCCAATAATCATCCCTTCACTCAAATATCCAACAAATGAATTGCTTAGTAATAGAAATGACACACTTTAGGCTGAAACATTGTAAACAATCTCATCAAAACAGAGGTATATAGCTTTACTATCCTAAATTAAGTAAACTAATGTGAAACCATAAGAATTTGCATTATGTCTGATGATGCTGTCTGTATCAAATGTTCTATTCACTTGGAAGTATATTTAATATCTGAATTATAATTTTTTTTTAAATGTTACTGGTTATAGAACTGCCTGTTGTAAATTCAATTAGCAGCTGGCATTATATTTTACTCACAAGTGCATCATCTGAGCCATATGAAAGAAATTATTTCTTCATATTTCTCTCTAAACTGCTTTCATTAAAATCAAAACTATGTACTAAACAGAATCTCAAATAGGTAATGATTTAATATTAAAAGTATTAAACTCAATTTTGATCACCAGTCTTGTACAAGCTGGATATCATTTAACTGGTTTCATAACTTAAATATGAAATCTTCACTCATTTGCTATCCTCTATACATATGACAAAAAGGAACAATATAAAAGATGATATGAGAATCTTTATATCATGACAATCTATACATGTAATTACTTTAAGACTGGGAAAAGGACTTGTGCATTTGTGTAATGTGTTGTGTGTCTCTGAAAAGCACTAGGAAAGACACCTGTGTATTGAGTTCTATAGCTCTAACAAGTACAAGGAAAGAGACCTGTGCATTTGTGTAATGAATTATGTAGTTTTGATAAGGACAAGGAAAGAGACCTGTGTATTTGTGTAAAGAGTTATGTAGTTTTGATAAAGACAAGAAAAGAGACCTGTGCATTTGTGTAATGAGTTGTGTAGTTTTAATAAGTATAAAGAAAGAGACCTGTGTATTTGTGTAATGAGTTGCGTAGTTTTAATAAGTATAAGGAAAGAGACCGGTGCATTTGTGCAATGTGTTGTGTGTCTCTGAAAAGCACTAGGAAAGACACCTGTGTATTGAGTTCTATAGCTCTAACAAGTACATGGAAAGAGACCTGTGCATTTGTGTAATGAGCTGTGTAGTCTTGATAAGTACAAGGAAAGAGACCTGTGTATTTGTGTAATGAGTTATGTAGTTTTGATAAGGACAAGGAAAGAGACCTGTGCATTTGTGTAATGAGTTGTGTAGTTTTAATAAGTATAAAGAAAGAGACCTGTGTATTTGTGTAATGAGTTGCGTAGTTTTAATAAGTATAAGGAAAGAGACCTGTGCATTTGTGTAATGAGTTGTGTAGTTTTAATAAGTATAAAGAAAGAGACCTATGCATTTGTGTAATGAGTTGTGTAGTTTTAATAAGTATAAGGAAAGAGACCTGTGCATTTGTGTAATGAGTTGTGTAGTTTTAATAAGTATAAAGAAAGAGACCTATGCATTTGTGTAATGAGTTGTGTAGTTTTAATAAGTATAAGGAAAGAGACCTATGCATTTGTGTAATGAGTTGTATAGTTTTAATAAGTATAAGGAAAGAGACCTGTGCATTTGTGTAATGAGTTGTGTAGTTTTAATAAGTATAAGGAAAGAGACCTGTGCATTTGTGTAATGAGTTGTGTAGTTTTAATAAGTATAAGGAAAGAGACCTGTGCATTTGTGTAATAAGTTGTGTAGTTTTAATAAGTATAAGGAAAGAGACCTGTGCATTTGTGTAATGAGTTGTGTAGTTTTAATAAGTATAAGGAAAGAGACCTATGCATTTGTGTTATGAGTTGTATAGTTTTAATAAGTATAAGGAAAGAGACCTGTGCATTTGTGTAATGAGTTCTATAGCTCTGACAAGTACAAGGAAAGAAACTATATCTGAGTACTTCAATGTGAATGCAAATTTGCACACATTTCATACCAGTCTTTGTATTTGTGTAATGCATTGCCTAGCTCTGATAAGCACTAGGAAAGAGACCTGTGCATTTGTGTAATGAGTTGCACAGATGTGATAAAGACAGGGAAAGAGACCAAGGTAACTCTATTTTCAATGTACATAATCTACATTTGTATTATGAATACCACACGCGCCTAATAAAAGGAACAAGTTTACACTGAGGCACTTAACAGTGATGAATTACTGTACACAAATACTGCTTCATTTTATATATATATATATATATATATATATATATATATATATATATATATATATATATATATATATATATATATATATATAAAGTGTAACTATCTATAATATGGCAGTTGGGGGTCATAAAACCCAAACATGTTATAGACTGAATCTTGTTATAGCTAACCAAGTCAGTCAGCTGAAGAAAATGATGCATTTACCTAAAATATGGCAAATGTGGTGGGGGTCAGGGTAATAACAGGCCAAAAAAATACATGTTTTTTATTAAATAAAGACAAACTAGTCTGAAAAACGTGTATATTGAAAGCTTACATTTGTGAATTATAATCCATAACCTGTTAAGTACTATATTTGTATATAAAAAATCTATGAATTAGAATATAGATCACCTGCTATAAACTTCATGTATAACTCCCATCTCATTAGAAAACACCAATAACACATATTTATAAAAAAAGAAAGTCCTTGTTTGGATCTATATCTGATTGTCACTACTTCATAATTCCCTACAGTTGCAAGTAGCACATGGCTATAGCTGTTAATGAGCTACATGTACATGTACTTAAATCAGCCTAGATTTTGGTCAACTGGAGATAGTATCATCTTACTGAGTCTACCCAGGATGAGGTTATTGATAGGGAAATGAAAATAAAAAGTTTAACCAACATATTTGCAAGATACCCAATCTTCAATTAACTTGATGGTTTCCAAAGATTGAAAATTGAATTTTTTGTTTTATGCTGCCATTGGTAGTGACTGTAAGCATATTTTTTTCTTGCAAAACTGAATTTTATGGCACATAAATTGTGTTTTAGTCACTTTAGATAATGCATCAATCTATCAGATTTCATTACTTTTATTTAAGTTTGGAGATGACTGCCTTTGACGAAAGGTTATTTGTTTTTATTGAAGATTGTAATTAGCTTTCTTTGATGAAGGGTGCATGTGTTGCAGAAGTTACTGCTAAAGGATAACTTTGGAGAATGAAACAGATGCCTGTTTCTTATTGTGGCAGCAACATCTATTAATTGTAAAACATTGACTGAAAATGAATTTTTATTATTATCTGCTTAGTATTTATACAGAATGATCAGTGCTTCAAAGGCAATAGGTTTTCCTTGATGTTTTTCAAAAAAAACAATTTCTGGGTACATTTTAAACAGAAAAAGAATTGGCTGCCATTTGATCTATTGTAACAGTCACTTTTCCTGCTTTAAAAAGTTGGTTCATTCTAGCTTGTCCCAGTAGCTTAGATAGTCCAACAAGTAGATCTCCATTTTGTTTTTGCTTTTTTGGGGGTGAGGGTGGGAGACATTTCTAGTGGCAGTGTGATGCTGCCAGCCATGTATGTGCCAGAAATTAAGAAACACTAGGCCAACAGATGATGAATTGACAGGTGTTATGTTCTGTTCTGACAGGATTACAGAAAATATGGTGTTCTGAAGGATTTAATTCTATGAGTATAATGAAGAGAAAATTTCACATATATAGAGGTCAGACAAAATAAATATACTAATTACAAGTGATCAGCAAATAGTCTGACACTAGTTCATACAAAGGATCCATTATGAGATAGGGCCTCATCTGGTTCATCTCTGCTACCAGAAATGCCAAGACTTCATGACATAGTACCCAGGCCAAGATGTCAGAATAAGTGGATTATGATATAACAATGCATTGTTAAGCTGGTTTGTCAATATGAACAAATAATTTGCTTATCAAACAATAGATAGATTCCAGTGCAGTTTATACCAAGTTTGCAGTTTTCTTTCATGAAGCTTCTGAATTTCTTCACTCCAAATACTAAGGTTGTATATACACATTTAGGCAGACAATAATGTTGGGGAAACAAAATTGCTAGATGGTATTATTAGTTGCCAATAAGGAATATAAATTGGTATTTGCAACATTATTGAAGCTTGATCCCTGAATAAACTTTTTACACATTATTTTTCATACTTTTATGATGAAAAACTCCTTTTCAAGTATGAGAGAAAAAATGTATCTGAAATTGAAAAAGCTTCACCATAACTGTCTTATATTAGAACTGGTGCAAAATCTTTCCCCAAAAAATGAAATTTACTTTTACATGTCACTTTTTGTACTATTAAGAAAGAATTTTTTTTTTATAAATTATTGCACAGCTGGTAAACATTTTTCTGTTTTCTGCCTATGCAAACTGAAGAGGATTTATAACCATCAGCATAGTCATCAGTTTACTCACTGATATCTGAAACTCCTTCTATGCAGTAAGAAACTGTGTGATTTTGATCTTGATTTTTTTAAAAAAAAATGTAACTTTAACAATTTTTCCGTCATATCACTATGGTGTCTGCATTGTGGCAATTTAGAGTGATGTCTATCACTGGGACATCATACTGCAGACATGTAGCATAATGTTCCAACCAGTCAAATTATCCTATCAACAAGCTGACCAGTCCTAAAACTAACATTTTCATGCTGAGTGCCTAGCAAGACAGCTGTTAGTACCATTTTTATAAGTATGACTCACCTGGGATTCTAACCTGCAACCTCCTGCAAGATTGTGTGTGTGTGTGTGTGTGTGTGTGTGTGTATATATATATATATATATATATATATATATATATATATATATATAATTGTACAGGATTTTGTTATTTTTCTCTCATATATTCTGACATTTTCCTATTATGGTGATAGAGTTTCAAAGGACTGGTTACCCTATTCCATTCAGTATGGTGATAGAGTTTCAAAGGACTGGTTACCCTATTCCATTCAGTATGGTGATAGAGTTTCAAAGGACTGGTTACCTTTATTCCATTCAGTATGGTGATAGAGTTTCAAAGGACTGGTTACCCTATTCCATTCAGTATGGTGATAGAGTTTCAAAGGACTGGTTACCCTATTCCATTCAGTATGGTGATAGAGTTTCAAAGGACTGGTTACCCTATTCCATTCAGTATGGTGATAGAGTTTTAATGGTCTGGTTACCCTATTCCATTCAGTATGGTGATAGAGTTTCAAAGGACTGGTTACCATATTCCATTCAGTCATGTGAATTTTGCTCTGAGAATTTAATCTCCTTTTGTAACAATTGTTCCTAAATTCAGAACAACTGCAATGATGGCAAGTCTAAATAGATCTGGGAAATGGATTTCAGAACCTGTATCCAAAACATTTTTTACAAAAAATGCATGTTTCTTGAATATTTCTGTCAATGTACAAGACTTTCTGCAAGGTCTAAAATGTAGTAAACAACATGATGGTCTTTTTTCTGTTTCACTGCTTTCTGTGCTAAGTTCAGTTAGCAGCAAACTATCAGATCATCTCTAGTTTCATCCATTTAAATTAACTTTCTGACACACTGACTTTCCAAAAGAAATCAGTTTTATTTTGTTTCAACCTGTGACTATTTTAGCATTAAAACATTCTTCTAATGGCTGACTGATGGATCAATTTGCTTTTTGTCTTCAGGAAACAAGTCAATCAGAATACTCAACAGTTTTGGCAATATTCTCAGATTTCCATCAAACAGGTGAATTATTAAAACAGTATTCTCCATAGATATGCTTTGAGATCAAGGAGAAAAGGCAAACAGTATTCTCCATAGATAAGCTTTGAGATCAAGGAGAAAAGGCAAACAGTATTCTCCATAGATATGCTTTGAGATCAAGGAGAAAAGGCAAACAGTATTCTCCATAGATATGCTTTGAGATCAAGGAGAAAAGGCAAACAGTATTCTCCATAGATATGCTTTGAGATCAAGGAGAAAAGGCAAACAGTATTCTCCATAGATATGCTTTGAGATCAAGGAGAAAAGACAAACAGTATTCTCCATAGATATGCTTTGAGATCAAGGAGAAAAGGCAAACAGAATGAGCATCTGATTAATCTCATTAAAAAAAAATCATGCACTGAGTCTGAGAAATTGCAGAAACCAAACGTAACCTGCACAATCTTTCATTCACTGGGTTTTAAAGGTTGTTTGGATCATTTCTTCAAGAAAACTGCAGTGGCCTGGTAGCATCTCAATAAAATGGACCACTTTGCCTGAGGCAGTTTACAGTGAGAAAGTAGCATCAACCAATAAAACTCTAATATCAACAAAATCATAAAAGTCCATCAACCACTTACCTAGGATAACTGGGGTCTCCAGTTGCCTCATAAAATGATTTCATCTCTTTCACATCAAACAATCTTATATTCCCTGATCTGTTTCCCAGAAGTAACTGAAATAGAGATAGGAAATGAGTGACAGTTTAATTACCTAAGAATACTGGCAGGCCCTGTATTAATTAAATGACAGTTTAATAACATAAGAATACTGCAAGGCCCTCTACTCTTTAAATCAGGGGTCCTATAGTTTCTACACAAATTTCATTGCTTGGTCTTTAAATTCACTATTTTTGCTGGTACTCAACTTAGTGGAATTGTGAAGGGGTCTTATCATTTCCACACAAAAATCTGATATCTGGTCTTTAAATTTATGGATTTATACAGGGATGCTACCATTTGTACACAATACCATTGGGATTTTTGAGTCCTACCATTTCTGTACAAGGATCACAGGTTTTTTTTTGTTAAATGCATGAATTCATACAAGAGTCCCTACCATTTCTAAATAAAGATCATTGTTTGGTCTTTAAATACATGAATTTATACAAGAGTCCCTACCATTTCTAAATAAAGATCGTTGTCTGGTCTTTAAATGCATGAATTTATACAAGAGTCCCTACCATTTCTAAATAAAGATCATTGTCTGGTCTTTAAATGCATAAATTTATACAAGAGTCCCTACCATTTCTAAATAAAGATCATTGTTTGGTCTTTAAATGCATGAATTTATACAAGAGTCCCTACCATTTCTAAATAAAGATCATTGCTTGGTCTTTAAATGCATGAATTTATACAAGGGTCCCTACCATTTCTAAATAAAGATCATTGCTTGGTCTTTAAATGCATGAATTTATACAAGAGTCCCTACCATTTCTAAATAAAGATCATTGTTTGGTCTTTAAATGCATGAATTTATACAAGGGTCCCTACCATTTCTAAATAAAGATCATTGCTTGGTCTTTAAATGCATGAATTTATACAAGAGTCCCTACCATTTCTAAATAAAGATCATTGCTTGGTCTTTAAATGCATGAATTTATACAAGAGTCCCTACCATTTCTAAATAAAGATCATTGCTTGGTCTTTAAATGCATGAATTTATACAAGAGTCCCTAACATTTCTAAATAAAGATCATTGCTTGGTTTTTAAATGCATGAATTTATACAAGGGTCCCTACCATTTCTAAATAAAGATCATTGCTTGGTCTTTAAATGCATGAATTTATACAAGAGTCCCTACCATTTCTAAATAAAGATCATTGTTTGGTCTTTAAATGCATGAATTTATACAAGAGTCCCTACCATTTCTATTAAAATTTGTACACCATAAAAACTAGCAAATCCACAGTAACTGTAATCAACATAGCAGGAATGTTTCTTACAAGTTCGGTGTTGCTTCCCTAGCAGCCACATGAAAAAATGTTCAGCTTCTCCAAAACAGATGGACAAATTTGAATGAAGTTTCACAGGGATGATTCCTAGATCATGCTCTATCAAAACTGTGTCTGATCTGCATTCACTGGCAGTGTGGCTTCCATAGTAACCAGGTGGAAAATATATTTTCTACATCTTTTCCAGAAAGGCTCAGCAAATTTGGATCAAAGTTGCTAGTAATGTTTATAAAGCTTTGATCAACCAAAACTGTGTCTGGGTGAATGGGTGACTTCCTTAGCAAGATGCATTCATTATAATGGAACTTATTCAACTTGTGCAGGGTCTTCAAATTTCACTTTTAACTTACTGGTCCTGGATTACTGGGACCTTAAATTGCCCAAATCTACTTAAGCCAAGGAATGAATGAACTGCTAAGCCTGACAAGCAAATATTTTCTACAGTACATTAACATAAACAGAAGACAGGAAGAAAAACAAAATTATCGCAGTCTTAAAATTCAGACAACTACTTTATTGTTTATTTAATCATAAAAATATTTTACAAACCAAAACATATTAATATTTACAAATCATGTGATTGTGCCATCTAGTCAAAGATCCTCTTTGAATCTCAATGATATAATTAACTAAAACCTTCAAATCTAAGAGTTCTCAGAATAAAAGTTCTCAAACACCCCAAAAACAACAAAAATATAACACATTTCCCGTCCACACCTTGCTCAGTGAAACAGAGGGGATAACACTCATAAAGTCAATTTATATGCAGTAAATATCCTTAAAAGTACAATTAACTTAACTATTCAGTTGGCAGATAGTTCAAGGTTCCTCTGACCTCTTCCACCTTATCTTAGATATATTGACATTTTTGTTTCGAAAATACCTAGAATAAAGTGGGAAAGATCAGAGAAAATTTAGACTACTTGACAGATTGCACAACCTTAGATGAACTTGGCCCTTGATTTTGTAGATGAATTCCATGTAGTTGCAAAGTGACTAAAATTTGAGATCTTTCTTTAAATGGAATAGTTATGTGTGTACAGTCTATTTAAAGATTAATACTGTTTCTTTATCATTATCTTGAGGATATACATAAAGATAATGTCACAATGATAAATCATTTTAAAGAGATAAAATGTGTACAAGTCCACTGTTTGTCTTTTGAGCTGATCCATGATCACTAAGAGGTCTTTAACCTCTTTAATATTAAGTGATGATTGTTTCAGGATTTGACTGTCATAGTTAAAAGGTTGTGTTGTTTGTTGCTTTCTTTGATGTTACTGTCACTAAAACACACACACCAAGCCATCACCATTTGGTGTTGACATGGGGTAGCTGCTTACTAGCCAGCCTAGTGAAAATGAATGACCTTTCATCAAGATATACCTGCATGAAATCGATAAGAATATGATTTATTTTCTCAGTAAAACTACACAAATCTCACAATCTACATGTTGGTACTTGATAGCAGAATGCATGGACAATTTTTGGTATATTCCAAACTTTACTTTTTGTGCAAGACATTTCTTTTCCTTGGTGGTGAAGAGTTTCTATATCAATGCTGAATGGTAATTCAAATCAGTGTTGGTGGCGCATGCACAGAGCAAAGTTCCAGTTAGACTCCAGTTTCTTCAAAAGCATTTTTTAGAGATCATTTTTTTGTTTGCAGAAGGTGCAGTCATATAAGACTACAATAAATACACCACTCCCTCGATAACTCGTGGACATCTGGGTCCAAAAACATTGACCGCAATATAAGCGAGGACTCGAGTTATCGAGGGACCTATAACAAACAACAAAACTAACAAAGGGATCGACTTATTGGCAAAAAGGGGTGGGGTGGGGGTGGCTTGGCATGTTATAGTGTTAAATATTCAAATTAATAATCGTGCTAAGATTAACAGTGAATAAATATCTTTTCATCACAGAGTAACATTAATTTCAGGATAATTTGCAGTATATTGATCATCAAAACATTATTCCATGTTATTTCCATTCGCTTAGCACATGTATGACTTCACATTGTGTACTATGTCACTAATTTTTGCTGTGAATGGTATACATTCTAGTTTTATTGTCTGATCCAAAGTACTTTTTTTAATACGAAAGATCGACACATTTCAAAAAAACAATGTCGATCGAACGATGTGTAGATATTTAAAACACGATAACACTTGCGGTTTGTGACCCGTTGTTGTATGAACCATGCATACACAGCATCATCAAATTTGTTATCGCTTGCAGTCCGTGCTCGTTTTCGTTTCATCCCTTCATCTGAATGAGCATCATGTGAGTAATTTCAAAGTTTCTGCTCATACTTAAGCCAACCTCTAAATGTCGACTCAGCAATTTTCAGTTTATTGCAAATTTTTGATCTCGCTTTGTCATTATAAACAGCCATCTATGATGAACAGCCTTTCAGTCACTAAGTATGCCTTTCGCTTAATTCCTTTGCTCTCCATTGTCAAATTTACAAATAATTAAGATACATTACTGATATATAATTTAATGATGTTCATACATAAAAGCTGAAAATATTTTTGATTGGTCAAGTAAAATGAAATTTGATGACCGTAAGGAATACAAGAACGTTTACTCCTACTGGCATGCCTTTGAACTTTATTTTATTGTACTTACCTTGTTTGATTTGAAACAAAAGACATATTCATTTTTAATTGATTCTTTTATTGCAACAAACACTTCCCTAAGCTGTTGATCAAAACAAAGCCGGCATGTAATTATGTTCTTACTGAAGTACTCACGGACACCAGTTATGTGACGGTCGACTGATTCTTTTCATGTTTTCATATAAGAGAATATGTATGTTGTAATGATAGTGTTGAGATGAAATTAAAGAATTATAATGTGAATTTTACCTAGCAAGACGTTTATTTGGTACTTATTTCATTCGCTGTTGCCGCATGTTAGCATTTACCAGAATTTTTTGTTGAGCGCTGTTTATTTACAGTGTATTGACAACTATTAATTTTTTTTAAAAGACTAACATGTGATATCTTATTAGAAATTGCAAATTTCACAATATGGATTCTATCTTTATGGGCAGTAATCACAATTTTCGATGATAAAAACGAGCTGTATATCAAGGTTTAATTTACCAATTTACCATTTCCTATCACGACTTTTTTCAAGCTCAACACATTTTAAAATATATTTTCTTTGAAAAAATCGGGAGCTATGCCAGACACCTGTTATAAGCGGGTTCATGAGTTATCTGGGTGCAAGTTATCGAGGGAGTGGTGTATACAGTGATTTTGGGTATTTTTCTTTCTAAACCAATGCTGAAATTTGACGGAAACCAGTCATTTGCACAAACCTGTTATGATTGAGCACTTTTCTTGAAATAATGCTTTTTGCTGGCAAAAGGACTGGTTTCTCATCACAGGTTTTACTAAATCTCTCTGGTTACTGTAATTGCTTTGGGTAAGTATGAAAATGGTTATTGACCTTAGCCATTGGGTATTCAGTACCAAGTCAGAATTTAATAACAAATGCATTTAGACTATCATTTTTTGGTCCCATTCAATACATAGCTGCTCTATTTAGCCATTTAAGTCTCAAATATAAGCATCATGTCTTGGAGCAACTTTGCAAATAAACACATTCCTAGCAAATATTGTTCAAATTTGTCCTCTAAAAATCCCGGTAAATGTCCAATAAGGAGACTTACCCATCTGTCTGACTTGTTGGCCCATTCCAGGGAGAGGAATGCGGCCTTGGACATGACAGTAGCTGCTGTAACTGGCTGAGGACTCCATGTCCACACCCTTGAAAAAAAATTAATTCTAATATCTGAAAAGTGTTACTGAAAAAATTATCTCCCACACAAACCAAATTACCCTTATGACAAGTCACTTACCCAGAGCATAATACTACTTCCCATGAAAATTATCTCCCACACAAACCAAGTCACCCTTATGACAAGTCACTTACCCAGAGCATAATACTACTTCTCATGAAAATTATCTCCCACACAAACCAAGTCACCATTATGTCAAGTAACTTACCCATAAAGCATAATACTAAAGAGTTTTATGAACATCCCAAAACATCAGAAGGCCTCTTTGACAAGTCACTTATTGGAACAGGGTCTTTGTAATATTAAGAGTGGCCTGTGGCATCTTTGTAACATTCATATGCTCTAAGCACATCATCTTTTGAATATTTACACAGGCTATAGGAATACAGCCATCTTATTTCTAACAGTTATCACAGACATAGAATCATCATTTCTTTAAACTCTGCTATACCTATCTATGATATATGTAGCTATGAGAGGATAATTCCTGATATCAATTACAAGAGAGACACTATTCTATTCCAACTTACCTGTGACAGATTAAAGACACATTGTTCACAAGTTTGTTTTAATAATAACATGACAACAACTATTTGGTCTGGATCACACCAGGTGTAGGCATATGATGACATCAATTACACTGACCTCTGACTTACTGTCACATTTATTGTATGTATTTGATATTATCTGATGGAACCATCTCATATAACATTCCAAAATTTAATGCCAAATGGCTAATAGATGGATGCACAGTGACTAAAAGAGATGAAACGATTTACTGCTTCTGCATACTGAAATGATTTATGATATGCAATATGAAATTTTATCAACACACATATCAACTTGACTGTCCAGGCATTTTTAACTTAGTTCTGATTGGTGGTTATTGTTCTACACTGAGCTTGAACAAACAATAACCACCAATCCCAACTGAATGAAACATATTGTTGTTCTTGTCTTGTAGTTTTATGCCATTTTTCTTATGATGATATTGTTACACATGATATAATGAACCACTGTGGGAGCAGCATATCCATACTGAGGCAGCCAATATGATATTTCCTCAATTTCCATTTGCGCGTCAAGTTAAAAAAGAGCTGCCAAAAAATGTTCATTCAGATCAAAACATTCCAGAAGGCAGGGTTAAAAACTTTTTCCCACAATCCCAACCAATCAGTAAAGAAAATACGCAAAATAATTTCATGAGCTTATTTGGACCAATCAGAATCACATAAAGTGATATTTTAATGTATGGTGATATCAAAAATATGAAACTGCACATACTATAGGAAAACCATACCTACCATGTGATAATGTTCTATAATCTAATGAAAGAACGTCTCTCACGGATATTTTATGATATGATCTTTATACATTCTCCAGCTTTCAAGCTACCAATAATAATGTCATACTGAATGTGTACTCACTTCACAACCCCATCCACATCCACACTTGCTACATGCTGCCCACTGTTGCTGAATCTACAGTAGGATACAGATGATCTGTGTTCTGTGTACTCCTCCTGCAGAAATATATGCAAACAAGAGTCCCTTCAAGGAACTGACTTTCTACTGAGAAAAAAGAAATTTGAGAATTCAAGAAGAGACCATTTCTTCCTTTAAACTGTTGAGTGCTGAAACCAAGTCTGCCATTCAAGTCTGCCATTCTTTAGTGATAACAAGAGTATCAAATTAGCTGCTGTGGTGGATATATTAGAAACCAAACTGACATTTTCATTTAGGACCAAACCATCAACATCAGAAGTCTTTTGGTAAAAACCCTGTGTCAATATGATCATTTATTCAGGGGAAGTAGTGACAGCAAAATTTCAAGAGAGCCATTATGGAAGCCAAAATGAATGAATAATTGGGAGCATTTTTCATTTAGGACCAATATGATACCATAAAAAATATATCAGTGAAAACCCCATAAACATCCACTTGGAATATATGGAAATAATATTTTCAAGATGGCTACCATGGTGACCATACTGATAGTTTGCATTTGTTTCATTTAGAACCATCTAAACACCTTAAGAATACTTCTGATAAAAACATTATGTCTAAATTGACTTTATATTCAAAAGGGGTAGTGATAATAAGATTTTCAAAATGGTCAGCATGATACTGTATATCACACCAGCACAATTTTTGACCAACAAAACATTATAACCAGTTTTCTGCTGAAAATCCCATGTCAATATGACTTTCCACTTTGAAGAAGAAACAAAAACAAAATTTTCAAAATGGCTGCCATGGTGACCATACTGGATATCAGGTTTCCATTTGGGATCAATATCATAAAAGCATAATGTTGATAAGATCACTGATGGCCACTGTGGTGACCATATTGGAGGTCAGATTGGCACCATTTTTATTTATAATCAAGTATATATCATATGACGTCTTTATGTGAAACCCCATGCCACAATGACTTTCCATTCAAGAAAAGTACAAAGACTTTCAAGATGACTACAGTGCTGGCCAAGATAAGTGCTAACAATGTTTTCAAAATGACCACCATGATGGCCATCTATATTCAGGACATACTACATATGAAATGAAGTCTTTCCATGAAAACACTATGGCTTTCCATTATTAACAAGATTTTCAGGATGACAATGACCAAGCTGTTTTTCAGTAAAATCCCCATGTTGATATAAACATCCATTCAGAAGGAGTATGATAATAAGATTTTCAGATTGATGTCCATTTTGGATGTCTAAACACGGTAATTCTCCAAGTTGTTTTAAAAAAGTCGTGATAAAAAACTTGTACAAATGGATAGACAAACTGACAGATCTTCTGATCTATGACATGTAGAGCTATAAAAATAAATATCATTTTTAAACAGGAGTAATCTTCAAAAGTATGTCCTATATTTTGGAAGGACTTTTTGATTTTGTGACATACTTTTAATTTTAAAAGAATGCCTCTTCCATATTTCATTTATAAATAAATCACTTTAAAAATTTTAAGTACAAAAATTAATCTTCCAACAAATCTAAAAATTGGCTGTTTTGAAAATGAACTTCTGTATAAGTGTTCCAAAATGCTTACCTGGCTTAACAATATAAAAGGGTTTTCTTTCTCTGAAAAAAAAAATAGAAACAAGAACATCACTCAGAGAAGTTTTCATGTCCCACTCTGATTGCTTACTACAATCTATTTCATGGAAATATAATTTCTGCTGTTTTGAGTTTTCTAACCATTTAATTGTTTAGAAAGAAAGCAACCATGCTGTAAAACATGAAATTTAATAAACTGTTTTAATGAAGTCACATGTTTGTATTTTTGAAAAAGAACTACTTCTGGATCACATGATAGGTTGAACCTTTTGCTGCTTTTAAAATCAGTTTGGATGGATTTGCCAAGCAAACATTCTTCTTGTGTACACTCACAGTTTCTCTGTTGGTAACAATAAAGCTCAGTGCATCTGTGCTCATATTAAGATATCACTGGAGCAAATTGCTGTCCAAAATGAGTGCCTGAAACATGACAACTGCTTTGAGTACATCTGCAAAAATTGGGAATAAAAACTAATTATTTTTAACATAATAATGCTCTGTATGGTTGAGAAATCAGTATTTATGATCAGCTGAGATATACAATATGGGCACCATTTACCAGAAATAAAGTGGTAAGAAAAAAAACCATATTAATAAAAAATACAATGATGGAATGATATCAGAGAATCTAAAATGAAATCAGAGATGTCAGAATCTCTGCTCTGGAACCCATGAACATCTCTAAAGTAAAAGCTTAGTGAACAATCTTTTCTTTTGTAAAGAAAGTGTCAATCCTTGTTGCCATTTAAATGGATCTTTTAGAATGTCTGTAGCAAATGGAACCTCTGATGAAGGCAAGAAGGGACAAGGTCTGGTGGCCCTCTGAAACAACTTGTAACAGCCAGATTTGGCAGAGCTGAGTTCTTTTCAGTCCATGTTAGGTGTTGAACATCTTGACCCACAGAAAAGGATCAATAAAAACATGGCATCCTTTCCACTGTGGGATATTTGCTGTTCAAGGTCCAAAGAAATAGGGCCTTCATCACAAAAAGGGGAATAAGGGATGGTACTCATTTAGTGTTCCTTGAGTAGGTCCTTCCAGTTTCTCTCCTAGGGAATGAGGGTAGGGCTCTTTTTCATGAGGTTCTGGTGGACTAAAATGCATCTCCTTCCACGAAGTGACGATATAGAGACACTAGAAGTGTGTGATGAACTACTCTCACAGCACATGAACTACACAAGAGACAATCCCAACAGAAAAGAAAGTTTTCAATGGAATAATTATGCTATGTTAATCATGGACCCTATCAGTTCAAAACAATTCAAAGAAAGGCTTCATGTATACCCTGTCATCTTGATGATTAAAGGCTGATACTTTACAGCATGCTAAGTAAAACTTAATGCAATTCACTCATGCAAATTGAAAGACCTGTTGACACTTGAAGTGGGTATTCAACACATTGAAGCATGTTTGTCACTCAATCAGATTTTTGTGATAGTTGCTTGAATGACAGCTGATCTTTCCTGACCATGATATCAAGCAATAAGGGAATAGTAAAAGGTCATTATTGGCAGCTTCATAAGGGGACTGAACTTTGAACTGAGAAGTTGGAAAGTCATGTTGATCAATATGCAAAAGGCTGAGTCTTCACTGGATACTATTGGATCAAGCTACAAAAATGGCACATGTAAGCACAAATCATTGCAAATGAAAGAGTGGGTTCAGAGGAGAGAATCTGCTATGAGGGGTGCAGGAACCAAGAAGACCGAACACACTGAAATGCATGAGATGGTGAATAAAGACTTGAAGTCTGTCCATGCTATAACACAGGTATATCTGGGTGTTCTCTGTGTGTCCAACCTACAGTCCAGACCTGGTATCATGCCCAAGGAGCTTGGTGGAAACAAGTGTGTGTGATTTAGATTTTTTAACGTAGCTTTAACAATTTTTCAGTCATATCGCTACAATGTCTGCAGTGTGACAGTTTATAGTGATGTCTAGCACTGGTGCATCATGCTGCAGACATGTGGCATGATGTTCCATGATGTTAATGATGTGGCATGATTAGTCCCATTATCCTGACACCTGGCCAACCAGTCCTAACACTAACATTGTAATGGTCAGCAACAAGCAAGGCAGCTGTTAGTACCATTTTTTAAAGTCTCAGGTATGACCCAGCTGGGGTTCAAACCCACAGCATCCGACATCAGAGGTGGATGCTATAACTACTAGGCCTCCAGAGAAATCTTTGGTGGAAAAAAAAGTTTTCTATTGATACATGTTCTTCATGAATAATCATAATACCTTACCTTAGGAGAATTAGAACTACCTTGCCAACCCATCCAGATAATACTTTTAGCTAAAAGTTATCTACCCACCGAGATGGCAATGAGGCAAAGTGATGTCCCTTTGGCACAATATTTCAGTTACTACTCATGCAGAAAGCATGATCTCTATCTGAATGAAACTGCAGGTATGTTTGGATAGTTAAGTATATTATGACTAGGTAAGAATTCGCAAAGAAACATATTTTATTAGAAAAATTAGTTTTTTCTTTGATTATGTTACCCAATCATAGGATAATAGGTAAGAAGTGGAGGGAAATACATCCCTTTACTCCAGAGATGTCATCTCCAGTTCCCTGAGACAGTTTCTAAGAAGCCTGACTTGAGGGGACTCCATCTGTCAAGAAGAGGTTTCAAAAAGGGAAATGTTCCCTCATGCAAATCCAGCTTAAGTAGTGAAGCTGCATCTTATGACGCTCTCAAATGATCTAGAAAGGTAACATGTTGTTTCGCAGATATAAGTCCTACTAAACTGAGTTGAGCCTCTTCATGACAAAAAAAAAATCTCTAGGAAAACTGGAAAATGTTGATTCCAGTCTCCATCGCATGAACTTGATGCTGTCAGCTAGAGAACAGTTCTGGTCAAATGCTATGCTCATGGCAAATGCTGTAACCTTCTGAGCTGAAATGTGCAATAAATGTATTTCAGCTGGGGCTATTTCTCAATATGCATAACTGACAATCTTGGATGAAGGGTCTGTACTGAATTATCTACCTTTTTCTATTTGAGAGGTAAAAATAAGTGTGACCTTCCACAATGAAATGGCTCTGTCATTTAAAAACCACTTCAAAGCTCAGAGCAGTTCTATTGGTTTCGTTTTCAGCCAGGTTAATCTCCATGAAAAGACCACTTGGGCAAGCATCCAGTATCAATGGCCAGGTAGGATCCCAATGAATAGAAGATAGACTAGTCTTATTTCATGTGATATCCTTTCTTTTATGAAAGCACAGTGTGCTAGTGAATATTGAACAGAAAGTTTAACTGTGATGAGTGCTGTTTCTCATCGAAGACCCTAGAAAGTGAGTTTTTGTGGTATGTATGTCTCCACTGTGAACCAATGACATTATATTCCACTGCTTTCCAAGATCAACCCAGTTGTTCCTGTTATTCTCTATTTTAGTAATCAGGATGAAGAGACATTCAGATAATTTCATTTCCTCTATCATGTTCT
This sequence comes from Potamilus streckersoni, assembly GCA_016746295.1. Lineage (NCBI taxonomy): Eukaryota > Metazoa > Mollusca > Bivalvia > Unionida > Unionidae > Potamilus > Potamilus streckersoni. Next base: position 1,789,082 of record JAEAOA010000531.1, read on the forward strand.
GAAATGAAAGTGTTTAAATGTGTATACATTCAGCCATTCCAATGAACAGGGAGCTGCAATTAACCAGGCCTTTGGGTCAAGGATTGGTTTAACAAACGTTGGAAACTGTTGGCATTCTACCATTTCAATAGGGTGCATTGTAAGTTAATACCATTGAGCATGTTTTATATGAAACTGAGAGATGAAAAGGCCATTCTTTCTGCACAAGTTCCTGCATACAGAAAAAATATGAGTCTGCCAATACATTAACCAGCCTATGATATGATGAACTGAAACCTGGCTTGTCACTAAGGACAACACATTTAGAAAATCCCCAACAATGCAAAGGTCTGAGTACCATAGTAAAGTTATCTGGCAGAATGAGAACTTTATTCCTGTTCATCAGCCACCAATGATAGGCTTTCAAAACTGGTGTCTATTTTGATGATGCACAAAATAAAGATAAGGAGAGGCGGGCCATGCCAGACTTGCTCTCTCCAGCCCTCTATGAGCACATCCATAGTGATTGTGATGCTGAAGGATGTGTTTGCAGATGCCAATTTTGGTCCAAAGTGCCTTCATGACACAACCTTGAACAGTTGCCAACTGAGTGAAATAATCAAGGTACAGTCTCCACTAGGACCACATAACCATTGTTTTTATGAGAGCTCAACAAATCAACCAAGGAATAAGTTGTCTGATGCCATAATGAGCAAAACTTGGTCAGTGAATGAATTCTCTAGCAGATGGATTGCTCCAAAAAACTTACTACTGCATGAATTCAAATCTCATTCCTTATGTACATATTCTAAGAGTCCAGAGCTAGTCAACCAAATCTTGAAATGATACAAGGTCTAAGATGCCATTGTTCATGAGAGATTAAGAATAAAAGAAGAGTAACACCTAAAATCAAGTCTTACTCCAAAATATAACTAGGCTTTTGTTTGGAGCCTGTTATAGGCAAATCACAGAACTTGTGGAAGCTTTTAAGTGTGGTTGTGAAATTATGGCTCTTGAAGACTTCACAATGGATGGTGATAGGACCCACTCTTGCATTCTAACTCAAACCCAAGATTGTAACACAGTAGAATGAATGTACTATGGTTGAGGACAAACTTTCAAGTGCTCTGTTGACAGATCTGTATCCAAAGGCTTAGTAGAGGCACTGAACATGATAAAAAGTCTCCAAACTGGTCCTCATGCAGTCATGGTAAATTTAGTCATTGAGTCACTAAAGATTGGAGACTTCACATTAATTGGGATTTGTAATAAGGTTGGGATGCAGGGAAGGGGTTGGGGTTGCTGAGAATGAGGGGGATGTTGGTATGCTGCGACTTCTATCAACCTGATCAATTAAGAGAACAGATGATGAAGGTTGCAAGTATACCTTTGAGCATGATAGGTATGTAAGTAGAAAGCATCTTTATTCATCCATTGTGAGTTTGAACTTGCTATTACAGTCATAGGTTGTTGTGTCTGTGTTATCAAGTGTACCTTCCTGTGAATATGCCCCCACATTGACTAAACTTGTGGGATGCCTTGAATTATTATTTATATGTTAAAGGTCACCAGCCTTACTCCAACATTTCTCTTGTTACATCAGATTTGTATTACATGACTAAAAGTGGTTATACTTGCACAAAAAGAACAATAAAATTATCAAATATAAAAAAAATAATTTACTTGCTAGAAATAGATGTATACAATGCTGTTATTTCCCCTTAGCTACAATTTCCCACCTATAAAGGATACCACCCAGAAGTTACATTATTCCCCACAAGACAAAGTACATGCTTCTTGTTGTTGATAAATAAAACATTGTAAAGTCTGGATAGGGAACATTTAGATGAAACTTCTGAAAACTAATTTACTGTTCAACCAAATATATCAATATGTGTGCATGGCTCACTAGATTGTGTCACTTTCAAAACTGTTCCAGTTTTTCAATTTATTTTGAAAATTACTGTAAATAAATGTAAGATACTTTAGTACATCTTTCACAGTCTAGCAGACTATGTGGTTAGATTGATCCAAGCCTGTATAGACTGGGCATCATCTGCAGGATGTGTCTATTCATGAAGAGCTTGGCAGTACTATGCATTTTAGTTGACGCTGTAAGATTTAATTGTGCTTAAGGCCCATTATGATCAGAGTTATACAGCCAAGTCAAGTCATTGAGGGACATGGCCAACTCGGCCCCAGTTTATGAGATTGGGATGGGTTCAGGGATGATGTTTGTTCCACATTCTGAGTTCATAATTCTTATAAGAGAGACTGTGACTGATGCCTGTTGCTGCTCTTCATCTTGCTTCTCTTTTGTCAGATGTTTTCACCCTTCCCCCCACCAAGTTATGATTGACTTCTGTCCATAACATGCAAATATGACATGTCTTCAATGGGTGACAACCAGAGGAACTAAGCATGTTGAGGGGTTTCCAAAAAGGTCTCACCCATGGTCTAAATCTGCAAGACAAAATACAGAAGACCCCCTAAACACTTAAGTGTAGTGAGTGTCCTGTGTTATGAGCAAATAAGTTTCCATGCACAGTCACCCATGATGATAACTAACTGTAAAGGGGCACATGTAGCCTGTACAGATTAGGGCATAACTGTGAATATTTAGAAAGTGGATAAGTAATTATATTAACCCATAGGCATGTGAATCTTCAAACATTGATTCTAGCTTTTGTGAGGTCTCCTGTGGTGAAAGGATGCTTCTTAGCACAAACAGAAGTAGTAACTGAGATATTTATGGGAGTTGGTGCCAACCCTGTACCAAGAAGAGATCACTCTGCTTGAATACCACCTAGGTGGGCAGATAACTTTGAGCTTATTTTAGTTAAAGTGTTATCAGGAAGAGCTTTAAGCTTCTTTCATCTTATCTTATATTCAAAGAAGAAATGGTCCCATATTTTTCCCCAAACACAGTGTAAACACATCACAAAATCAAGTAGCAATAAATGCTTACAATTACACTTAATCCTGCCTGTTGTATTGGAAAATGTACTTAAAGAGAGCAAAAACAAATGTATATACAAGTAAAAATCAATCATTAACTATGTGCAAAGAGGATGCTAATACTAGTGTAATAGTTTATAAGAATGCACAGCACATAATTACAATAGCCCAAAGAGGTTAATTACTGGTAAAGTTAACAAAAGAAGGGCAATAAACAGATTGAGCTAGAAAGTATTAATGACCACCAAGCATGCAATTAGGATGTACTAATAACCACCAATTAGGATGGCACCAAATGACTGTGATGTGTTTACAATAAAGATGACAAAAATTATTCAGAAATGAAAGTGGGAAAAAAAAAAAAAAATCTGAAAAATCTGAAAACAAATATACACCACTCCCTCGATAACTCGCAAACCCGCTTATAATGCTGTGTCCGGCATGGCTCCCGATTTTTTTTCCAAGGAAAATATATTTGAAAATGTGTTAAACATGAAAAAGGTTGTGATAAGAAATTGTAAATTGGCAAATTTAACCTAGATACACAGTTCGTTTTTATCATCGAAAATGGTGATTACCGTATTTTCTGGGGTATAAGTCACTACTTTTTTCCGTTTTTGTTTCTTAAAAATGATGTGTGCGACTTATATGCAGGAGCGACTTATATGATAAATAAAATTTTTTAATGATTGTGACTGATGTGCAGTGATGCTGTTCTTTAGCGAAATGCATCTGCCGGTATACATGCAAGCCAATTGCTGGAAACTTACATACGGTACACGTAAGTATTAGACTATAAGATTATCAAATTAAATAGTCAAATAATATTTAGTTATATATGTGTTAAAATTTGTTATTCATAAATAAAAAAATATTGAAATAACGATTGCTATTGTATTTCCTTTATTATTCCGCATGTACATCTTAGAATCTTTCTGTCTCTAAATTCAGCCGTTGTAAATTTCAGCACATTTTCCCACCAAAGCTGCTAGTCAAAGTCCTTTGAACTTGCCGATTAGCTATTGCGTCATGTTCTTTTGATGTACTCAATAAATACAGAATGCAGAACTGGGATTATTTTTGTTATTTTAAACAACAAATTATGTCACTGTAAAGCATTTCTGAGACCTCTGTTATCGCTTCATAATTTACTTTAATAGTAGTTTATAAAAACACACAATCATTTTTTCGGTTGGTTTCACAATGGCTTGTTGTATAAAAAAAACATAGCAGGAATATTTCCTCTGATGATTGCTCTAGTTTTAAACTCTGGATTAAGCCAAGAGTGGCTTCATGGAGATAACTTCAAAGTACCAGTAATTAATAAAAAAAAATAACTGGAAGGCTGGTGAACAGTTTCAATTGTTAGGTAAATTCGCAATGTCTTTGTTAATGTATTAAAATCACTGTAGCATATAAAGTGCATTTGAAGTTCGCTTGGGTTGTGGAAATGATCGATATATAAATACTTACCATTCATACAATGGAGCATTAATAAAATATAGTTTCACAATAACGTTGTATGATTTAAAATTGTTATATTAGCAAAAGTCAATAAGTTTTGTTTTATATATATTTTATATTAAATTCGTGCCATTTATCATGGCACCAACAACTAGAAAAAATATGCAGAATATAAGTTAAACGTCGTAGCATTTGCGAAAGAAAACAGAAATTGTGCAGCAGAAAGAAAATTCAACGTAAGCGAGAAGATTGTGCGTAACTGGCGTAAAAAAAGAAGATGAGTTAAGGTCAACAAAAAAAGCCAAGAAGGGAAATCGTAGTGGCAAAGCAAGTTGGCCAGTTCTCAAGGAGAATCTAGAAAATGGATTAAAGAACAGCATGCTGCAGGTCATGGACTTTCAACAATTCAAATACGACTCGAGGCAAAGTAAAAATCTATTGTAATATTGACTTTTATATAACTCTTAAACAATTGTATAACATTTCTTACACGAAGTTGGAAATTACCAAGTCGCATGCAATGGCCGGCGGTATCAAAGACGTGATTATGGTAAGTGCGGAGGAGCAACTTATACGCAGGAGCGACTTATAGGGTGGAAAATACGGTATTGTCTGTAAAGATAGAATCCATATTGTGAAATTTGCATTTTTTTCAAAATGTGAAGTGATATTTTTCAAATGTGTCACAAACCGCAAGTGTTATCATGTTCTAATTTATGTCGTTTTAAATTTTTAGACCCATTAAATTCATTTTGGTAATGGTTAAACCTTGTGAATTTTTTTTCTTCCATTTTACTTCTACCACAATAAAAATCTACACATCGTTCGATCGACATTGTTTTTTCAGTGTGTCGATCTTTTGTATTTGAAAAAAACCCCGTCTACTTTGGATCAAACAATAAAATTAGAATGTATACCATTCTCCACAAAAATTAGTAATGTAATACACAACGTGTGAAGTACATGTGCTAAGCAAACAGAAACCAGGAGGAATAATATTTAAATGATTTTCTCAATATACTGTAAGTTATCCTGAAAATAATGTTACTTTGTGAGGAAAAACTAAACAAAGTACACCAATATGAAAAGATATTTATCCACTGTTAATCTTAGCGCAATTATTAATTGAGTATTCAACATGCCAAGCCACCTCCCCTTTTTCTCTATGAGTCAATCCCATTGTTAAATTTGTTGTTTGTTATAGGTCCCTCGATAACTCGTGCCTTCGCTTATATTGCGGTCGATGTTTTTGGACCCCAATGTCTGCGAGTTATCGAGGGAGTGGTGTACTTTGATAAAATGAGAAAACTTCAGGAATTCACTCATATGGCAAACGGCGCTTAAAGTGAAATTTCCAAGCATGCACTCTGGCATGAGCAGTCACAGTAAATAATACCCCTAAATACAAGAGAAAACAATGTTGTTTTGTCTTTTTCTTGGACTTGGAAGGATTCTTGGATTTGTGAGGCCAGTAATCATATTCTGAATGCAAAAAAACTGGATAATATCTGTAGGTGCTGTACAAACTGAATGCTTCTTAAAAGTTATGAAAATCATGCAAGTCAATTAGATGTATGCCTAAAAGATCATAAAATTCTAGTATCATATTCAACGAGTCTCTGAGTTTCATTAATTTCAAAACAAAATAACAGAAGTTTAAGATTCTAAATATCATAAGAAGGTTTGAATTACTCAGTGATTTTGCTATGTGATACTTGCAGTGTTACACCACAATGAAACACAACATAAAAGATGTGAATATTTATGCAAAACATCTGAAATACTGTCATGTCAACATGCTGGTTGCAAACTTCTTTGGTGGAAAGAATGGTGGCACTGACAATGTTAGAATTTGGCAATAAACTTTTAAATGTGAAATAACATAGATCACATCAAAGTGCTGCTTGGCTGTAAAAAAAATATTGCTCACAGGAACCTTGTTTTATCTAAACTAAAAGTTTAGAACATGCAACAATTTAGCAATCTAGAATTTTGGACAGCTAGCTCCAACAAAGATTTGAATGACAAAAAGGAAACTGCTCCAACCTTGCACTGGCACATCATCAGATTTCTCAGATGATGTCAACATTAGTTGAGTGGCTTTTTCTACTTCTACATCAAAAGAGTTAATCGACGGAAAGGATTCCAGCTTGGTGGGTTTATCCAGGGCAATGCTGGACTCTGCAGTAGTAGCTAATTCTTTCATATAGCTAGATGTAGAGTCAGATGAGTCTAATTTGGTGTCAGAAACTGGATATTCATCAGTTGATACATATGAAAAGGACTGAAACAAAAGAATAAATCATACATAGAACAGTGATAACACATTCATTACATATTTCCACAGTCTCAGGTTTGATTCCAGTATTCAAGAGGGTGTGTAACATTCGTTATGGCTGATACATATACAGCTCTAACCCACTAAAACTCGGTAGCTGGGGTCTATAACTGCCAACCACATTATGTGCCAAAGAGCTATTTAGCAAAAATGAAGTTGCACTTGAGGCCAATGCAGTCTGATGTTAAAAGTTTCATTCTTTTTTAATTTGGGGCTCAGAATCACATATTTATCACTTCTACACATATTTTGCAATTAAATAAATGAACATCTGTAACAAGTGCGCTAAGTAATGTCCGAGTAATGTCAAGTCATTTTTTTTATCAATAAAATACTTAATTTTCATAATGTGAGTTACATACATGTATAATGATCTAGCCGTTCCAAAGACAAAATAACAGAAGACAAAGCAAGACAAAATGAAATTTGTGTAACCCATTTAAACTCCAATGATGTTCAAAACATAAAAATTTGTTCACAAAAAGTACTAATCCAAAGAGTATAAACAATATTCACTCACATGATTTGCATTCTTACTGGAAATATTTCATTTTATATGCAATTGTTATTTGTATTTTGCTTTTTCTTAATGAAAATCTATGAGATTTCTCAGCTGCATAATTTTCAAGGGCTCAGCTTTCATCAGTCCTTTGTCAAATGCAAATATGGCTTCAGTATGGGGTATCTCAAGAAGTCATCCTGGTCACTATCAATTGATCATGCTTCCTGTTGATCAAAACCTAAGTTTTCTCTTTTGGTGCCTGGTAAGAACTGGACATTTGTCAGCATATATATCTTATATTTAATAGTGGGTCAGTTTTCATCAATTCTAATCCAGTGCTGAATGTCAAAAAAATGAGTTAAAATGAATTCACCTAAGCACAGCTTTAGCCTCATCAACATCCTCCTTTTTGGGAATCCTCTGAAATCATGATCCTACTGACAAAACAAGCCTTCTTTTTCCCAGACGTCTCCATTGTGAGAGTAAATGGCTTAATTTTGTCATGAATACTGATAATACTGAATTCACTTTTTAAATCTGATGAAGCTAGAAAGTGACACTGTTTGAATGGACCTTACCTGTAGCTACATTATGCAAAAATGAATCACAGATTACAGACAACAAGACTATCACTAATCCTTTCTGTGAACTGTTTCACAATTAACAATAATCTTGTCTTCTCAAAAGTAAGCAAGCTGTGTTTGCAGATAAAATGTCACTGATCTGCTGAGGGGGCTTTAGAGCTAAATATAAAATCGACATGTCATGTGCACTTTAGCATAATACACATAGAGACCAATGACAACAATGACTTATTAGAGACATGGGTAATTTCAAATGTGTCTTGTAGGAATACAATATCCTACATTGCCTGAATACATGAGTGGATAATTATCATTAACTGTTACTGTAAAAACATGTTCTGGAATGTCCAGATCATGTACATTAGTTTTAATATCAAGTTTTCATCTGATATTGAATTTTTTTAAAAAAAATTACAATTATAATTTGTATAATTTTGATTATAGAATCCACAGTATTATCATGTTATATTCTGAATTGCATTATAGCAAAGCATAGTATAAGAGGGGAGATCTGTAATAAAAACTACACCAAAAATTGATATGGTGTGGAGATATGACAAAGTTGCCAGGCTAAGAGATATTCATCTGCAGTAGAATCAAGTTTCTTCCAACAGCTTGGAACAAGATACAAATATGGTTATATATTAATTACACTATCACACTTTTATGATTTATAAAACGGTGTAAAAATTTGATGTTTATTCTTAAGCCTGATTCAGTCTAAGAATATATATGTATGGACTTCAGTCTATCTAAGAATATATATTACATGTATGGACTAAAGTGTATCTAAGAATATATATTACATGTATGGACTTCAGAATCTAAGAATATATATTACATGTATGGATTTCAGTGTATCTAAGAATATATATTACATGTATGGACTAGAGTGTATCTAAGAATATATATTACATGTATGGACTTTAGTATCTAAGAATATATATTACATGTATGGACTTCAGTATCTAAGAATATATATTACATGTATGGACTTCAGTATCTAAGAATATATATTACATGTATGGACTAAAGTGTATCTAAGAATATATATTACATGTATGGACTAAAGTGTATCTAAGAATATATATTACATGTATGGACTTCAGTATCTAAGAATATATATTACATGTATGGATTTCAGTGTATCTAAGAATATATATTACATGTATGGACTAGAGTGTATCTAAGAATATATATTACATGTATGGACTTCAGTATCTAAGAATATATATTACATGTATGGACTTCAGTATCTAAGAATATATATTACATTATTACATGTATGGACTAGAGTGTATCTAAGAATATATATTACAAGTATGGAGTAGAGTGTATCTAAGAATATATATATATATATATATATATATATATATATATATATATATATATATATATATATATATATATATATATATATATATATATGGACTTCAGTGTATCTAAGAATAGGTATATATGATATACATAGGTATATATGATGTTGTAGCAACATATATTCATTCACAGATCACCTAATATACAACACTGTAGCCATAGATGTAAAAGTATTGGAATAAGTCCTGATTCAATTCTAAGGTACTGTTGAATAAATCCTCAAACACTGGTCCCAAACTGTAACTTTGATATTGATAGGTGTTTTGAAATGAGGTCTGCAGCCTGGACAGGGAAAAGTGATGAATGGTGAGAGGAAGGGATAGATGAATGCATATGAAAAATGTGATCTTTCAGATCACCTTAAACAGTAAAATAATTACCTATAAAACAGAAATGCAGTATACCTGAGATTTGTTTATTTTGCTGGAAGATGATGAGTCTTGTACTTCTGTCATGGCACACACTTTGGAATGCTCAACTGACAGAGATCTAGTGGTGTTGCTGGGTCCTGTCTCTGGTCCCTTCTGAATAAATTCATAAAAAGCATGGCTATATATGTGGTGTGTATTTAATTTGAGTTGTGTGATTGGCCTTTAATTGAACGTAGGAGTTTGAGGCTACCTTACCAATCTCATTTTCTTGGTAAACAACATAATAAGTTAATTTTTGTCTATGATTGAAGATAATTATTACTTTGTAGGTAAAACTTTTTACCAGAATTTGAGTTCAGGACATTGGTTTTCCCCTTATAAATTCCAGGTGTGATATTTTCCATGGAGTTTTAAAAAAAATTAAAGCTTAGCTGCAAGACCTGATTATGTTTACTACTTAGAATATTCTGGAAATGAACTTTTGACCCTTGACCTCTTACATCAGAATTATTAAGATCTTAACATCTGAAATGGAATCAGTCTTTTAAATGGTTTCAATTTATTTTGAAAGGATTTATTTATTAAAATTATTCATTGGAATTACAAATACTTTTGGACAAAATCATTACGTTTAGGATTATTGTGAATTCATTTGGAGACATTTTGGTCTCTATCATTCTGCCACATTAAGACTCAACAATATTCAAGACAATTGGTGCATCAGCACATTCAAGACTGGAATTTATTCAGATTAGTACATTTAGACATGTGATAGAACTTTTAGGACTATTTGAGGTTTAATCAACAATACTCTTAAGTTCTGTTTGATTTTTCACTTTTGTATTCTAGTGAAATAAATTATTAATTGAATTTTATAAAATTTGTCAGCTTTTGCTTTTTCTGTTACTTAATTTTTTCCATTACTTAATTTAAAAGAAGAGTCTTAACACATACTAAAGAAAGCAAAAAATGATACATTATCCCTTACCTTTGCTTTTAAACATCACTGATATTTAGTGAATGCATATTGTAGGGTTTCTCTATGACTTGAAAAAATAAATGACAATGTGCTTGGGAATATTGATTTTTTTAAAAAGTTGTGTCTATATAAATATAAAAAGGGGTTTCTTGATCAGATTCTCTGTGCTGAAATTCTAAGCAAAAACCCAGTTACATTAGCATATACATTATTAATTTGTTTCAGTTGCTATGAGGATCATTAAATTAAAATATACAACTTGAGACAAATAAAAATATTTCAATTATCATAACTGCAGTCAGGCAAGAATAAATATTCTGTGAAATGAATTATGAAGTATTCACAAGATATTCTAGCACCTAGAAACAAAAACAGATGAAAAGAAATCCAACTGTCTAGTATCTAGAGACAATTTAACTAATTACAAACTCAGGTTTACTTAAGTGATCAGCACTGAGACTGTCTTAGTGTAAGAATCAAAATTCCCATGCATTTCAGCCTTCAGTTTTGTATGCATATTTAATTAAATGGGTTTATTCAGGATAAATATTTCTAAAACATATGCACAAAGGTTGATTCAAAAGTACATTGACTCTGCCAAGACTTTCCATTTGTTGATACAAAATTGTTGTACTTTATAATTCATTTAAAAACAAAATGGACACAATTTCAGTAAATTTATTTTCAATAGATTTTAAAATATAAAAATATCTGTTACTGCAAAAAAGGTTACATTGTGAAGATAAGGAAAACATATTTATTCAATAAATATTTATTAACACTACTGTCTTATGAAAAATCCTAACAGAGTCATGTTAAAAATGAATCACATTTTCATTACAGTGAAAGATAACATAATTTTGTTTTGTGTTTTAAATACATATGCAGTTTAACATAAAGAAACACACAGTGCAAATACATGTTTGAAGGAAGAGTGGTACAACAATCAGTTTTGTATTAAGAATGGCATTTTGCTTCCTGAAGAAGGACATTATTCAGAACAGTGTCATGAAAGTTAAATCTTTAGGTTTACTTGTATATAAGTACCACTAGCTATTTCATGATGGATGGTTATCAATTTATGAAAAAAGTGAAAGACTCAAACCTGCCAAACCTAGCCAAACCTCAAAGACTCAAACCTGCCAAACCTAGCAAGACCTTCGCAGCATGGTAGTCTATTTTTGTTTTCAAGTTGGGCCAGTTTTCAGGCTTTCAGTCAGGTAGAACAAAATATAATGTACTGCAATTGTGAATATGGAAAACATGCATTTTAAAGCCCAGAAGTGTGATTCAAAACTGATGTGCCAACAGTAAACATCGTGTTCAGCTCAAGTTTGTAAAGTTTATTTTGACCTAAATTACCTCCAATACAGTTTCACAAACTGCAGTTCCAAACCCAAAGGATCTCAATGGCTTCTTGATATCACACAACTTGACTTAATCCTTTACAAAAGAAGATGTGGCAATTCCAGACATTTGATGTATATACTCAAATCAACACATGGTGTCCACTAAATGTAATTGTTGCCCTTCTTGCTTGTTTCCCAAGAATCTTAATATTCCATTTTATTCTTCTGTACTATTAAAATTGCATAAGATGTGTAATGTCCTTTTCATCCTGACCACTCACTTGTTTTAAATTCATTTAATAATAACAAAAACCAATAGCTTGATCATGCAAATGTGTTACATTACAAAATATGTGCAGTTAATTACATCCGATGTACTTCAATAATGTCTGGTTTCTTGACCAATTTCACTGAACCTAATATGAAGACCTGATCTGAATCTACATGGACAAGCCAATATCCAGATTTTACTGCAAATAATATTGTCTTAATTTTGTGCTTTTATGCCATAAGTTCATATTTTAAAGCTAATTTCCATAAGACATATGGAAAATTTTTAAGGGTTGGCAAACCTGAGAATGTATTGAATTTATCAATTAATGAGAACAAAGGAAAATCTTCAAATGATAATACAGGATATTAATGATGACCTTGGTGTAACACATGTAAAGAATCCACACGACAAAAAATTATAGTTAATACAGTGTGGCTTCCTAGGCTATCAAAAGACCATGACATGCAGGCCAGAGTGACAGAATCTGCTTCCTAAGAACATTGTCAAAGAAGGAACAAACCATCTGGCCAGCATTATTTTAGTGGATGAGATATTATGATCCTGAGATAAATCAAAAGTCAGAGCAGAATGTGATTCCCACTTTCAAGAAGGTTTGAGTGTCAATACTGTTCTTCATAGTGATATATATCAACAGGAATGTACTGAACTATACCATTCATAAAAGACAGTATATTTAAGGGCAGATTTAGTTATTTACACAAGTTTTATTTATTTACTTTGGAAATTGTTTGACCCTTGATTTATTCTTTCTTGATGACTGATTTCTTTTTCAATCACTACATTATTTTTAAGCCTTTACTATTTTTCTTTCTGTATCTTTTAAGGTTATCAGAAAGTACACAGAGAATGCGTTGGGGAAGAAAAAGGCAAGATATGCAACTTTCCTGACTGTGCAGTTACAATGCCATATTATCCTGAGCTAGATACTTGAGATTTATCTGGGGAAAAGATGTCTATGTATTTTAAATGAAATACAGCAGGCTAACAACAAGATATTACCATCATTGGACATTAGCTAAATTCTGTGATGCATACCAGGAATGGATGCAGATTTGAAAAATATATGGTGGCACTACTTAGAAAAAAAATTAGAGCTAAAATTACAAGTCATTAGGCAAGACTCTTGATGTTGTATTCTGGACTAAGTGTTTTCACTATATTTAAAACAGATTTTCATTCCGAAATAACATCATAATTTAAAGAAATTCCAGTTATGTTTAAATATGATGAGTATAGGGTAAAGTTTCAAATATGTTATGTGGCTTTGTTTGGTACAAGCACTGACTTTGAACTTTTTGATTAACCCTCATGCGATCTAACCTTAATAACAAGTCACAGGAACACTCTACCTTTTCAGGTTCCTTCCCTCGTAAAGTTTCTGAGGTTAATCCAAGTAGCTCTTTCCTCTGCATTCCAAAGTCCTGATTCTTTTTTAATTTCTGATTAGTCACTGACAATTCAGGGACTGGTGTCAAAGTCTTGCATGCTGTCAGTAAGGATGCTGTCTCACTTTGTTGTGACTGAATAGGTAATGGTCTTGTTTTTTTTATTGTCTTCATAGAAATTTTATTGGTTTTTGGTTTAGGGCTAGGACTGGAGCTTGGTCTAGCAGGCTCCTCCTTCTTCTTTGTAATGTTTGACCCAATCACACTAGGGAAAGGAAACCTTCGAGGAGATCTGGGCTTTTTTTCTGGTAGCGCTGTCTCCCTATAAATGAAACAATGAAAGAGTCAGGAGTTAAACAAATTTAACAAAATTTTTTAAAAAAGGGACCTGGTCTGTGGTCAGCAATGGGATCATTTTGGAAGCCCTATGTAATAATATTTACGAATACAGAGCTTGAAAAGAGTCATTTTATCACATCTGCATTTTGTTTATCTTTTATTTGCTCCATCTGAATTCCATTCATGAGTGCCTTTCATGTGTCACCTTGCTATTTTTCATTTACAGTCTCAGAATGCATTCAGATGTTGTGCTTATTTCATTCATCACTTCTGTTGAGTTTCTGTAATGAAATGGAAATGCATTTGCCAATGCTTTGTTTTCAATGGGAAACAACTGTTTAGTCATCACGCTGTAAGGAATAGCAAATACATAAAATGTACAAGACAGCAATAAATTTATGATAAAATGTAACCACAATTAAAAGAAATTTAAAAATATAGATTTAGAATATTTGTAAGCAAATTTGAATTTTTTTCATTTCATTCAAATAAAGACTGTAAACACAATCACTGGTGATGATGTTATCACATCAATTGTTGTTATTTATACCTGCCTCAAAAAGAACAATGTCATAGCTGGTAAGTGTGAAATATTGTCAGTGTAAAGAATCTGATCCTAAATTATCACATGATAGAGCTGATCCTGGAATACTGTGTAACACTTGAGTTTTGTGGGTTTGCATAAAAAATAAGTACTTGTTGATCTATCATTTAAAAAACAAAAAGCAATAATGTCTATGTCTCTGTAAAAGATTATACTGACATTCATTCCACACCATAAGTTAGGGTCACAGGTCAAATCAACAAACTGGTTGAATCCATGCTACAGAAATTAAGTTCATTAATTAGGTTACTAACTTCAAAAACCTGTCATAAATGTAAAGATCTTAAATACCACTGACTTCCTTTTCCACACATATCTGAGCTAACATATTTAATACCACCATTGTATTCTCAAGTAATTAAGTTACCAAGTATTTTTAAATACAGCTGTAAAAGCACATATTTCTCAACAATTCTGGATTAGGCACATGAACAAAGCCAAGGACTGTTTTTCAAAACAATCTTTGCCAAACGTATAAGCTGTTCTGCCAAAAGTTAAAACACAATGTCACAAAGTGGTTAAAGAATGGAAAACTTGAAGCAAAATTTCCTACTACTGAGGGTCTTCCTTATCATATGGAGTGCTCTGACAGAATAGAAACTTTCTCTGCAAACCACAAATGATGCTGCTGAAACTCATGATATCCAAGACATAAGAAAACCACATTAGAGCTAAAATGGCAAGATACTCCACTGAAAATGGAATCTCAAAAGCAGCAAGAAAGTTCAGTGCTGAGCTTGGGAAGAAAGTCAGCAAAACAACAGTCTGCAGTATTCAGTATCAATGTATTAAATTCAAGAAAGCTGGTACAGCTGACAAGACAAGCTTGCTGAAATTGACCCATGGGAACTCCTCGTTACTGGATGACATTCAATTTTAAGGAAAAGCAAATTTTTAAATAAATTATGTTTTTCTGAGAATACTTACCCAATCACATTACATAAGGAATATTAGCCTGCTACCTCACAAATTCACCCCTACTAACAGATGAAAATGTGTTTTTCCATGTCAATCTCAATACACAAAGGGCAATAACTCTTCCCATTACCCTCCCTTTGATATAACCTATTGTCATCAGTTTTTAAATGAGTGAGATACTAACAAGGATGCTTGCCTGGTGGGATGGTTGAGAGGGTTTTTCAGCAATGTGATTGGGTAAGTATTCTCAGAGAAACATAATTTACTTGAAATTTGTTTTCTCCTTTAAAAACATTCCCCAATCACATTACATTAGGAGAATAAGTAACAGGATGAGGGGATGCTAAGATTCAAACTTCTACCTTATGTATCCTTCTAGTGAAGAATGGCAGAATTTCCCATGTGAACATTAACCTGTTCTCCCAAAAACATAAGCAATACTGCCTGCGGTTATTTGATCTATGACCCTAACTTATGGTGAAGAAGATGATTATCAAAATCTTCTTACCTTTAAAATTTCACCAGCGAATCCAACACAATAGGCTGTGTTGATTGCTCCAGTGGGGTCTGGTGACCATGTGTGTTGTGGCCACTGGACCCAACAGATTCTAGATACCAAATCAATGAAATGGAAGCTCAAGAAGGTGACCCTGCATGCCAGCCGATAGCTTGTATTGTATCTCGGGTTGAAACATTGTGTTTGAATATAAGGCTCACACAGAGTGCTTGAAACTTCTGAGCAGAGATCTACATAAAACTACTTTAATCTAGTAAGATGTCACAGTACAAAAGCATATGACCCACCTCAGCCAAGAAGAAAGGGCCCTGAAGTGTGAAATCCTGTTTTCTGGCTCACAGAGGTTACCTGAAATCTAGGAGCAGTAACTACATGAGGCAACTCTGACCTGATGAGATGTCAGAGTATCCTAAGTGCATGACCCACTTCAACCCTGAGGGAAGGGCTTGAAGGGTGATATCCTGTGTTCCATCTCACACCAGAAGTAAGAAAGAATTTCTGTGTGCCACAACTTGTCTCTGTGCACTTCAAGTTAGTGTTTGAAAGCACAAACAGGGACTTGTATGGCTGGTGTTCTCGATCTGGTGATGGAAAAAAGCAAGCAAATAACAACTGTTTGACTAATCGCAGAAGGTAACCTATTTTGGGAATTTGAGTCTACATAATGGGGCATGCCTGAAATGTGAGTAGGAAACCCATTTTGGTCGTTATTTCTCAATACATCACAATACATTGACCTTCAAGACATTTTCGGTTATCCTAATGCCTATTTGTGTTAGAAATAGTATTATGTTTCCTTGGCTCTTTCGCCTGAGCATGAGCAGAAGGGTACAATTTAAACTTTTGTCTTTTTTTTTTGCTTAATGGACAGGACCAATCATTTTTGTGTTGAGACCACTTTATTCTAAATGCCCATCTTATCCTACTTTTTGCAAAGGTTCACCTGTCTTGTGTGCAGTTCAGAATGGTCTGTCTTAGATCTGAGGCCAAAATGTCTAAAATCCACACACAAAATCAAGATTCCAACCTCGGGCGAATTTAGCTGGAAAAAACTCTGGTCAAAAAAGTTAAATTTTTCCCTATGTATTTTGTAGAGCAACTAGAACATCCATATTTTTTGGTATCATTGTACGGCCACATCTGTCTTTTTTTTCTATAATACCACCTACTTTATTATGTCATACATGACCATGATGATACAGAGCTCAGAAGTAGGCTACCACCTCCTGCCCAGTAAATGCTGCACCAGGGATTTATGAGTCAATAGGACTGGATTTGTGAGGCAGCAGGCTAATATTCCTAATGCACTGTGATTGGGGAACACATTCAAAGGATAATTGGAATTATCCTAATATTTATATGAGCTGCATGTTTCAGATAAGTTGATCTAACTAACAACTTTTACAAGGAACTGAAATCATGATTTCATAAGTGGTATTGAACAGAGGTGATGTACAATTACATCTAGACTCAAAAACATTTACCTTTAAGCCAATTCATGCCAAATGTATTACTGGCACACGTGAAATGAGAAAGTGGGACTGATCTGATGACTGTTTATTTAGCAGTTATTTGATACATGTATTTATATATGGAAAAAATATGTGCTTTGGGAAATATAGAGTCCTCACAATCTTTCACATGTTTTCATGTTCAGAAAATTTTGCATTCAAATTAATCTGTAATCTACTAATTTTAGTGTTCCTCTTCATCCTAACACTTATTTCATATCCACATCACTCTTGGTATTGTGGTATTAAAATAAAAAATAAAAAGATGATACCTTTCAACTGTATATGATGCAAAGGTGGGGGTATGAGGTGGTGTGAATGTCAGCATGGTTGATATTTCAGTGCAACTTTAAATTCATGGTCTAATTCACCCAAAAACACACAATTTAAAGTGAAAAAGGCTTTTGGCTGTGGAAATTAAGTGATAGGCTGCAAACAAACAATTTTCAAACCCATTCATGAAATGCATTTGCCTTTTGGTGTTTTCATTTATTACTCATTTGGTCTGCCATTTGAGCTACCTGTTGTCTCCAAAATGCATTAGTCATTTTGTTTGAATTCAATTTTTCACTCCATTTGATTTCAATGTGCATTACATTTAATTCATTCTGCATTCTGTTTTTGTTTCACTGGTAAAATTACCCATTCTGGGTCTGTAGTTAGCATTACTCTATGCATGTGAATACTCACTCTCCTAAGGCTGAGAAGTCATATGCAAGTACAGTGGCATTTGAAACTCTTTCAAGATTGGTTGAGGTCTGCTTGATTTCAGGGGTCAAATCTTGCTCCTGTTTCTGACTACTGCCAGCTGATCGCAGCTAAAATAGAACACGTCTTCTCGTTATATTTTTGTAATCACAAATCATACATCTGTAAGTGACTGTTCCTTTCTAATAATTACATGCAGTGTGACCCCACTATACTATGCTCCATTATAACATGAAAAAGGATATAACATGGTTGTCACATGGCTACCCACATTTCATATACATATACTTTTCTCATACACAAAATAAATTTTTCTTTCTTAAAAGTACAAAAAGTAACATGCAAAAAGTTTATTATCATTTTTTGGTGAAGAGACCATGTATAATTTCTAAAAAAAGATGATCATGGCATGGCTCCAGCAATTTCATATACATGTATTTTTCTCGTACTTAAAACAAGTCTTTTTCTTCTTAAAAGTACAAAAAATGTGTATAAAGTCTATTCATGGATGACACTGGACCTTGTCACCCCCACTCCCCTAATATTATTGACTATACTTCGTTATGTGTTTAGGCTCATTTAAAAGTAACAAAGAAAAGACTAAAGCCAACAAGCTTTGTAAATTTTAACAATATAATTTATTTCCCTAGAAAACACAGTAAAAATATCAAAATGGACTTACAATTTGTGAATGTAATCCAAAAATAATCCTGGATCTAAAAATATTAGTCCTAAAGGAATCAATATTTGAATCCAGATGAAGTTCCAATATGGAGAACAATGAGGTCAGATGAATGCAGTATTGTACTTGATGTCACGGAATTGTATAAATGTTTATTTTTATTAAGTAAACGTACTCGGGTTTCGCTTTTAGTGTACAATGATACCCGAGGGTGATCAATGTATATTATACATTTTGAAAAATAGTGAATTCGGTTCTTCCTTGCTTGGCATGTGCGAATTGCTTCGGGCTGGAAAAACCGAATACATGGATTACACGGATGATGTTGAGCTACATTGCCTGTGTATATATGATTCAAACTGTAACGAAAATATTACATTACTGACCGTTCTGTCAATCGGACGTCTGTCTACTGAGACCCAAACCTCCAGCTATAGAGGTAAGTAAATTTATTCGTTAATATGGCTTGAAAGTTGTCTATTGTATTATCATTTTTAATTCCGCAGTTATGTCGCTTCGACAAGTTTAGTAAATACCGCTTAGTAAATGATAATGTTTTATTCGTATATGTGATTTGGCATGAATCCTATAACCCGCCAACTTAACCTGTTTATTGTACTTTTTAAAGGCAAGACTGAGAATGTATATGACTTACCGTATATACCGTCATTGTGTACTACCGTATATACTAGTGTCATGTGTAGTACACGATATCGGATATATTTTCAGCTGTCTGTGTTTGTGTTGGTGCAGTGTGCAGCCATTTGTGCCGGGTGCAGCAGTTTGTGCCGTGTGCAGCTGTCTGTACTGTGAGGGCATATGCTGTTTTGTGCTGCTGTGACGTGTCGTACAGCAGTGTAGAGCTACGTGTGCAGTGTTGAGGGGTGCTGTGCTTGTGTATTCGAGTGCTTCGAATATTTCAACGTTGCCAGTCGGGTTGAGGTTGATCAAGTGTGGCGGACCAACGTGGTGGACGCTGATAGTCTAACCCAGGAATCAATGGTGGTCGGTGACTACAAATCTTTGCTTGGATTCAGGGAGTGTCTACATTGCTCCAGATACATAATATTTTAGCCGTGGGCTAATGCAGGGTTTTTTGTAATATCCATTGTTTTTGCTATCGTGAGTAAAAACTATCACTTCGCTAGTTTGAGCGAAATCTCATTTGTTTGTAGAACTATCAAGTTGTTATTATGAACGAACCATTATTCGTTTTACTAGTATGAGTAAAACTTGCAATTTGTTATTTTTGAACGAACAATCATACTTTAGCCATTATATCAATTCGTCATTTTGAACATAACATTATTCGTATTTTATGATCATATTTCTGTTTGTGATATACTGTGGATCGTTTTTCATTTGTCTCGGTAACATATTTGTTGCATTTTAAGATCATGCTTATTATGTTAGTCTCATATTGGGACCCAGTGCAAGCACGTGTCTATAATATTTCGTTTCATACCACCATATAACATTAAACATTGTATTGCATTTCCATCAATGGTGTTTTGTTATTAATCTGAAAATCCCAAACTCGGTTATCTTGTTACCCTTGACACATACATTCTTTCAACAATTTCTTCAATACTGATTAGTTTAAACAGGGAGCTATTTCAATTCATTAGTCAATAGGGTCTCAATCCACCACAAAGACTGGTAATTATATCTGGCAGTGAATCTAAGTTATTGTGCAGAAACCATTTTCTTCTTTCAGTCACAGTGACCTTCAACTTTGACCCCAATAACAATAGGCTTCTCCCTTACTATAGGTGTAAGCTATTCACACAGATTGGAATGACAAAGAAATCCAGCTATTGTATGTTACCTGTTTTTCTTCTTTCAGTCACAGTGACCATGACCTTCTGATTCCAAAGTTGATTTTCAGTTTAAAATTGAGAGGTTTCTTCCGGACATCAAGTGTAAGCTATTTACAAAGTTTATTAACTGTAGATGGTGGACAACTCTAGTCATTGTTTTTAAATTAAATTGGCATCAAACAGGCTGACATATGGAAGGAAAATATTGTAACATACAGCATTCTGGCTTATGGTGGACATAAACCAAAAAGTTTATTCGAAGGATTAGCAAAGTTGATGTCACTCTAGCTTCAGGTTGTGACTCTTAGTATATAGCAGGGAACTTTAAGATTTCTGGGCGTTGAGTCATGGACTCTTAATCCAATATGTTGGTAGCCATGTTTGATGGTAAACTGGAATTATTTGTACAAATCTGTAAGATTCTCATGCCAAACTGTTTTCAGAGAAATTTTGTCAAATTAAGCTAAACAGTTTCAGCTGTCATTTAATGATTTCTGCATTTCTAACAATATTGGCCTATTTAATGGTCCAGATTTTTGAATGTATTTTTAGTAATGGTGGCAGATTAGCAAAATATTAAAAATATTAAGGTTTTTATATCATGCTTTTAACAATATATTGGTCAAATTTCAAAGCCCTCTGGGTCATAATGCTTGTATGAAAATATTGGTCAAAGCCTTTCATAAAATATTGGTCAAAATCTGAGGAGATTATGAGAGGTAGCATTTCAAAGAAGTTGCAAATAAAAATTATGAAAGAAGTGGATGACACCGGACAAGTGAAAGACCATACCATAAACTCATTTCATGTTACAGCCACATTAGCAAAAATTTGTGATAGTCCCTATTGACATTAAATTAGTAAAAAGCAAACCTGTTTTTTGAGAAGTTCATTTTCTTCTTGCAGCATTTTTTGCCTCCTGTGGTCATGTTCAAAATTGAGCAAGGCTGGCTCTGGTGGATATGGTCAAGGATTGCCTATCATTACATAACATTCACACCACAACATCATACTATTAACAAAGAATACTACTAAATATTACACCACACTGTAATATCATGTTATTAGTAAAGCATATCACACTGAATATTACACCACACTGTAACATCATGTTATTAGTAAAGCATACCACACTGAATATTACACCACACTGTAACATCATGTTATTAGTAAAGCATATCACACTGAATATTACACCACACTGTAACATCATGTTATTAGTAAAGAATATCACACTGAATATTACACCACATTGTAACATCATGTTATTATTAGTAAAGCATATCACACTGAATATTACACCACACTGTAACATCATGTTATTAGTAAAGCATATCACACTGAATATTACACCACACTGTAATATCATGTTATTAGTAAAGCATATCACACTGAATATTACACCACACTATAACATCATGTTTTTAGTAAAGCATATCACACTGAATATTACACCACACTGTAACATCATGTTATTAGTAAAGCATATCACACTGAATATTACACCACATTGTAACATCATGTTATTATTAGTAAAGCATATCACACTGAATATTACACCACACTGTAACATCATGTTATTAGTAAAGCATATCACACTGAATATTACACCACACTGTAATATCATGTTATTAGTAAAGCATATCACACTGAATATTACACCACACTATAACATCATGTTTTTAGTAAAGCATATCACACTGAATATTACACCACACTATAACATCATGTTTTTAGTAAAGCATACCACAGTGATATTGCATAATATTCATAATGTAACATGTCAATGTCATTAGTAAAGCATATCACACTGATATTCTTGATAAAAACATTGAATTTATTTCTTTTTCATAGTTATAAATTTTCATGGTTTTGCAAAAAATAATATTTTTATTGTTTTTAAATTCCAAATGGGTCTCATTCTGGGAATCTGAATTAACAGACTTTCAATACTAAGCAATATCATACTGCAACACTATTTATCTGTTGATATAATTTAAAATTCAAGTTCATTACTGATGAATGAAATTAATCTACTTTTCAATTGCAATAACTACCTACCTGGAAACAGCTTGTAGTTTTTGTATATTTTTCAATGTGTTTCAAAAACTTTCACAGTAAATTCTTATCACAGAGATGAAATGCCAGGAAATTTCCAATTAAACACAGACATTAATTCCTATCATATGGAGAGATGTTAAATGGTGTATCATAACAATTTCTTCCAACATGATCAATATTGCTACTAACCAGATCCTGGTCAGACAAAATAATTTATAATATCAGATAATGAACACAATCTGTGTTGTGCTTAGGTGTATAGAAGTGTCTAAATAATGATTTATCTCTCTTTGTCTGGATATCCCCAAGGTATTCCTCTAAACTCTCTAGAATTCCTATTTACCTATGCATTTCTGCTTACAAGCAAAACAGTTAGGCAAGGAAACTGTTACTAATGGTAAAATGACTTCTCAAATCAAAACCCTATCCAGAGTTACTGTATATACCCAGATGTAAGTTGAGTCAAACTGCAAACAACAAAGATGCTGATCTGCAATAGCATAATTCACCTGCAAATCTGGATCTATATTGTTTGGCCTACTGATTACTCTTTGCAAACTGCACTGACCGAGATCTGCTGGTGAATTATGCAACAGCAGATCTGAGTCTGTGCAGTTTGCAATTAGTCTTAACTTATAAGCATGCATATAAAGTAGTATATGAGATTTCAATGTGATCCTATTCCAACCACCTGCACCTGCATCAGATGGCCTCAAGCTACTGCATAAATTGCTTAGGAGTAAATAAACACCTTTGTCAGATGGCCTAAAGCTACTGCATTGGTTGCTTTGGAGTAAATAAACACCTTTGTCAGATGGCCTAAAGCTACTGCATAAGTTGCTTAGGAGTAAATAAATACCTTTGTCAGATGGCCTCAAGCTACTGCATTGGTTGCTTAGAAGTATATAAATACCTGTGTCAGATGGCCTAAAGCTACTGCATAAGTTGCTTTGGAGTAAATATACACCTTTATCAGATGGCCTAAAGCTACTGCATTGGTTGCTTAGAAGTATATAAATACATGTGTCAGATGGCCCAAAGCTACTGCTTAAGTTGCTTAGGAGTAAATAAACACCTTTGTCAGATGGCCTCAAGCTACTGCATTGGTTGATTAGGAGTAAATAAACACCTTTGTCAGATGGTCTAAAGCTACTGCATAAGTTGCTTAGGAGTAAAAAAAAACCTTTGTCAGATGGCCTAAAGCTTCTGCATTGGTTGCTTAGAAGTATATAAATACATGTGTCAGATGGTCTCAAGCTACTGCATTGGTTGCTTAGAAGTATATAAACCCCTGTGTCAGATGGCTTTGAGCTACTGCATAGGTTACTTAGGAGTATACAAACACCTATGTCAGATGGTCTCAAGCTACTGCATTACTACATAGGTTCCTTAGCTGTATATAAACACCTTTGTCAGATGGCCTAAAGCTACTGCATAAGTTGCTTAGGAGTAAAAAAAAAACCTTTGTCAGATGGCCTAAAGCTTCTGCATTGGTTGCTTAGAAGTATATAAATACATGTGTCAGATGGTCTCAAGCTACTGCATTGGTTGCTTAGAAGTATATAAACCCCTGTGTCAGATGGCTTTGAGCTACTGCATAGGTTACTTAGGAGTATACAAACACCTATGTCTGATGGTCTCAAGCTACTGCATTACTACATAGGTTCCTTAGCTGTATATAAACACCTTTGTCAGATGGCCTAAATCTACTGAAATAAGTTGCTTAGAAGTATATAAACACCTTTGTCAGATGGCCTAAAGCTACTGCATATATTACTTAGAATTATATAAACACGTGTCAGATGGCCTCTAGCTACTGCATTGATTGCTTAAAAGTACAGAAACACATGTGTCAGATGGCCTAAAGCTACTGCATAGGTTACTTAGCAGTATATAAACACCTGTGTCAGATGGCCTCAAGCTATTGCATTACTGCATAGATTCCTTAGCAGTATATAAACACCTGTGTCAGATGGCCTAAAGCTACTGAAATAAGTTGCTTAGAAGTATATAAACACCTTTGTCAGATGGCTTAAAGCTAATGCATAGATTACTTAGAAATATATGAACACATGTGTCAGATGGCCTTAAGCTACTGCATATGTTTTATAGGAGTATATAAACACCTGTCAGATGGCCTCAAGCTACTGCATATGTTTTTTTTAGAAGTATATAAACACCTGTCAGATGGCCTCAAGCTACTGCATATGTTTTTTAGGAGTATATAAACACGTGTCAGATGGCCTCAAGCTACTGCATATGTTTTTTAGGAGTATATAAACACCTGTCAGATGGCCTGCAGCTACTGCATATGTTTTACAGGAGTATATAAACACATGTGTCAGATGGCCTCAAGCTACTGCATTGGTTGCTTAGGAGTATATAAACACATGTGTCAGATGGTCTCAAGCTACTGCATTGGTTGCTTAGCAGTATATAAACACCTGTCAGATGGCCTCAAGCTACTGCATTGGTTGCTTAGGAATATATAAATACATGTGTCAGATGGTCTCAAGCTACTGCATTGGTTGCTTAGCAGTATATAAACACCTGTGTCAGATGGCCTCAAGCTACTGCATTGGATACTTAAGAGCACATAAATATCCATGTAAGATGGCCTAAAGGTTCTGCATAGGTTGCTTCAGAGCATATAAACACCAAAATCAACAAACACCAAATCATACACTAACACGGAGCCTATGTAGTAATGCAGTTAGATACCTTCTTATGATAAGAGGAAAACTAAATATCTAACACTAACTTTTTTATTATGAGTGGAAAACAAATGTCTAAAAATAAATATTTTATTATGAGAGGAAAACTAAATGTCTAACAATAAATTTTTTATTATGGGAGGGAAACTAAATATCTAACACTAAATGTCTAATGAGAAATATACTAAATATCGAACACCAACATTTTTTTATCATGAGAGAAAAACTAAATGTCTAACACTAAGCTTCTTATCATGAGAAGAAACCTGAATGTCTAACACTAACCTTCTTATCATGAGAAGGAAACTAATTATCTAACACCATCTTATCATGTGAGAGAAACTGAAAGTCTAACAATAACATTCTTATCATGAGAGAGAAAATAAATGTCTAACACCAACATTTGTTCATGAGAGGGAAACTAAATGTCTTACACCACCATTTTTATCATAGGAGGGAATTATAAATATCTAACATAAACCATCTTATCATGAGAAAAAACATTGTCCAAACACACACCTTGTTATCATTAGAGGGAAACTAAATATATAGCACTAACCCTCTTAAGAGAAAAACTAAATGTCTAACACTATCATTTTTATCATAGGAGGGAAACTAAATGTCTAACAATAACCTTCTTTTCTTGAAGGGCAAATTAAATGTCTAAAGCTAACCTTCTGATCTTGAGGAGAAAATTAAATGAATAACACTTTCTTATCATAAAAGGAACAATTCCTTATGCAGATTTTAATACTTACAAACAGTTATCATCTAATATGATGTACATGCTTGTGACAAAAGTGTAAGAGGCAAAAATTTGTATTTTAGAAATTAAATTTCTTAATATTAAAATAAGTACAAAGCTCTGCAAAAAGGATATGCATGGCCTGAAGAACTACACTGAGAAAATTATGCAGAGATAAAAAGAATGTGTCCTGCCACTGGCGAGAAAAGTACATGGAAAAGTGACTATTCTCTTCACGGTTGTGCACAAATGGAAAAGCTGAAAGTAAAGTGGTACAAGTTATTCTTTTTTTAAATGTAAAACTTTCTTGACTGAGTACTCAATTATTTCAAGCATGTAAGAAGATAACTTAAATGGAAAAGAGTTCTTTGCAACTTTTGCTGCCTTTAAAAAGCTAATAATGCACAAGAAACCATGAAGCTTCAAAAGTACTCAAGATCACTCATGTGACAGTGATATCTGCCTAATACAAGTGCAGTTCATCAGGAAATATGAGTCATTAAAATATTTTATATTAAAATGTTGTCCAATCTGATGACTGCATATTTTAAAGAAACAAATGTTTCAAGTTTTCTTCATTTCATTGTATATTCATCTTCATAGCAAGATCATGTCTCCAATAATGAAAGGCATTTAATGACCAGCTGCTTTCTCTCAAAGTAGGTCAAATTCTGTTCTGCCATTTATATGTTGTTCAAATGTTTTCTGGTTTATTTACTGTGACCATATTTGATGGTGAATTGGCCTTATCTGTCCAAACTTTAATGCCCTTCCTGTCACAGTGCTCTCTCTCATATCTGGTCAAATTCTGTTCAGTATTTTTTGTTAAAAGTTTGTTTAAATACATATGCTATTTTTAGTAATGCTTTCCATATTTAAATGTAGATAGGCAACATTTTCACAAATCTGAATGATTTTCAATCCAGAATATTTTCTGTCAAATCTGGTTTAATTTGGGAGGTCATTTCCAAGATTTATTTATTATTTTTATTTTTAGTAATGGTGGCAGATTGGGACCCTCTAGTATTCTAAGTGAGTTGCACACAAACAATCTAAACGGCCAAAAAAAAGTTTGGTGTCACCTAATAATGCATTTTCATTCTGAAGTTCTTGAAAAACACTGGTAAAGTGATTTTCCAACATGTCCATCTTCAGGTGACAATATTTACCAAGTTCCATGGCAAATTATCAAATCTATGATACTAGCTGTTATGATAAGATTCTGTCCTTCACTACATTAAGTTACATGAGATTCTGTCAAATGACAATAAGTTATACGAGATTCTGTCATACACTATGCTAAGTTATGTGAGAATGTGAGATTCTGTCACACATGATATTAAGTTACACGAGATTCTGCCATACACTATAATAAGTTACATGACAAAAAAGGGCAATAACTCCTAAAAAGAACTGGAAAAGCAAAGTGCTTATTCAGCATGTAACCGTAATATTTTCATGACAATCCATCAGAAACTGGGGTAATAGTTTCACTAAGGAGACTATGAGCAGGATGGAATCAAATTTAAAAACACATGTCTATATACCCCTGCCTCATCATTAGCCAAAAAATGGACATACCAAACCACTCTTTAAACTCAGATTGAGTCTGAAGCGTCTCAGTCATCTTTTCAAAAAACTCAATAACTTTATCCTGCTTATTGCTTTGTGCTGCATAGACAAGGTAGAACTTCAGCAGGCCAACTTCAAGCTTCCGAATGCTGCTACAAAATCTCTGCTCTAGACGTGAAAAGAGACGATGATTCAGGAAATTCCAGTAATCTCTCAAATTTGCAAGATCATATGAGCCAATATAATACTGAATCTGCTCAGTCATTTTGTCAATCTGAAATGTGAAAACAAATTTAATTTAATAAAAAATGTTTACTATTAGCAAATAAAAAAGAATATAGATAATTTAATTAACACTTTAAATTTTGATTATTTTATTGCATCAATATTCTTCCAAGGTATGCTACTGACACACACACACACACACACACACATACACACACAAACGCACACACATATATTTGTTAAATTATATGACTTATCAACAAAATTATGTTCTATACCATTCAGCCTACCCTGAAGATTCTCAGAATGATCTTTATTTGGGCATTCTTATAAAATATGATTTCTGGAATAATAATAATAATAATAATAATAATAATAATAATAATAATAATAATAATAATAATAATAATAATAATAATAACTGGAATAATAATAATAATAATAATAAAAAAACTATAGTGATATCACAATGTAACACCATTTTGTTTAGTTTATTCTTTGGATCTCAACACATGCCACAGGAATGATGGTAGAGCCCAGTCAAGGTCCTCATGGGCTAATGATGGTAGAGCCCAGTCAAGGTCCTCATGGGCTAATGATGGTAGAGCCCAGTCAAGGTCCTCATGGACTAATGATGGTAGAGCCCAGTCAAGGTCCTCATGGGCTAATGATGGTAGAGCCCAGTCAAGGTCCTCATGGGCTAATGATGGTAGAGCCCAGTCAAGGTCCTCATGGACTAGTCTGTTGAAATCAGTTCAGATAACTGAGGGGTCAAAACACTGCTATAGTAGTTGATACAATTGAAAAGAGTGAAAGATGTGAGAAGTGAGTCTCAGAGAAAATTTGTATCAGTGTTTTAATTTTTGAAACTTAAAATTGGAATATATAAATTGTCTTATATTTTTTACTACAATGCACAAAATTATCAACACTTTCCACCACTCTAAGATGCTAATATTTTAAGTTTTACAGCAAGCTCTCTAGTTACCTTAGTTACTAAATATACCCTTCAGTACATCACTCTTATGATTGTCGTATGAGATGCTTTTAAAATTTTGTTAAGTAAAACAGAAGCCAAGCTGACTTTTGAAAAGAAAATTGATCTAGAAGAAATACACGAATGAACCCTTTGCCTGCCAATACAAACAATGATGTTTTACATACTGATGAACTCTTAAGGTCACATGACAAATGAGGGTTAAACTGTCAGTTTCAAAAGAAAATCAACAATCCATACAAAAAAATCCAAAATTAGATACATTCTAAAAAAGTTTATGTCTCTCATAAATTTAGTTAATTGTATTTTTTATACTTAAATAATTTTTCTGACAATTTTGAAAAACTACTTCATGTAGCATGACATAATGTTACTCTGATACATTGTGTTCAACAGGTACTTTCTCAGATTTCAAAAAATGACTTATTAGGCACAAAAGAAATGCAAGAATTTGGTCTTAATTTACAACAGACCATGTAATGAATGAATGTCTTTCTAAACAGTTACTGTCTGCCCGTGAATGAACTCAACCTCATGCAATGGAAGGTCATTCATAACTTCCTCCAAACTCATCACTAATGTGGACAAGCAGGAAGACTCAGAATATGCATTTTGTAACCAATGGTCTGACTGCAAACATCTCTCGATTTTTGTGCATACAATTGCATCATGCACCAAGCTTGACATAAAAGGAAAAGTCAAACAACAACATCATAGCAATAATGGTCAACATCAAATTAATATTAACGTAAATAAAATAAATATTAATACTGAACATTTAATAGAATGAGATAAAAATCTTTTTCAATTAAATTCTGACAACAATCGGCATTTAAATAACAAAATTATTCCTCTTTTATAAGAAAGGAAATCAATCTCATTGAAAATAATGTAGATGGAATTCCTTATAAAAATGGATCTGGCTTTCTGCAAAAACTCCTGACCACTGGTTACCTCTCACTGGTATAAAAAAACTGCCACAAATGTGTATTTTATGGTAAATGGCCATTTTAAACTTAACGCTTTTCAACTGTATTTACTGTAATAATGTGAACTACATACATAACCTGAAGATTCTGCAGCATGTCAGAAGAAAATGCCATGATTACACTGCATTTGGCCCACTGAATATATTAGTCTGATAAATCAAACCCTCAGATCTTTGTTGATACCGACAGATATGTGGGTATGTTGTCACATGTTTATTAAAATGTGCAATTTTGCTGCATGCAGATCTTTCCAGAACATACCTGTGTACAGTTTAGTCACCTAATGCTATCTGTTAACAGCCATATCTAATGTAAAGTTCCAAATGACCACAGGACAGAGGATTGTGCTATTCCACATGGATTTACAAGTTGCCAAACACAGGATTTTATCTGGAAATAGTATGTACATATTGCCAAATGAATCTTTCTGCTGATTGTAGCGCAACTACCTTAACAAATATCAGTAAGTATATAAAATACATCAATATGTGCAGACAGAAGTGTCTGCAAACTTTGACAGGTTTTAATGAATAGGCAGTATCAGCCCCATAACTGCCAGTTAATATCATTATTGGTGTGGGGCTAATTTATTAGTCTTAAGACATGGGAAACTCAACACAACACACTACAATACATAAAAGATGCCACCAATATGTGTCTGAGCTACACATTTAGTCTGGTTTGTTCCTGGGATTTCAAAATACACCAGAGGATGTTTGATGGCAGAACCAAGTCAATGTTCTCATAAACTAATACTTATATAACCTGGGACTCAAACATTGTTTTGGCAGCATCTTAAAGAGTCTGAGCTGTGAGGAAAAAACTTAGAGAAAATGCAGAGTGGTGTATCTGATTCCAAACTGCTAGGATTTGGGTTTGTCAGGTTCAACAACAACAACAAATGTTTGTTTTAATATTGCACCAGTTGTAAAACTGGGGTAGGTAGGTAGATTTTATTTTTGTTTTGCTTTTTTATAATTATTATATAATAGTGATTATTATTTATAATGTACCAAGTGCTTCAAATACTAAACCAGCTCAATTTAAATGCATAAATTAATTTTGTGCATTTTTTAAATATATAATAGTTTCTAAAAAAAATTTACCCTGGGAGAAAAAGTAACAGGGTAGGAAATGAAAGACAAGAATGATTGTCCAACTGGAAACATTCATTTTTTTTGTTGTCCTTGTTAGTTTATGACAGGCTATACATGGCAGTCATTACATTTGGTAGAAGAACCTGGAAAGACCCCAGGAAGAATTACAAACCCACAAGAAGCTAGGACAAGTTTCCTCACTTATCAATATTGGTCAAGCATAGACTCAAACCCAAGCAGACACAGGTGAGGCAACTGTCTTGAAATCCACCAGTCAAAAGTTAACATGACTCAACAGATTGACAATCTTACACTTGTCCTTTCCAATTTTATCTTCTTTTCCTAACTCTGACATTTCAGCAGTCATATAAACACTACTAAACAATGTAAAATACATAAGATTTGTGTATGATGATTATACAAGTAGCGATCACAAACACTTGCCAAGGCAAAAATGCCAAAACCTTAAGTGTAAAGATTTAAGTCCATTGCATTAGAGACTTCAAAAATTCTGAATAGGTACAAACTGAATTGTGGTTTCAACTATTTGGCCAAATATAAAGACCCATAAATATTCAGTCAAATACAAATAGCAATTGAATGCTCAAATACAAAATTTCAGAAGGCCTAATGACATTTTAATTAATTATAGAGTAGCTAAAAACGAACACAAAGTAGTTAACT
This sequence comes from Potamilus streckersoni, assembly GCA_016746295.1. Lineage (NCBI taxonomy): Eukaryota > Metazoa > Mollusca > Bivalvia > Unionida > Unionidae > Potamilus > Potamilus streckersoni. The sequence continues at coordinate 1,820,846 of JAEAOA010000531.1, forward strand.
AAGGCATTATCAAAACATCAAAGTACTACAGTTAAATATCATGATAATGCTTTATTTGTTAACTAATGAATAGTAGATTCAAATTTTCAAAAGCAATCCAACAGTTACTGCTGCATGAAGAATACATTAGCTTTAAAAAAGAAAAAGTAAATCAACATGGACATCTGTTGTCCGACAGGGTGTTGCTGACAGCACTGAATAGACGTTCACTCGAGATATTTGTAGGAGGTGCTGCTGGATAATGTTCAGGACAAGAACAGAGTAAAGGAAACCTATCACCATTGGTCTGATACCATGACAATAGATCAATATCTCTCTGGATACAAGGGTCATTCAGAAATTTTTTAAATTGGTTGTAAATACAAATTGTAGTACTCTTTCCTGATTACAACAAATCTGCTCTTCATGAAGGTAGACTTAATTGTACTATTCGTATTTGGTTCCATCATACTATTTGGCTGAATATGAATACCTTATTTAATAAACTATTCATGGCCAAATACAAAGTGAATATTCAGTACAGACCAAATTCTGAAAAACGGTGATCCAAAATGTTTGGATGATGTTGTAAAAACATTAAAACCAATTTTTTACATCAGGGCCTGAAAATTTCACTTTTGACTCATGTAGGACCATAAATTGCCCAAGTCTACATTAGCCACAGACTGGTCCTATGGGAATGGTGTTTGACATGCCAATAATAACATAAACAAGAGATTAGATAAACAAAAAAAATTACTGCAATCTCAAAATTTTGACAAAATACTTTATTTCTTATTCAATATTTTATAAACTATATCAAAATTTTCAAATCACACTCTTATGCTCACTCCTCTCTGAATTTCAGTGTTAAGGTTGGTTAAAACTTCAAGTCTATATAAAAGACCAAACACCCAAATAAAATAGAACACATTCCCCATTCAAAGCTCATTCTGTGAAACAGATGGGTAAACACCCATAAAGTCAATTTATAAGAAATCAGAGGCCCAAATAGTAAATAGTTCCAGTTTCCTCTGAGATTTGTCACTCCAATTTAGATATTTTTACATTTGTCAAAAATATATCTAAAAGTGGGATGGAAAAGGTCAGAGACAATTCCAACTACTTCAGATTACTCAACCTTACATGAACTGGCCCTCGATGACATATGCCATGCTTTCTAAAAAAAAAAGGCAGTTGCTTTACAAGAAATCAACTAGTTCTGGTCCTTCTGACATTGTCAAAAAATGGTTGTGCACTCAGCTTTGTAAATTCTCAAGGAATCAGGTCTTGAATGAGCAGGGTATATTTATTTACTATCAATAACCTGTGTGGTGCAAGCAATATGCTTCTTGCCCATTTCAGGTGCTGTCACAGGACATAATACTACACATGCCTTTGAATAAATAAAGTACTTGAATGATTGCCTGACTCTCGGTGTGCTGTACCATATTTTATGTAATTTTTTGTACAAAATTTTTGTTTATATCAATTTCAGTAAACGAAAAATTATATGTAAAATAAATAATTATCATTAGGTGGTAATGACTGTTCGAAAAATAAAGGGATCGTACCTGAACAAGTTCTACAGAACAAGTGCTACTTGACAACCTAACAGTAGAAATAAACACAGTAAACATGTCTTTTCCATTTCATTCTGCTCTCAAGAATCTAATTACAATAAAAACAAAAGTACTCAAAAAGATTTTTGTGAATGACATAGAGGTATTGTTGTTATTAGCAAATGAGAGAGGATTATGTCTCAATATGCAAGCTTGTCTGCATATATATATAAATATATATTTATATATATATATAAATGCAGTATTTTGGGGGTCACATGACACCATTGACCTATGCTGCAGGCACTCATGCTCACGCATCAATCATTGTATTTACTCACCAAAAATTATTAATTTTTGTAAAATAAAATGGAAATACAGTATTATGGATCTTTTTTGGAAAATGTTCATCTTAGAAATTTTATATCTGATAATTTAATGGATTTTTCAAAAAAGACAAAGTGACATGTATTAAAAATTATGATACATTAAAATAATTATTTTGATAACTGGATTCTGTACAAAAAATGAAAGGGTACAAAAAATATATGAAATACAACACTTGCTGAACAAAACATAAACACCCTGTTGTCATCATACATAGGCAGGTCTCTCTTTTTCAGTAATCCAGGATAGTGTTAATACATTTTATCAGACCTGGTATGTTTGAAACTGTAAAGTGAATGCATCTCATAGCAGATGAATTCCCCATGGTTGATTACTGCTTTCCTCCATACTTATCAAATTCATTGCATCTAGAATATAAGGTAATCCAATATGATTAATGCTTTGTTCTAGATATCACTAAGTACAAAAAGATCATGCTTTGACTGGTGATCAGAGTATTGCATGCTAAACCTGCAGATTTCCTATCAAATTTTACACTACCAGTCTCTCTTTCTCTCTTTAGATCAACTTCCACTATCAGCTGTGTATTTTTATAATTTTTTTAAAGATGCTTTAAGGATTAAAAGGGACATTTTTCATTTAGAGAAACAAGAAATATTTAAGACCCATTGAGTGCTGCATACCTATGAATAGTTGGCAGCTCAACAACTGGCCACAGACCTTTGGACCACCCTATCTTTCATGCTTTAGACAGTCAAACATTTTAGATTAAAACCTTAACTTGTAGCAAACTATGTGATGCAACTGACATTCTGTGGAACAAGTTAAAAATCATTTTGATGACCAATCAAATTTTAATTCATTTGATCATGGAATGTTAATGACATCACTATGATGATCACAACAAATAGCCTCTTTTCAATTCCAGTCAAGTTTACATCTCTTGTGAAAGGTTTCTGCCATCTTTTGGGTCAACCTGCATCTTTGTCATTATTTAAAGGAATGGGGTCTCTGAGATGTCTAAAGTGCCCACTGTTATAAATCACTGCCATCTCACCTGTGTCTGTGTGGGTTTGACTTTTGGGCTTGTGCAATATGGGTATTTGAGAAAGCTTGCCAGTCTTTTCTTGTGGGTCAATGGTTCTTTCTGGGGTTTTCCTGGGTTCTTCCTCCACCATTAATACTGGCCACCATGAATAGCCTATCATGTACTGAAAAATAGCATAAAACCCTACAGCAACAAGAAGAAAGGAATAAAAAATTTTCACTTACTGGTATTTTGAGATAGACCAAAAATAAATTATTTTGTCTAAATATAATATTGGTTATTTAAAAAATCATTTTTAATTGACATAGATGTCCTGAAATACTTCAATTTGTAATGGAGATAATGGTTCCAATACATTTACTGAGATGACCCCCAAGATGGCTGACAGTGATTTAAAGGGAAGTAATTATAAAACTCCATATTTGCAAAGTATATATGTTACCATTTTCCATTTCTTATTACTGTCTTTGTCATTAGGGTCCTTCTTTTTTCTCCAGCATGCATTTCAGTCCTAAACTGGTGCTTTTGCATTAAAGACCAAGACATTTTTTCTTTTGTGTCCTTTACATCCTTTCATTTTCAATTACCTAATTAGACCACTCCTGTGACCTAAGTTGTTAACAGTATTAACTTTAGATGACAGAGGTCATGGGTTCAATCCCAGTAAATATAAAAATGGTTCAAGCAGCTGCCTTGCTTGGTGTTCAGCACTAAGAGCTTTATGTTGGGACTGGTTGGCCTAGTGTCAGGATAAATGTAACTGGGTGGGACATGATGCTACAATTATGTGGTGATTGCTAGAATTAATATAAACTGGCACAATGCAGACATATTAGTGATATATCTACATTGGTTAAAGTTACTTTAATAATCAAAATCACATACATGCACACATCTAGATAGTATGTTGTTCTCTCTTAGTTACTGCCTTTTTAAAATGCTATTTTTTTGCTTATATTTTAAGTCATGGGCAATGTATTTTCCCTTTGCATATATATATATATATATATATATATATATATATATATATATATATATATATATATACACACAACGACTATTCATCTTCTCTTATCTACATTTCCGATGCAATGCCTTTTATATGCAAGACGGACTAATTGATAGTAAGAAGTACACGAGAGAGCGCAATTAAAATAAGTATTCATTGCACAATGTATGCCTTAAAGCTTTACACAATGTATGCCTTTGAGGAATACCATGAAGTAGACCAACAAGTAGGTCTCTGGTTTTTTTTTTATATATCTGACAGCAGCAGTGTTAGATATAAAAAAAAAAAAAAAAAAGCAGAGACCTACTTGTTGGTCTAATCATGAAGCTGCTCTGTGGCATCGGTTGCAAAGTCACAATTCTCACAAAAATTATATTCTAAACAAATTTTGGTTATCTCCTAAATCTTTTACTGCTTACTCTAAAACTCTTTTCTCTTTCATTCTTGAGCTCGTTTTCAAGGACTCTTAGAGTTGACGAAAGCCCCCTAAAAGCTAAATAATCTTTGATCATATCGTCTACGCGAGAAGTGGCAGCCGCCATATTTAGGTCTACACTAAATACAATGCTATGATAAAAACTAAACACGGAAAATAATGCTGGATCATTTGGGACCCAAAACATGCTGATTTGGATCATGAATAAATCGGTCTAAATTACGGGCTGATTCGGACCAAATTAAATAAACACGCTGGATCAACTCTCCACGCTTTTTGACATAACATGCGGTTAATAAATTGTGTCATTAGATTCTATGCTCTTTACCGTAACACAGTTTATTGATGGCAGTACAAGTACAGTAGATTAATTTAAGCTGTAGACTGCATAGGGCTTCATTTCAGAATAAAATGGGAACGTCAATTATCAGCTCATTAGCAGCTATAATAACAGCTGTGAAATACGACTTATAAAAATGACTGCATTTTATTACTTTAGTTTGGTGACATCGTAAAATAAACATATGCATGATTCAATTATCCGGAGAACTCATGAATCCTGACTCTCTCTCTCTCTCTCTCTCTCTCTCTCTCTCTCTCTCTCTCTCTCTCTCTCTCTCTCTCTCTCTCTCTCTCTCTCTCTCTCTCTCTCTCTCTATATATATATATATATATATATATATATATATATATATATATATATATATATATTCAACTAATTTAAATGCTGTAGTTAATATGAATTTTAATCTGGTTTCGGCTAGAAATTTGCTAACAATTGTCTTAAGTAAATTTAAAAGCCGAATATCAACTTTTTTTATATTCTCTTAGTATGTCTGTAAAAACAGTAATAACTACTAAACGTAATAATGTGTGTGTTAATGTTTTTTTTTTTTTTGTTTGTTTTTTTTTCCCCTTCTAATAATAGTTTTACATGGCCCGGAATCAGCCCGTCATCTTGCCCGAATCAGTCCATAATTTGAGCCGAATAAACCCGTCAGTTGGGCCGAATCAGCTATAGTTCGATTCAGCCATGGTCCGAATCAAACAGCATTCAATCTGTTTCTGACCATGTGAATTTGTGAAATATTAAAAGAAAAACAATAGAATACACATACGTAGTTTATTTTGTTAGTTACTACTGTTTCAACATGCATAGTAATATAATGTAAAAAGGTTGATATTCAGCTATTAAATTCAAAGTAGATAGTTTTTAACACATTTATAGTCAAAATTTGAACAAAAAAAAAAGATATAACATATCGCATAAACATTTTTTTTTTACCCAAATACTTTTCCAACGTTTAAATAAAGTATAAAATTAACTTTTCATAAATCAGGCCAGTATCAACACTATCAGATAGCAATGCATATTTACTGACCCAATGTACGTATTGATTCCAAGAAATGAATCGTGTTTTCACCATTAAAGTCACGACTACGAAAATTCTATGAAGAGTTATTGTTTAGTACAATGATAGTATGACGTACTTGGCCGATATCATAAAGTTGGTATCTACTACTATCGTTGTCTTCTGTATTTAAGGTCCATGCTACTATTTCAATTGATATGTTGTATAAATAAATAATTTTAAACAACAATATGCAATTATTATCTTTGCTTTTGAACACTAGTCAATTTCAATTTTAAAAAAAATATATATTTACAGTTAATAGTACATTATACATTCAACTAATTAAAATCGCTTACGGCTTGCATTCTTTTGTATATAGATTTATTTAGTATAAGTAAATATTCGACATAATCTGTTTTTAAAAGACAGTCACATTTCAGACCATTACATATCGACTAAAACAAAGTGACCAAAACATTAGCATACTAATCTCTCTCTCTCTCTCTCTCTCTCTCTCTCTCTCTCTCTCTCTCTCTCTCTCTCTCTCTCTCTCTCTCTCTCTCTCTCTCTCTCTCTCTCTCTCTCTCTCTCCATACAAATCGTACTTGTTATTAAATCGAGCATTGATTTAATCAAATAGTTACATTTTAAAGAGTAATGAGAAATATGGATCCAGTCCAACGTCATTATATCATTAATAGGTCAATCTACTAGGTATAGGATGAAAAAAAAAAACTGGGATGGGCTAGTTTAAAGATTAGTTTGAACATTAAAATACAAATAAAAGGTATTTTTAAATATTTGGAATCCCGCCGAATGATTCGAATTTGTGACCTTTTATTTTGCCAGCCGAAAAACATAAATAAATGCAGCTGTTTATAAAACACCAGTCCACGTCATTATTTAGATATTAGTTAAAGTTTACACAAACAGTACACAGATCATAAACAAACGCAGCAAAACATTAATGCTACACCCGAAACTAAGAACAAAATAACACTAAACTGTGTTTAAATTTTGTTTGTTACATAAACCTTGAAAATCTCGTAGGCAATCAAGCATTGGTAGATAGTGAAAATCGATCATGGTTACATAATCAATGCATCGCAGCCGTCTTCTTATTAATTACATTCGATCGCACATCGTCTCATATTGTATTCTGCCCATTCCGATCTTCTAATCATTATGCTAGGATTCCTATGTCAACTTTTCCTTGCAAACCCACTTTTATATAAAAAATATGGTTTTTACGGGAGTAGACAAAAACCTATTTTTCGGTCTAATTGTAGATTGACGACTGAATTCATCTGTAAATTGTACAACTACTACTACTACTACTACTACTACTACTACTACTACTACTACTACTACTATCATTTGGTCTTAAACTATGCAGCAGAAAGAAAACGAAGACAATAAGTTTAATAAAATAAAAAAAAATTTCTTCATAAATTAGAAATTGAAAATGTAACAGGAACTTACAAGAATGTGAATTAAATCCCAAGTATTCTTAAGTGTTCCATAACAAGGGTTACTAAGATGTAATCTTAAAATAAGTAATGGAAAAGAATGAAAACAACAAGCTATGTAAAATTTAACAAATAGTTTATTTCTCTAGAATACAAAGTGAAAAATGAGGATAAAGAACTAACGGTATTTCGAATTTAATCCAAAAATAATCTAAGAATTAAAGAAAACAAGTCCTAGTAATAAATAGTCCTGACAAAAGCTCAGTTCAAGTTTTGAAGAGATCCAAAATTGAAGGTGATGACCTGTCTGTTATAGCCTACGAAGTACTGATGTGTCAACAGTCTCTTGTTGAATCATACTATTTTAGGTTTGAATTCAGTATAAATTCCAATGAATGTCTTATCCAAGAAATTTGTCAGAGCACTTTGAATTTCTAGAGGAAATAATCACTTGAATTTAATAATTTGAAGAAAATAAAATTCAACCCAAACTGGTCACAACGTAATATGTTAAAGTGCTAGATGTTAAAGCACGACTGGTAAAAACCTCACAGTCACAAGATAAGATAGTTCTCTGCTTGACCTCATATAATAATTAGCATTTTATAAAAATAACCATTACCTAAAAGAAAATAACCTAAAATGATCTAATGAGCCTTGTTTATTTACAGCACAATAACCTATAAAATATTTACTTTGGAATCTCCAAAACTCTGACCCTGATCAATATATTTACGCCTTCTTGTTTACCAGAATAAGAGTTCTGTTAATAAGCTGATACACATAGAGAATAATGAAGCTATTATTAGTTGTTTACAGAAATGAAATTTAAAACAAAAATAAAAAAGTCTATCAGGTCAAGCAGAAATGAACTCAGTTTTGGACAAGGTCAGGATTTGAAAATAACAGACAAAGAATTAAATAAATTAAACAGACCACAGGTCTAAAAGTTTAGAATGTTCTAAATTAATTCCAATATTGAACGTGCGGATGAAATAATAGTCTTGAATGTGCTGAAGTGAAGTACCAATAGTCTTGATGTATCACTGATGTGATCCAGAATGTCTTTTAATAAATTACAAAAAAATCCGAAAATAATCTTTTGATTCATGTACTCAATTAGTAATTTGTGGTTCAAAGGGGTAGCCAGCGGCTATAGGTGTGAGCTAGTAAAGTGGCTCTGTAGATTTTGGTGGTTATAAGTGGTTACTTTTACAGTAAAATGGTTCATATTTGTTCGGATGATATATAAATATATTCAAGGAATACAGGGTATATAACATTATTGGTGGATCATACTCAGTTTTGAAAAAAAAAATTTTTTTCCACTCAAAATTCGTATATGATAGAGTAGAGAAGGAAGATTAGTGGTACAGTTCTGAGACATTTCCTATCTGATTTGTTTGACTCGTTTACTTATTTCTCTGCAATTATATGTCCATCAGTTGGCCCTCATTTGTAATAATTGATGGTGAGTAATAACTGTCTGTGTTACAAATAAGTCCAAGCAAGATTATCTGCAAGCATGAGTGGAAAGAAAAACCAAGACAAGAAACAAATGAAAACCAGATGACAGAGTGGTACCCTAATGAAAACATCCGACACAAGTTTGAGTAAATCAAGCTTGAGCAGAATTCAGGTGAACTTAGAAGAAATAAAACAAAGCCTCAGATTAAGAATTTCAAAAGCAGATTTTACATCCACTATCTCTGATTTGGTGAAAAGATATGATCTTACAGAAATTGTCTCAACCATAGTGAGGAAATTGTTAGAGGTTGTGAAGGAAGGTCTGAGAAAGGATATAGCTGTCGAAAGAGAAAGGTAGTAAAGGATAGGACATGATAATTGATGGATATGGTGGATTCACTGGAATTCGAAAACAACCAATTGCGAGAAAAATTACATGAGGCAAAGAAGGAAAACGATAAAATGAGGAGTGAGTTGAAAGATTGTGACGGAAGATCAAAGCAAGCTTGTGCAACTTCAAACCAAATCGAACAATTTTTAAGGAAGCTGAATGTTAAAGTTTTAGGGCTATAGGTAGATGAAAATGAAAGTCTAAGAATTCCGAAATTGGTGAAGGAAGTCACAAAGTTTAATTTGGATAATAGGGACATAGTGGCTGTGAATAGAATACCAGGCAAACAGGGCCAGCCAAGGCCAGTGATTATCAAATTCTGGAGTCTGGATTCCAAACATCCAATTATCAAGAAGCGGGAGGATTTTTTTTTAAAATAAAGAACAAAGGAATTAAACTGGTAGACTAGGATGAATACTAAACATATCAATACATTATCCAGGCGATTGACAGTGCGTGGTGCTTTAATGGTTTTGTGTATGGTAAAACCAAATCAGGGAAAATGATACATTTTGACATCTATGATGAAATTAATGAGAAAATTAGAATATAAGTGCAATATGCAACTCTATGAATTCATGAAATTGGCCAAAACAGGTATGTGAACTTTTTTTTGATACTCCATTTTTTGTTCTAATTTTTTTAAAATATTTTTTTAAAGTTACTTTTTTTCCTTACCAGTTTGGTCATGACTTAATTAATTTGTTACTCGCTCATCTTTTGTAACACATCTCTCTTGAATCAATTCACTCACTAATTCATAAATCATCCTTCACTCATATACACATTTATTTGCTTAGCCGTTTATTCATCGTATTCAACACTTCTCACATACGTTCAATCCTTCTGTCTTCCATTCTTGCTTAGTTATTCAATCACTCACCACATTCATGCTTGCTCTCAATCATAAATTCTTTCTCCTTCCTTTCACCCTTTCTTTCATTTATTCTTTTGTAACTTATTACTTATTGATGGTTTACCAAACTGTTTTAGCTCTGGAAAAGTCTGTCAGAGGTGCTTAAGAATTATCGCAAATGGATTTGCTTCACTTGTTGTCTATCGTCCACTCTGTGTTGGCTTCCGTTAGTCTCGAGAGACGATGGAAATGCGCCCATGAAAGGTGTCCCAGTTTGTAGTTGTGGAGCGTCTTCTGTGGCTATAGAGCCCCACATGGGAGTGGCAATCCTTGCTGCAGTTGCTTCACTTGAAGTTTGAGTCAGATCTTGGTTGGAACTGCATCATCTTCCTCTGAGATCTTTTCTCATCGGCAAGCTGTCGTAACTTTTCCTCGCTGGCTTTCAGACCTGTGAACAGAGCATGTCGCCAGTTGAACTTTTCGAGGGCAAGCTCTTCCCAGGGATTGACCTCGATCCCAAGAGCTTTCATATCGTGCTTGCAGACATCCTTGAAGCGAAGATGTGGCCGTCCGACTGATCTTTTGCCTGAGGAAAGCTTAGAGTAGAGAAGGTCATTGGGGATCCGTCCATCATCCATTTGACGCACATGGCCCAGCCATCTGATGCGACGTTGGCGGAAGAGTGTGACCATGCTGAAAATTTTGGACTGTTGAAGCACCTCGTTGTTTGTCACACGATTGCTTCAGGTGATCCCGAGTATGCGACGGAGACAATGCATGTGAGTGAAAGGCACTCAGTCGTTTCTCCTGAGAGGCGTACAGGGTCCAAGTTTCGCTGGCGTACAGGAGAGTGCTAAGCACGCAGGCACGGTACACGGAGATCTTAGTGTTCAATTTCAGCTTGCTGTTGTTCCACACTCTCTGCAACAATCTAGAGAGAGTTGTTGACACCTTTCCATTCCGCTTGTTGAGCTCGGCATCGAGTGAGAGGTTGTTGTTGATGGTAGAGCCAAGGTAAGTGAACTGACTGACTACTTCTAGTTTGTAGTTGTTGATGATTATGCCGGGAGAGTTTGCGTCCTGAGCCATCACGTTGGTTTTCTTTAGGCTGATGGTCAACCCGAATTCATCACATGCTTTAGCAAAGCGGTCCATCAGGTGTTGTAGTTCAGCTTCTGTGTGAGTGACTATAGCAGCATCATCTGCAAAGAGCATGTCCTTAATGGTTGCTTCCCTTACTTTGTTCATTGCCTTCAGTCGTGCCAGGTTGAACAGTCTGCCGTCTGAACGCGTGTGCAGGTAGATCCCTTCTGTGGACGTCCCAAAGGCGTACTTAAGCAGGACAGCGAAGAAGATGCCAATGAGCGTCCACTGTATCAATGTTAACTGCATCCATATCTTCAGTATGTAATGTAACACCAAGAATGATTTTATTATGAATGTTTTTAATCTGTGTGAGTGTGAGGGTGAGTGTGAAAGCCATGCATACGATAAATTCAAGGTGATAATTACTTCATACTTTCCTGTAAAGAACAAATATATGTACAATATCTGATATTTTCATGGATTATAACATAAAATTATATCTATGAATGTTATAGTCCTGCAAGGTTCAATCTTTAAACGAAGGGACATTTTCCACTGTGACAAAAAGAATGTATATATAGTATGCTTGCAAGAAACTTATAGTACAAAAAATGATGAAATATATTGGGCAGCTGAATGGAGATACATATGTATATTTAGCCACTGCTCTAGTAATAGTGTTGGGGTTGTAATATTTTTTAGAAATACGTTCGAATTCGTAATTCATAAAGAAAGATGTGACAGTCAAGGGAGATTCATTATTTTGCATATTACAAGTAATGGCAACAGCTGACAATCCTAGCTTTTTTTAGAAAGTTAAAGGAGGAGATTTTATTTCTTGAGAAGTCACCAATTATAATGTGCATAGACTGGAATACTGTTCTCAAAACTTAGATTTGGATGCTTACAATATTTTACATGATAAACACCAACAGACTAAAGCAGTGATTCAAGACCTGAAAAATGAATTGGAATTAATCCCTGGCGAAATTCAAATCAAAACTTAAAGATGTATACATGATCAAAAAATCTCCCTTGAAATAAAGAAGATTAGATTACTTTCTTGCATCTGACGAAATTAATATGAATACAGTTGATGCATGTATCTTACCTAGATGAAAGTCGGATCATTCAGCTATTGCCTTGAGTGTGGCTTTCTCGTCGTGTTCAAGGGGAGACGGATATTGGAAATGGAATGCCCAACTGTTGAGGAACATTGAGTATACTGAACTGGTCAAAAAGTGTATAGCTGACACTGTAAATGAATATTATGTAGGAAAAATTGGAGAAAAAAAATCACAAAGTACTTTTAATATCTTGAATAAAGAAATTATGACAATACAAAAATAAAAGGAAATTATTTTAGATGATGGGACAACTATATTTGACCAAATATATATTTTAGAACCCCAAAATAGAATTGTACAAAAGTAGAATTGCTCAGCTTGGTGATGAAACACAAAACAGATCTTTGAACCAAAATAGATTTTTAATCAAATATTAAACTTAGTCAAGAGAAAAGAGAATCATGCAAGGGTTTGCTCACAATTAATGAATACAATAAGTCTCTAAAACGGATGGAAAACAGAAGTCCTGGCTCAGATGGATACACTGTAGAGTTCTATAAATTCTTCTGGAAGTCCCTTGGATGGTTTCTGTGCAGATCAATAAATTACGGATACACTGTTGGAAAACTTTCAGATTCCCAGACTCAGTGAGTCATAAATTGTTTTATCAAAGGAAGAAAAAGACAGAATATATTTTAAAAATTGGAGACCTATATCACTTTTAAATATTGACTATATGATTGCTTCCTGAGCCATTGCATATAGGATTAAAATCAATAATCAGTGATAATCAGAAAGGATTTATGAAGGGTAGATTCATTGGAGAAAAGACCAGACTAATATATGATATCCTGAATCAACTTGAGAACGAAAATAAATATGGTTTATTATTTGTTAATAGACTTTGAAAAAGCCTTTGGCTCAATTAAATGGATCTTTGTGGAAGAAGCTTTACAATAGTTTAACTTTGGTGATTCTGTTTGTAAGTAGTTCAAACTATTCTGTAATGACTCTAAAAGTTGTTTATCACCAGAGTTGAGATTTTAGCAATAACTTTAAAGCAAAATGGGGACTGAGCTTTCATGATAGTGAATATAAATTGGGTCAGTATGCCGATGATGCTTTTATTCTTCTTGAGAAATTTCAACTTTCTCGTAAATCAGCTATGAATATCGTAAGTTTTTTTTTCTATTATCTGGACTTAAATTATCATAACAACAACAAAAGGTATTAGAGTTAGAAACAAGAAATTTTCTAATGAAAGAATATGTCCGATATGGGTCTAATTTGGTCCTTTTCTTTACACTCCTTATCATAGATGTTTCTCCAGATTTACAACAAATGATGGATATTAATTATATGAAGAAACTAACAAAGGCAAAGCAAATATTGGCAAGCTAGAGTCAAAGATATTTGTCAGTAGTTGTTAAGCTAATCTTTGTAATATCTCTTTTTCTGCACATATTCATACATCTTTTTCAGCATTTCCAAATCCATCAGCAAAATTAGAAGCAGAACTAAATCGTGCATTATTTAAATTTGTGTCTCTCTCTCTCTCTTCTCTCTTCTCTCTCTCTCTCTCTCTCTCTCTCTCTCTCTCTCTCTCTCTCTCTCTCTCTCTCAGGTTACTATGCATTCAGTAAACCTTGCAAAGTGTATTAATCATTTTCCCAATTTTTTTTCCTATTCAAATCCTCTTTATTTTAAACATAAGACTACATACTTTCTGGCCAAATTCAGTGGTGGTTTATTTGTAATAATAGGTGAAAGAAATTTCACTGTGAATAAATGGACTGTTTTATGAGTTTGAGTTTTTGAGGCTATTAATTTTGTATAGGGGACAGCTGCTGGTCGAACTACTCGGCAGATGCAATATATATTCGATTTGCTTGCAGTTGTTGTTGTGAAGAGGATCAGGTAACCCAAGCACTGGTCTTGGCCGAGTTCTGTTACGGTCACTGTCTTGGTTTTACTGACATAGTTCATCAAGGTAGACAACTCCAGCAAAAAGCCTGGTAGGAAAGAAAAATGACAAGCTTTCGATTAGCACTAATTCAGTTGGCAGTGACCGCTTCAAAGTCTGACAATTTAGCACGCGCTACTAAATTTGTCCGAGAAGCCGCCACGAATGGAGCGAAGATCGTTGCACTTCCAGAGTGTTTCAATTCGCCATACGGAACAAAATACTTTCCTACTTATGCGGAAAAAATCCCGGGACAATCAACAGAAGCCTTGTCATCCGCTGCCAAGGATAACAACATTTTCTTGATAGGAGGCTCGATTCCTGAGGAAGACGAAGGGACATTATATAATACATGCATGGTCTTCGGTCCTGACGGACATATGCTGGCTAAGCATAGAAAGGTACATTTATTTGACATTGACATACCTGGGAAAATACGATTTCAAGAATCAGAGACCCTTAGCCCTGGGAACAGCTTCTCATGTTTCGATACAGCAGACTGTAAAGTCGGAGTCGGCATTTGCTACGATATCAGGTTTGCTGAACTTGGACAGGTATATGCAGATAAAGGATGCAAACTTATAGTCTACCCCGGTGCTTTCAATATGACAACGGGTCCTGCTCACTGGGAACTTTTGCAGAGAGCTCGCGCATTGGATAACCAGTTATACGTAGCGACCGTGTCTCCTGCACGTGACGACAGTGCAGGCTATGTGGCCTGGGGTCATAGTACGGTGGTTAGTCCTTGGGGTGACGTACTAGCCACCACAGACCACCAAGAGGCCATTGTATATGCAGATATAGATATGAAGAGGGTAGAGGAGGTCAGGGAACAGATTCCAGTGCGGAGACAGAAGAGAAAGGACTTGTATGAAGTTGTATCAAAGGGTTGAATAATCAGTTTCTTGCTGATTGATTTGTTATGAAAAATATGAAATAAATCTGGAGAGAATTAATGCCAATCAATAACAAATCCTTTATAGTGACTGTTTGAAATATTATTGACATATTTAATCAGTCTTCATATAGTTTGTGATTGTGCTTAAGCAGATTCTGCAAAGGAACCAGATCATGTTTGAATTCTTTAGTTAGGAATATGTATCAGTTTTTTTCTCCATCCTTTATTTTGTTATAATGAGGTGGATATATGTGGACCATTGATTGATTTTTTGCATCAGTGATTCTGGTAGATTATTTAAATTTTAAATTTCTTAGTTTTGTACCAATTTACTGTGATCCTAACAGAATATTATTTTGGATGTTATCATTTTCTATTGAAAAATGGAACAATAATCTTCAAGTGAGATATACAAATTACAATAATAAATATATTTTGCTGATTAAATGTTATACAGTTATATCAGTGCTCAGAAAATCAGATAACCCGATGCATGGGGCCCATCATTTATTTTAAGTTAGGTGCCTTTCGAGCTTATGAAAAAATCTAATTTATATGAGAAAACTTTGTGTAGTGGCATTATTTTTCAAGATGTTGGCCGGCCATAAACACATTATTTATTGCTTAAAACACGATCTTTACTAAACAAAAAATCTGTGACATGGTCATGTTTTGAAAAATAAGATTTTTAGTAATCTTAAAAAAAAACCCAAACAAAACAAACCTTCAGCATGTCCATTATACATAGGATGGATAGACAGTTAACAGTCATGATTGGAGCTGATATAAACCTATCTTTGGGCAGTTTAAACAGAGACATTTATAAGGCAAAGAGACAAGGTATAAACATTTCATGTATTAATTATCTCTTAGTACTATCTATTGTGACTGTTTGAAGACTGCACTAGGTGAGCGAATTGTACTAATTTGCATGAGTAATAAAGATCATTAAGTGGAATAACCCAATATAAGTAAATCAAACATGTTAGATTCATGTAGGTGAACAAAAGTCATTACATATTATTGCCTTAAATAAGAATGTTTAAACAATCTGTATTAAAGATTATTGACGGGTATGTGAACGGCTGCAATGTTTTTCTGAAGTTAAGATTTTACACCATAAATATATATATATAATGGAATGCATAATTATTTCACATTTCAATTGTGTTCAAGTGTAATTCATTTTTTAAGGTGATTTAGGAAGCAAAGCAAGCGAAAATAAATTTCAGAACTTCTGGTTGCCTGAGTTTTACTTTGTGAAGCATGCCAGGAATAAAAGGAAGGGAATGCATTTAATTATTGGCTCTTATGGCAAACAATATATTATATCAGCATATATCATTCCTGTGTGCCATGTCTGACAAAATAGGAATACCACCTGTATGTAAAATATTTGACACACTGAATTGAACATTCCAATTTATTCTCTTTAGTTTTATTTGTTATTTTAATCTTGTTAAAACACTATTAATTTACCCATGGTTTTCAGATTGATTTTAGCCACCAAATAGGTTGATTGAAAGATAATAATAAGCATACACTTTGTGTTTGCACAGTTGATTTGTATTGATAAAGCGTTACCACTTGTACAGGACAGAGACATTTAAATGTAATCCAGGATTGTTGAATTTGAGTCTAGGCTTGCAGCTGTTTTATAGCAATCAGCCAGGGCCTGTGTCTGAAAAAATTTGCTTTGAGCACTGTATATAAAAATGAATTTGCATTGTAATTTATAGCATTGGATTTTGAAAAGTATTTATATCCTTGTTTCAAATGGAGAGAAACTTTGCTATTGAGTAGCATATTATCATTTTATAGAGTGAATGTAATTAAGTCTTGAAAGGATAATGTTACTTTTGTGTAATGCTTATGGCGAGCTTGGGGGATTATCTTCCAATCTTAAGTGCCTATGTCCTTAAAATGTGATAAATACCCACATCTTTATTACTGTGGTATTGAATATCAGTGAAACCTGTTAGATATGTATAATAATGCCACTACTTGCTTGACTTGATCTCAAATGTACCAGATCTGGAAAATTTGTATGGAACCAGTGCAAGGTGGAAAATCAGTTTCAGGAATATGAGTACTCAGAAATACTTATGTAGAAGTTGACTAATGTTTGAAATACACCACACTCTATTTCATTTTCCCAACTGTAAGTGTATGGTCCCACTCTCAAGTTAAATGCAGCATAGGATAATGACACCAAAATGTTCAGAAATAAAACTTACTGCCTATTTATTGTTTGCAGGTGAGAAAATTTATTTTGTACATTGACTTAGCAAGTTTATGGAAAAGTTTAGATTCTGTTCTACTGGTGTTTTTCACTTGACTTAGTTTTTATGAAAAAGAATTAACCATGTTTTACTTTCTGGTTATCCATGTTATTTAGACCTTAAGACCTTGGGTATTGTTAAAATAACTTTTAATATTCCTTTGTATATCTTATTATTTATTATCATTTGTGACTTGGAAAACTGCTCCATACAAGGTAGATCTTAACTGCCAAAAGCCAATCTGAGCCTTGTATGCTGACCAGACCTTGTCCTTGGGAACCCACACCCCTTCTCCCAGATTCTTCTTCAAGGCCTTGGATAAATATTGAAATCTTAAGTACCAAAGCCTTGTATGTTAGTCTGGTTTGCAGGATTCCAGTGGCAGTTTGAAATTCATTGGGCCAACTGTTTTTTAAAACTGAAGAGGCATACACCAGCAACAAAATATTACAACAATAACACCAGGACATCAACATGATATGTACCAATCCATGTTAAATTGTGCATGGAAACCAGTCTAAACTCAATGGCAAAATACTTTTCACTGATTACTCATCATTTTAAGCCTAAATGGAATAAATAATGCATTGATGACTCAACCATTTCAAGCTTATGGAAAAATACTGGCACTAACTCCTCTGCTAATTTCTGTGCCTTATAAACACAATGAGGGATATTTATCTCTTTCATTTTAGTTTTGTTTGGTTTTCCTTCGCATGTTCTTGTGCTGCTAGAGACCCACCTGGATTTTCTAGGTTGATCGATAACATCTCTTATGTATACATTCCACTGCCAAATCAGTAACACTATCATCTGTTACAAGTTTTTATTTTGTTTTTGAATTTATACAGTAAATATGTCCAGGCTGGATATTTGAGCATTTGGAAGTACAGTAAATTGTCCTGTCTGACTTTGTCAGAGACTGAGTTAAACCAAACCAAATATATAGTTTAGTGTTTTGATAAATATCCACTTATAAATAATTAATGAAAATATCTCTCGAGACTTTTGGTGTTGCCAGGTCATTGAACATAAATGCATAGTGGCGGAATTCCATGTTATTTTTAGCTCAGTATAAATCACAGTGAGGTCTGGGTGTTGTAATTAAGGGGTAAACAAAATGTGGTACATTACTTATAAATTAATAATTGCATGGTTTTGGCCCTAGACTTCCTTGTCAAGCACTTGCAGAATGATATCTACGATACTTATTACAAGGTTTCCCACATGGGTTTGTTGATCCCATCTTAAGCCACTTACAACTAATTTTGGCTTGTGTCATTATTATAATCATGCCATAAAGATATAAGGAGTAAGTTGAGTGCAGTAAAACAATTAAATTTATTGTCAAACACAATGGTGGACATGATGGCCCAAGGAGGATTATCTGTGATAACTACCCTGTCTAGAAATCACAATGACAATGTGTTGTTACCATAGGTAAAAAATTCTGTGCTGGCAATTCTGATAGGAATTGACAGCCCATGTTATGAAAAATCACATCCTATTATTGTGGTTGTTTACACTTTTTATCCAATGAACGAACCTTATATTAATGCTCTTTCAATGATGTTGGGTGCAAGCACAGTGGCACAAAGTGTCCTGCTACTGGTATCTTAAACTGTGTAGCTTTCCGGGTCACATAACCTTTTATGAACACCAGACAAGGAAATGGATTAACAGAATCATAAATTTAAAAAAAATTAAATGAATTGGCAGAGCATGTTAGAATGGAGTCCATATGGAAGACATTGCAATATTGGAAAAAATTCTGCTAGTAGCAAAAACAATAACCGATGAGGTTTTGCACAATTCTGGCAGCTTTAAAATGAGGCACCCGAAGAAGTGATAATGTAGCAATAAAATATATTGACAACATTAATGTCATAGAGGAGTTGGCAAATAATTGTTTTACAATCTCGTCTGTGGCTGATTGTGTTGCCCGACAAAATATTAATGGGTACATCCCAGAAAGACCTTGATTATATATCACATTCATGTATTGAAAAAACACATCAAGGCTAATGGAACACCAGTTATAATCCTGATGCTGTAATTTCTTTTGATATGGTAGCTTGTTAACCTGTTAGTTTTTTTGAAGCTGGTGAATGTGAGCCATATATCTCCCCATTTGGTCATCCTACAGAGGAAATTACCATAGTTGTAATAAACTGTCAGATGTTGCAAAATTTCAATGGCAATACCTTTGATCTAGCTGGATTTGCTGAGATGAATCATGAAGAGTTGGCAGTAAACATTCATTCAAGATATTGTTAATTGGTTTGATCATTTTAATAAACTAGATCCGATGATAGAAAGCTGTGTCAAACATAAATGTGGTTGGGCTCCAATATGTGCTGTGTGTCAAACATAAATGTGGTTGGGCTCCAATATGTGCTGTGTATGGGGTGTTTAGGGAAGGGTAGTACCTCTGGCAGGGTAGTAGTCATACTCCCATGGGCTAGCTAGTCCACCTTTGGTCACCACCTGTGACTCAACTCTCACCTATGGCTCCCAGTAGCTGTAGCATGTACAGTGGTCACACCATGTGCAACAACTTCGACTGACTGGCTAAACCAGGTTGAAGATAGCCATCATGTCTCAAACCCTTGGTGATCTTGGTTTTTCTACCTAAGCATGTGAAGACTGGGCTAGGCGGACTATGCCGAGGATACACCAGCTGGTCAATGGGCAGAAAGGTGGTTACAGGAAGTGACAAGGAAAATTGACAAGAGCAAGTGAGACACCTTAGACACTTCTTGCCATCCACTGCATCCACCATCTCCAGCTGTCTTGACTTTGTTTTGCCACTGGACTCAGATAGGTGGGGACATGAGAGTGAGGTAGATGATTGTGCAACTCCACACTGAAATCCAATTCTCATGTGCAAGTCATGACTTTTTCCAGATCACTAACCCATTCTATTATCCTACAAGTCCTTTGGGGATAGGTAAGTGGTGAAGGAGTAGGTGTGGCTTCACTGGCAGTAAGGGTACTAACAACCCTGAACGCAGGTAGTTCAGGCCATAGGGTCATCTTCCTGTGACCAGAGTAGCATGGTAGTATGGCAGCCACCTGAACGTCCGAGTAGCCCTCTTCAGAACTACACTGCTAGACTACGTCATAGTTCGACAGAAAGACAGGCAGGACGTCAGTGACGACGGCTGTGTGTGGAACTGAGTGCTGGACGGATTACAGGCTGATCATCTCCACACTTTACATCAGAATACACCCTCCTAGACATTCTCAAGGAAGCATGACGCAGAAGCAACTGAATGTCTCCAAGCTGAAAAATGATTCAGTGAAGCAGTCCCTTGCAGACGAATTGGACAACAAGCTGGAAGCCATCACTCTAGGTTCGCATGATGCAGAGTATGACTGTGCGTCCCTTCTGGATGTTGAATACTCCACCGCACCCGAATTTGTAGGCCCTACGACGCATATTCAAGAACTACTCGACGAAAAACACCGCTCACACATAACACTACTAATGACCCACACTTGACATCTAAGAAAGCTGAATTCGCTAGTATCTGAAGACAGTGTAGAGGGAGCTCCGACAGATGCAGGAAACGTGGCTGAGAAAGAAGGCGGACAAGATCCAGTCGTACGCAGAACGCAATGACATGAGGTTCTACGAGGCACTCAAGACAATCTATGGTCCCACTAAATCAGGATCTTCCCCCATCCTCAGTGCAGATGGGAACACGCTAATCACTGATAAGGAAGAGATTTTCAAGCACTGGGCAGAACAGTTTGACAGTGTCTCCAACCGACCGTCCTTCCTCCAATAACACTGAAGCCATCGCACGCCTATCCCAGGCCCCAACCAACACTTCCCTCTCGGATTCGCCAAGTTTCACAGAACTAGGGAAGGCAATTAAAAGTCTATCCAGTAGCAAAATTCCAGGTTCTGACTCCATCCCAGCGGAAGTCTACTCAGCTGTTGGTCTCCGACTGATGCAGAAGCTTACTGACTTCTTCCAGTCTGTATGGAACTAGGAGAAGATTCTGCAGGAGTTCAATGATGACTTTTTTGTCCACCTCTACAAGCGGAAGGGAAACCGGAAATCATGAGACAAACACCATGGCATCTCTGTATTATCCATCGCAAGGAAGATACTGGCCAGAATTCTGCTTAATCGACTGATCGTCCACTTGGAACATGGCTTGCTACCATTCAGTGCAGCTTCGGCAGGATTGGGGCACCGTGGGCATGATCTTCACAGCCAGGGAACTGCAAGAAAAAAATGCCAAGAGCAGAACGTCAGCCTCTACATCACCTTTGTGGACCTCACTACGGCTGTTGACATTGTGAGTCGTGAAGGTCTGTGGAGGATCATGGCAAAGTTCTGATGCCCTAAGAAGTTCATTACCATGGCCAGACTATTCCACGATGATATGTTTGCCAGAGTACAGGAGGATGGTGAGTTCTCCCTGCTCTTTTCAGTGACAAACGGTATCAAGCAGGGCTGCCTACTTTCCCCGACCCAGATCAACATGATGTTCACAGCGATAGTGACCAAATCTTTCCGTGAGGTTGACTATGGCATCGACATCCGGTTCAGGGCTAATGGGAACATCTTCAACCTGAGAAGACTGCAGGCTAAGACCAAAGTCCAGGAAGACACCATACTCGACGTCGTCTTTGCTGACGACAGCGCTTTGAATGCTGGTACTCAGTATTGATATGCAAGAAAGAATGGATCAGTTCTCCAAAGCCTGCACATATTTCAGACTCACAATAAATACGAAGAAGACCGAAATCATGTACCAGCCTGTACCCCCAGTCAAAAACATCGAACTCAACATTACCGTCGATGTCCAGAAGCTCGCTGATGCTGACAAGTTCATCTACTTTGGCAGGACCTTGTGCGTACAGTCTCGACGAAAAGGTCACTTTGAAGTGCTCGTGCAAGTGCAGCCTTCTGCAGACTTCAAAATACTGTTTGGGACAGAAGAGGATCGGCCTGCAAATCAGGCTCAAGGTGTACCGCGTAGTAATACTGCCCTCCCTTTTGTTCGCGTGTGAACATGGATGGTGTACAGTCGCCATGCAAAACAGCTGCACTCTTTCCACGTGCGTAGCCTCAGAAAAATTATCCACATCATTTGGCGGGACAAGACTCCTGACACAGACGTTATCCAGAGAGCAGAGATAACAAGCGTCTATGCCATGCTCAGAAGGTCACAACTCCGCTAGGCTGGTCATGTCTGCCGTATGCCTGATGAGCGCCTATCAAAGATACTGTTCTATGGGGAATTCACTTCAGGCAAGCGTTCCCGAGGAGGCCAAAAGAAACGGTTCAAGAACACGCTCAAAGCCGCCACGAAGTTCTGTGGCATTGACCTAGACAGCTGAAAGCAGCTTGCCAAAGAACGCGTTACCTGGTGTCACCAGATCAACTCATACGTATCTGCATTTGAAGAGCACCTGATCAATCAGGAACGTCAGCAGAAGAAGAGCAGACCAGCGCTGACCTTCAGTCCATCCAGCCCACTGCAATTCCATATCCTCATTGCTCTAGACTCTTCAGAGCGCAGATTGGTCTCACCAGTCATCTGATCACTCACAGACCAGCCCAGATCTGAAGTCATTGTCGTCTTAGGGTCCTAAGGACGAACATCGTCATTAGATAGGGGATATTGACATCACTGAAAGTGAGTGCGACGATAATTTCATATAGGCCACATAAAAATCTGGCTACCAGATGATATCGATGTATCGTTTGAAAAAGAAGTGAAGAATTATTGTCAAATTTACCTAGGGAGCATTGTCAGATAACAAGAGCCGCTGAACAAGGTTAATTATGGACCAGGCAGAACCTGGTTTTATATTTGCAGAGACGGTAGTAAATGGTGTATTAGGCACAAGCGATCATGCAAACTTACCAAATGGAACCACAATCGTTAGCTACTACAACGGTTATTCGCCCCAGTTTACTCAGTTGAGATTTGTATGCTGGCATATGCAGCAAATAAATCTGCTGTCGATGATTAACTGATTTCTAATCGACGCTATCAGTCACCACATATTCGTTTTTATATAAATAAATTAAAAAATGATAGTATAAAAAAATCATCCCATGATATATACCGACTGCCTTGCTCCATGTGGTTATTTGAGAATAAAGAAAATGATAAAACATTATTATGAACTTGGGGATTATAAACCTCATCCCGTATATTACTGCAACGATAAATTATTTGAATAGTCAATGGTCCCATTAGTAAATGATCCTATAACACGAGATAAAACTTTAATTAAAAAACTTAAACCTGGCATGATTAAATATGAGACAATGTGCAGTGTAGTGCCAGAAACGGCGATTGATGATTTCTAGAAAGTTTGGCTCCCCAATGATCTGATAGTCGCATCCAACAAAATAGCAATTCACTTCAGCGTAAACTATTTAAGCTCTATATGGAAAGATTTTCCAAACTGGCAGTTTCAGAGTTAGCGTTCAGTGGATAATTTTCACCAGAATATTCTTGTGGCAATTTCAAAATCGGCGAACTAGCAAATTCTCGTTCTTAATGATAACATTGATGTCCCCGTAGAGGTTGTTGATCAGACTGACACAACCATTATGCTTGAATCTTGGTTATGCAATAACAATTCAACACAGGGTCTAACCATCATTGATACCAATATCGGTTTTGTAGATGATCAAATTTAGTGTATCTGGCAGTACGAGAGTTACATAAATGTTTCAGCTGCACATGATGGTTTATAATCAACCAAGGTGGATCCCTCACTGGAATCCCTGTATGTCAATCGCCAGCACGGTAAAGAAAAACAAATTGATCTTAATATTGAATATAGCATGATTCTAAACAAAGACAAATTAATGAGTCGTTTTGCTTTGATGATATTTTTCTAATGACATACAATTTACCTTGGCCAGAGTCAACAGTAGTTTGGGCCATACACGCAAAAATGTCACAATGACATATTTTGAGTGTAACCGATGTCGAGGAGCTAGTGATAGCGCGAATCCATTCTGCTGATAATTATACATTTTCAGGAATTACTTGTAATTGTTCACGGATAACTCCATGTTTAGGAACCTCTGAATCCAGCCTGCATATTGCGGTCTTATCTGTGGATCGAACCATACTGAAAATTGTATGTGTAGTTATGCTCGAGATAGGATAGGTTGATCTATTACTGCCACCTTCATGACCAGACTGTCACGTTTCCTTCTTGCACTTGTCTCACCGGTGAGTGGCGTCGCTTAGCCGGTATACGTGTCTTCGTGATTGCTTAGATGGTTTCATAGCAATTTCACGCGTGATTTCGCTGTTGAACGTGGTAATTACGCTTGATAGTTTTGCAATCCATTCATGAGATTTGTCGTTGATCAGTAATTCCCGGGCATACTTGATGTCCAAACAATCGCTAAGCAGGTGTTTGATTAAATTGCCTGATCACGATCTATGGGGCCGTGTCCATGTCCGATTTCAGCTTTATGTTGTTGCATCGGCGATGATACTACACCAAAAAAATTCTTTGCCAGGATCAACCTTCAGAAATTGCGGCCAGAGTAAAGCTCCACGCGAATAAATTCATTCAAATGTGGCAGTAACTATAAACCGTTTCCTAGTCCTTTTTCAATGTCAGGCTGGCAGCGAATCCGATTGTACCGAGTGCTAATATTAAGGCTATGGCGTTATAGAAAGCTTCTTTGACGTGTTTCTTAAAATTTGCAAAGTCTCCCTGATGTTTTCCACTTTTTGACATATATCACAGTACTTTAGATAGTAAAAAGGAAACCGTTTTTTAATTTAAAAAGCTTCTGCGGTTTTGTAGTCTACGAAAGTATCACGAATATCTTGTTCAAGTAATTGCAATGGGATTTTTACAAATTATTTTTAAGGCCTTCTTCAGTAAATTCGGCAGGAGGTTTCTTAACAGTTCCTGGTTCTGACGCAGCAAGATTATTCACATTACAAATCATGCACCAGCTTCAATTACTGCTTGTAATTTTTGCTTTACTTGTGGATAAGCAGCTGTCAGCTAGAAGCTCTAGTAGAATTCTTTTGTTTTTTTTTTTAAATTTAGTTCTTTCTGCTATTTTCCAAGAAGCTTTATCAGTTTGTTTCAGCGGAGGAAGAAGACACTTAGTAACCTCTGTGACTGGTTTCAACAATTTGTGTTTATCTGCTGTAAATTACACTTGATTTTTCGGAAGTTGTTGTAGTTGCCGTTTTATGGAATCACGAAGATATATTATTTAACTGACTCTAGATGTTCTTGAACTAGTTAGGCGTACCAGATTCCAGAATCACGCATTATTATTATTATTATTATTATTATTATTATTATTATTATTATTATTATTATTATTATTATTATTATTATTATTATTATTATTAAAACAGTGATTTAATTACACATCACCTATAAGCAGGTACACTAAAATGCACATCAAAAAGTAAAGTATCAGTAAAGATAGCGACGTATGAAACCTTTCTTGCACCCAGCGGAGACCACATCGGAGCGTACCTGGCATTTTTTTTTTGTTTGTTTGTCGTGGGTGTTGTGCTCTTCAGTTTTAGAAAATAGTTGGTCCAGAATATTCAAAATGCCGCCGGAATCTTGCCAACCAGCCTTACATACAAGGCTCGTATCGGCTTTTGACAATTAAGATTTCAGCATTTTACATTTTTTCAAGGCCTGTATGATAATTTTCATTTCATGATCTTTAGAGGTTGTTTGGAGAATTAAAAAAAAACTAGATAACTCTTTTTTATTTTTTTTGTTTTGTACTTCATTTATTGGACTTTCAGAAGTTGTTATTGTCTACTACAGTCTTGTTCATTCTTTCTATATTTAAAACTGCTAGTGTTCATGTACTTTGGGCTTATGCTTTTTTTAAAATTTCGCAAGCACACTGGATGAGCCGTTTGGATCAGTTGGATGCTTAAGAAAGTGCATTCTTACCCTAATACCACATATAAAGAAATTCCAGGCATAGTACATGAAAAGTAGAATCGTGGTATGTCAACATTCTCTCTTTTGTCCATGTTGCAAATGCACACATCTACGCCAGTTCTGGTCTTAGAAGTACCGGTACTTTAACATCAGTGCAATACATTAAGTGAATCAACCGATGCTTATTTCCTCTACTTTGAATTGCAAGTTTTGTGAAGAATCGCAAGTTTCCTGACATGACATAATTCCAGCACTGCAGACGATTACGATGCTGATACGGTCGAAATAAATCTTATGGCCCTGTAGTTCTTGCACGCGACAAAATAATGTTGTTTTGCAATTTGCTGAGCAAGCAGATAATTACGGGAGAGTTGAAGAGAGTAAAGCATGAGTTATATCCCCTACTCAGCGTTTGCTTTTGGAACAATTTTATCTTGTCGTTCAAGTCGTAATTATTTTCCTTTCGTACACTTCAGCCCATGTATGTGTTGGCTCCAGCAATGATCAACATTGCCAAACGCTATAACAAAATTAATGGCAGCATATTTTGGATAATCAGTAAATGCTGCGTTTGTAATAGCCTGTCGAGATGCAATGAAAGTCATTGATGGCCACCAGTGTAATATATTTTCAAATGACAAAACAAAAAAACAAATATATGCGGGAAAACACTTATTGAGATACATAGTTTTGGCAATTAATATTAGTATGAAAAGAAAATTAAGAAGACATGGTATGTATTAAAGTAAACTTTGATAGAGAATTAGTAAACACCACTGTTAAGTAAAAAGCAAGATTCAGAATGTAATAGTTCGTGTAGCTAGTTTCAAGCAAACCAGATATTTGAAAACGCAAATGCTATTTTAAAAAGTTTTTTTAAAAAAAAATGGGTTACTTAAGCACTTGATCAAATGCTTATACCAATAATATAATTTGCCAAGTAGAAAAGATGGTAAGATGCAAAGGACAAAAGGAAATGTAACAAATCTGTAAAAACATTAAGATAGAGTATTTAGTGTTTGATTTTTTTTAACCACTAACGCATTAGCTAACATCTTTCTGTGTTCCGTTGAAAGGCTGTATCTCCCAGACCAGGAGGACCAGGGGAGACAACACCCCATGCCTATAGGATCCAAGATGCAACTTGAACTTCTTTTACGTTGACTGATCACCACAAAGCAAAATGGTGCAAATCGGCTCAGGTGCCTATCATATTCCTAATTAACGTTCTAGCACTTTAAACATATATTTCCTAAATAGTCAATACACAGTCAGCCAAATAAGGACCTGGACTATTGTTAAGTTATCTGTCAACATACTTAACATGAAACAACTGTACACAGTAATATTCATTTTGGTTGTAATTATCTCCGCTTATAGTTCTTGACTGTCTCTTTGTATGTATGCAAAACTATCTGCCCTCTGCCTTTCTGTCTAGCTGTCAGTAGGATGTATGAATTTCAACCATGTGCATTAATTGTTAAACAGTGAGGTGTTCTTAATTTTAGTTGCGAAGATGTTAATATTTTCTTCACTAAAATCCTCTAGTACTTCTGTTAAAATAATGTAGTCAACCGAGAAACGAAGTTTATGTTTGAAAACGTCGCAGTGTTAAGTTTGCTTGCAATCAGCACAAAAAGCTTTGAAATTTCAAAAATAATTTCACTGTTTCTTGTGATTAATACTTGACTTGTCTCTTCTGCGTTTGTCTGTCTGTAAGAGTCGAAAGCGCTCTCCGTTACGGATCACTGCCATCTCACCTCTGTCTGCGTCGGTTCGAGTCTAAGATTCGGCGAATGTAGATATGTGAGAAAGCTTGCCAGTAATTTCTCGTGGGTCGGTGGTTCTTTCCCCGGATTTCCCGGTTTCTTCCTCTATCATTAATACTGGCCGCCATGTATAGCCTATCGTGTGCTCAAAAATGGCGTTAAGCCCCAAAACAACAGCAAGAGTCTCTCTCTGTATGTATATGTGTCTGTTTGTCTGTCTGTCTGTCTGTCTGTCTGTCTGTCTGTCTGTCTGTCTGTCTGTCTGTCTGTCTGTCTGTCTGTATGTATGTATGTATGTATGTATGTATGTATGTATGTATGTATGTAATCTATTTGTCCACATCAGCATCTACCATTTTGTAATTCAGTATGTATGTGAAAATGTAATTCAAAATTTCTTTGCATAATCTAAAACTTCATTAAAGAAAATTCCTAATTCCTTCTTGACAGCTGTAATGGTATATTAAAGTCTATCATTTCCATGATTTATACGGATAATATGCTAGGGTGTATAATGTGTACTTTATTATAGAGACCTAAGTAGTAGAGCGTCTGTCTCAGATTTCGAGAAGTCATGCTTTCGAACCCCGACAAAGTCATTCATAGACTTATAAGAATAATATTAGCTGCTGCCTCTCTTGGCGCCTAGCATTTATAGATCAATGTTAGGAGAGGTCGGCTTGGTGTCAAAATAATGCGACTGGGTGGTGGGGCATGCTACGTGTCTGTGTGGTTATGTTGTGAATTTGCTTGGTATGATTGACTAATTTCAAACTCAGAGCAAATTTGCTTTTAATTTGGCAGCCGTTGAAGTAACTTTCTCAGGCTGATGCAGAAGAAAAGACTCAATGATAAAACATCACTGACCGCATAGGGACATCCGTCACCTCAACATAGTTTTCAAATTTTCTTCCATGCTAAGTTAGACCATATGTCTGCTACCCGGGTCACTGGAAACTTATTCCACACCAAATTAAGGGACAAATGCAGAAACTCATGCTTTCATTTTGCTTTAAATATCTTGTCTTTACCAAATTATCTTGTACAGAAAAGTAGGAGAGCAAAAGGAAATGCAACTAATCCTTACTTGAGGCGAGGAAAACCTTTTATTTTTTTTTTGCCGCTAATGGATAAATTATGCAATTGAAAGATTTTGTCCGACTTGAACATGTAGGAAAAAAGAGAAAAATTAATATTTAAGATTGAAAGAGAATTAGGCAAAGTACTAGTGATAGACATCGCTATAAACTGCCACCCTGCATACATCTTGGCGATATGACTGATACTGCTTCTTATATATATATATATATATATATATATATAGATATATATATATATATATATATATATATATATATATATATATATATATATATATATATATAAAACAAGCAATATAGGAATCTGGAACGACTGTGTGTATATATGAGAATTAATTACTAGGTCTTCATGCGAGTGTGTCGGCTACGCACGAGCTTATATAACGACGATTCAGTGTCATCATTTTTTCGTGATGCGTGCTTAGTCGTGACGGTAAATGGGTGCCATTTACTCGCGGACCTGGGTTCGAAACTCCGTAGATTACGAATTTAATTTCTCTAACCTGTATGATAGTATTGTTTGTATTAAACTATTATTTCTGCACACTATTATCAAGATTATACTACAGAATCCAGCCAGGGATAACACAGTCTGTTGTGTCTGGTATATATATATATATATATATATATATATATATATATATATATATATATATATATATATATATATATATATATATATATATATATATATATATATATATATATATTGAATTCAGTCTGATGAAGCAATAAAGTGAAACCGGTCACACAACAGAATCATCATCGGTGTAATGTTCTCTCTCTCTCTCTCTCTCTCTCTCTCTCTCTCTCTCTCTCTCTCTCTCTCTCTCTCTCTCTCTCTCGTGAATAAACAATAAAACAAGAAAGAAAAGGTATGGTCTTGAGTTGCAATTGGCTAAAACCTTATGATGTCTTTACTGATACAGAATTTGCACTACATTTCTCAAATAATAAACATGCTTTAAATTGATAACATTGTGAATAAGAACACATAAACAAATTAAGACCTTAAACCTTGTGTGTGTAAGCGTCTTCCCCATTCTGCCAACGCGGTAGTGGTAAGTTATACCCACAAAATGTCCAAATTAAAATGGGGTGGGAAGGGTCAGCGGAAATATAACATTGTGTAAACACATCTAATTGTACACAATTTGATACATTTAATTTGTTTTGTGCTTTTTTCATGCCACGTTTCTTTCGAATGTTAATACTCTGAGAAATCAGATGAATATAATGCGGTAATATAATTCGAATGATATTTTAAATAAGAATTCCCAAATATGCCGTAAAGTGGTTTAACCTTTTGTTGCTAGGGTCAAGGGAGTATTGTAAGAAATTAACGTGTCACAGCGTCATATGTTGTCATAATGAGGCATTATTTTATGCTAACTCGCTACGTGCTTGATGCCGTAATTTAATTATGATTTTAGAAGGTGCAATCTGTGTAAGTTTTGATTTATCAAGTTTATAAAGAGAATATTTAAAACTTGTGATAACTGACATAACATTTGCCAGACAAAAAATTACATAATGAATTCACTAGTTGGCAATTTGCAAGATACAATGATGCAGAAGGAAAGTAGATATAAGCACTTGTAAGCAGCCATTTATAGCTTGCATCAATGAAGAACAGAAAATTTATGACTAGAATTATGAATATAGCACTTGCAAGCAGCCGTTGACAAAATGAAGAAGAGTAGCATTTGCAAAATGCTACGTACAATTTGCATCAATGAAGAATACAATATGCATGGATAGAATTATGAAAAATGCTACGTACAATTTGCATCAATGAAGAATACAATATGCATGGATAGAATTATAAAAAATGCCACGTACAATTTGCATCAATGAAGAATACAATATGCATGGATAGAATTATAAAAAAATGCCACGTACAATTTGCATCAATGAAGAATACAATATGCATGGACAGAATTATAAAAAATGCCACGTACAATTTGCATCAATGAAGAATACAATATGCATGGATAGAATTATGAAAAATGCCACGTACAATTTGCATCAATGAAGAATACAATATGCATGGATAGAATTATGAAAAATGCTACGTACAATTTGCATCAATGAAGAATACAATATGCATGGATAGAATTATAAAAAATGCCACGTACAATTTGCATCAATGAAGAATACAATATGCATGGATAGAATTATAAAAAAATGCCACGTACAATTTGCATCAATGAAGAATACAATATGCATGGATAGAATTATGAAAAATGCCACGTACAATTTGCATCAATGAAGAATACAATATGCATGGATAGAATTATAAAAATGCCACGTACAATTTGCATCAATGAAGAATACAATATGCATGGATAGAATTATGAAAAATGCTACGTACAATTTGCATCAATGAAGAATACAATATGCATGGATAGAATTATGAAAAATGCTACGTACAATTTGCATCAATGAAGAATACAATATGCATGGATAGAATTATAAAAAATGCCACGTACAATTTGCATCAATGAAGAATACAATATGCATGGATAGAATTATAAAAAAATGCCACGTACAATTTGCATCAATGAAGAATACAATATGCATGGATAGAATTATAAAAAATGCCACGTACAATTTGCATCAATGAAGAATACAATATGCATGGATAGAATTATGAAAAATGCTACGTACAATTTGCATCAATGAAGAATACAATATGCATGGATAGAATTATAAAAAATGCCACGTACAATTTGCATCAATGAAGAATACAATATGCATGGATAGAATTATGCAAGTAGTAATTAAAGCACCATTTACAATTCTTAATCAAGGAAGATTAGAAAATTCATGGATAGAACTATGTCGGCAATCCCCCTCCATATACGTCAGGTCATTAAACACAGTAATTACTATTGATCAAATAAGATCAAAATTTGAATGTCCTTAATTAATACAGATAGGTTTGTAAAAACGTTTGACGCTTGCACAGTACAAGGCGGAGAAATGTTGAGCGAAATCACATTTTGTGGATCAAGTCACTTTATGCTGGATGGAAAATATACATTTTGTTTATATCATAGAAACAGTAACACATTGGCTGTCCAAGTGACGTCTGCAAAATCTCATAAATACGTTTATAGATTTCAAGTTCGGGAGTGCTGACACCATACATCATGGATAACAGCACCTCCGGTATGTTTGGATTTAAACTAGATGATTAGTAACTTGACCTTACAATGTATTGTTGTTCCCAGACAGACCGTTTACTTTCCATAAACTTCATTTCATGCGACATCTTTTGGAATCCGAATCCATCATTCTGTTCTGTTCTTCGAACCATTTTATTCAGTATCAAATCATGTGGAATCTAAATTCATTATTTCATTTGTTGGATTAAATCCTTTCTTCTTAGACTACATCATTTCATTTAATACGACTTCATTTGTATAAAGATTTTATTATTCCGTTTTATTCTTTAAATCGTTGTATGTAATATCACATTATTTCGACTCTGAATTCATCATTTCATTTATTGGTTTAAATCATTTTATTTTATGCTATAAAAAGTCAGTCAATAAAATACCACGTTTTTCAGAATTCATCATTTCGTATTGTTCTTTTGATCATTTAATTTGGTCATTATATTTAATATCACGTCATTTGTAATCTGAAGTCATTATTTGTTCATTAAATCATTTCATATGATACCATATAATTTAGAATCGGGATTTATCATCTTATTTGCTGTGTTAAATGATGATATTTCATACTACATCATTTTATCAATGTAATTCTGAAACTTAATCACTTGCTAGGAATTCTTTTCACTAAAGGAACAGCGTTGACTCAGTAGTTTTGGACTTGAGAATGAAACGGTACTGCCATTAGATTAAGGCAGACTGGTTACCTTAGTGTGTCTTTATGCAAGGAACTTGCTCAAGTTGTCACAGGAATAAATAAGCTACTGGTGTTGATGATGCGCTGTAAAACACCAAGTGAACAACACAATTGCTCTTCTGCTGTATCACCATGGAGTCTAATAGTCTTAGATGTGCGAGATGTAGATTTTTGTCATCTGGTCGGTCGACAGGAATTATACGTCTATCAAGAATTAATTAGTACATGAGTATGTTAATCTGTCGTCTTTTAAAATTATAACGGGAATTGTTAAATACTAATCTTTTCCTTGATTATCTATATGTTAAAATAGTAAAACTTGAAAGTTGCAAATATTAGAATGGTTTTATATGAATATTATTCTTTATCAATATAGAAAAGAAAGAATGTGCAAGATCTGGAAAGAAATAAAGACAAAAACAAGAAAGGAAAGAACTGTTCATAATGTTTAAGAAAAAATACTGCGACCGGGAATAACGTATCAAATAGTCGTTTGTTTCTAACAGTTTACAAGATTCAACCCCATGCTTAACAGTGCATTGTGGATACTCAAATTGGTATCGTGTCCTAAGATCCCATTATATAAGAGGTTTATGGTGGAAAGCTGAGACCTGTTTTGACCCCATGGTAATTGCTGATGTCCTGACAGCTCCCCAAGGAGAATTACAAGCCTGCAATTAGACCAGTCCATAATTTGTTGATAGCATAGAATGGAATGCTGACCTGGGCGCAAGGTGGGTGCTAAAATATATTGTGCAGTGTTACACGAGGCTGTAAATGGACAAGAATAATTTCCAGTTATTTTCTTGTTACTTTTATTTAATATTTCTTTCAATTGTGATTTCATTTTTATTATGTTATATTAAGATGGTTCAGATATATTTGCAAGTCTTGTTTAGTAGTAAATATTGTTAGGATCTCTTTATTTTGTCAACTAACTTAACTTTTTGTACCGTTACATGTAAGCGCCACGTGACAAAAATATTTAAATTTGCGTATTCAATTTACTGTATTTACCATAGCAGTTAAATATTAGTCTTTCAGAAATTAAAGTTGTTATTCTAAGAAAACATTTTTTTCTTTCGTTTATTATATACACAGTTCTTCCATTTTCCTCGAATACAAATTGCGAGAAAATAACAAGTTCGTAAGCTGGCTGCTTGGTAAGAAAACAACATGAGCACACAATTTTAATTCCGGCTCAAACTAACACAATTAAAAATAAATCTTAGAGTTGATCCAATATAATGAGGTGATTCCATTTGTTGTAACTTTACTTGTAGGAAAATAATTAAACTAAGAGGTAAGTCAATAAATGCATATTGAACAGAGTTTAAAATTTCGAAAATATGGGTCCTGGTCCAATATTTTCAAATATTTTGAAACCCGAAACACTAGCTCCATCCATCTCAAACTTTAAAAACCTGGACATTTTGTTTTTAAAATTTCAGTTTATAATCAAATCGGAATCGTGCAACGTTTAGGCTTCACTTCCTTATGGTTCCTCTACTATTATACACAATTTCAACGACGTAAATATAGTTCACCATACTAGTATACACAATTTCAATGACGTAGATATACTTTACTCTACAGCATAACACATTTCAATGACGCTGATATACTCCACCATACTAGCATACACAATTTCCATGACGTATATATATATATATATATATATATATATATATATATATATATATATATATATATATATATATATATAGCTTGTATTTCGAATCCAAACAAACTTCTAAAAGATGGGAACTGTAACAGATGATTACTAACATGTACAAAATCTAGGCCGCAAAATATTTTCACAAACAGCATCCTTCATAAGTTATTATAAAGTTTGACACACTACGATATAATTCCAATTCATGTGTAAAGAAAAAGAATTAAAATTATTACTAGTATGATTCCCTTGGCAATTTCGTATCGGAGATAAATAATATCCGACTCAATCCTAAAAGATAATGACTACCAATCTCAATCCTGTAAAATCAATATGGGCTGATATTTTCAACAATTTTATCTTTGTGTTTTTAATTTTATGGATTTGATTAGAAAGTGCTCTATTTATTCTCTTTCCATGTGTGCTAATATTTGGTGTTCTGTGAGTGAATATGGTTTTAAGAAGTCAGACCATTTCCATCAGTTTCACTCTCTCTTCAAGAATAAAACAACACATTTCATGCAACGAAATAATGTTTCCCTTTCCTTCTTACATTTAAGGTCGTGACCTCGTACAATTTTCTAAGCCGTTGTGAGGCAGATGTCTCTTTGGTTACGACTTCTAGTCCCTTTCATCCCATCAACAAAGTATTGAATAACCTTTACTATCATGGCCTGAGCGGGCCAAAGGTCACACATTTAAAAGCCCTGAATAAACCCAATTCGGTTCAGGGATGGCGATACATTACCGGAAGTCTGAACGTGGCGAGACCTGGGGTTATATAATCCCTCCGACAAGTGGTTCAGGTTAAGTGAACAGATAAATATACAAATCCATTCATAATTTATTATGTGGGGCATTTTCCCATCATAACCGTGTGCCACTCCTTCGCACAATCTATCAACTAATTACTAATTTAATTGACCTGTCACGGTAATGCTGATTTTTGTCAACTAGTACATTTATTATTGTATTTTACTTTGTAGAAAATAATACATTTTGTTTTCGTAATACAGGACAGCTCAGAAAATTGAGCATCATATATGTAGATAATACGCATATTAGTTGAGGAGATAACTTCAATTTATCAAATATAGAAAAGTCTGATTTGACAGGTTCCGTATCATGCAGAAAAATGACGGCTCATTGCTCATATCATACATAGTGGCGTGATGAAATATTTTTGTGTCATAAAGCAACCTGGGAACAAAAATAATAAGTTTTAATTTTATGAATTAATTACATTTAGTTGTTTTCCCCACATCCTAACACGAAGAGCGTTCAAACTGATTTACATGTAGTTTTTTTTTTCTAAATCAAAACATGCAAAACGTTTCTTTGTGATTTACGTCTCAGACACTATACAATTTTGACAACAGAGAAATATTATAAAACTAGTGAAGAAATACTCATAACGGCAATTATAATTAAAGTGCACAGGCTATATATGTATAATTTCCACTAATTTGAAAACAATGCAGTTTTTTTTAAGAGATCATATATATTTAGCAGAGTGGATATATATTTTATTGTCTAAGTTCTCTTACCAATTCAAACATTAAAGCATCATCCACGGTTATTGTAATTCT
Source organism: Potamilus streckersoni (assembly GCA_016746295.1). NCBI lineage: Eukaryota > Metazoa > Mollusca > Bivalvia > Unionida > Unionidae > Potamilus > Potamilus streckersoni. The sequence goes on from JAEAOA010000531.1 coordinate 1,857,012, forward strand.
TTCGAAAGTTGGATAAGATAAAATCTGGTTTTGAAATTGAAGAAAAAAATTCAGTTTACATGATTGTGTGTTCACAATAAAAAAAATCCTTGAAATCGTTTATTTTTTTTTCGTCACCTGTTATAACTGTGTCATTTAATTGAAGCTTTGCAAGATTTCCTTGACATCCCTTGAATTTCTCAGATTTTTTTCTGCCACCCTTTCTGGTCACTATGCGAAGACCTGATTCGTTCCATCAGTGTTTTAATGATTATGTATAGACTTCCCAATCATACAAATATAACCAGTTTCTCTTTGGCCTGTAAAAAAGTCCAGTGCCTTGGATTTTGTTTCGCTGGAGCATATCGTTGAAAACATAATACATGCCTGTGTGTTTGTGTGTGCGTGTGTGTGTGTGTGCGTGTGTGTGTGTGTGGTGTTTGTGTGTGTTAGTGTGCGTTAGCTACGATGTCGTAGCCTCAACTTGTTTTGTTGTGGTTAAGGCTACGAACTGATACCATATCATGTAATGGAGCAAAAAAAATCCTCACTTAAGTCAGAAACACAAATAGTTTCCAAATTAAGGTCCTTATATGGCACACAAACAAACGAGGCTGAGAACGGAAGTAGACATTATTTGAACTAATATGGCCGACAATCAGAACGAAAATATCGGATAAGAAAGGTAAGCGAGATTTTACCACTATTTCTACAATGCTTTGCGATATTATTCCAGTATTAAATAAGAGGACTACTCAATTTATTTCATAATATATCAAAAAACATGTTCAGAATTTTTAATATTAGGCTAAAAAAAAGAGCCGGGTGTGAATCACACCCGGCTGCTCCAGTAACACACATGATCATGCTAGTACCGTGTCCACAAGGTAGGACTAAGGTACTAATATTAGTACTAGGTGTGCGTGCGCGCGAATGCGGGCGCGTGTTTGTGTGATTTTGGATTTTTAACGTAGCTTTAACAATTTTTCAGCCATATTGCTACGATGGCTGCAGCGAAGCAGTTTAGGTGGTAGGGTCCAGTTTCGTAATTTTTCCCCTGGCAAATTTCTTAACTTAAGGCTATGGTGTGACTTTTTCAGCAATTATTGTCTACTAATTAAAGATATGGATATATTTGTGAACTAGGTGTTTCGGGTTTGTGTTGTTTTTGAAATTTATGTCAGGCATGTACACCTTCCATAGTTACGCTGCAATCTGTTGATAGTGAAATATCAATAGTTGGCTAGGAAGAAGAGCTAGCCTCTCATTGCAGGAAACACGTGGTTTTGGAGCAAGGAGAATATCTAAAAAACGGCTTGGATGACAACTATTTTCAACTGCATCAGCCTGTTTAGTACAGACTGTTTTGCAGAATATCATCTAGGAAAAGGGCTTGTGTTTGCACTGTGAGTGAAAAAAAAAATGAAAAAAATGGTGTCAAAAATGACCTTCGGACATGAAAATTGCAGGTATAAATTTATTTGGGGTTGGGGTGCATAAACTTCTGCTATCAACTGCCACTGACTTCTCTGGTCAAGTGGATAATATTTTTTGCTTTGTTTTAATATAGGTATCTCAAAATATGGACATTATTGACCTCACTTGTGTATTTGATTTTTTATGATTTTTTTTGGTACTAGGTCACTGATTGCGGCATTAAATTTGTACATACAAACTGCCCCCTTATAGTGCAGTTGATGTCCAGTCACTTGGTGGGGGGAGGAGGATGGGGCATGATGCCGGAGATATGTAGCATCATGTCCCACCTAGTCACATTATCCCGACACCAAGCCAACTAGTCATAAGACTAACGTCTTAATGCTGAGCGCTAAGCGAGGCAGCTGTTAGTACCATTTTTTGTAAGTCTTTGGTATGGCTCGGTTGGAATAGAACCACGACCTCTCGCATTCGAGGCGGACGCTCTAACCACTAGGGCACCGAAGTGGTCAATTATTGGGTTGTATTATTGTGACCCAACAAAAGACTGTTGGTACATCAACATTTTTCGAGCGATCACAGACACATCGACACTTTCATCGCTAGATTTAATTTGGATTTCCACTAAAGTTTGTTCAGAACTATTTTAATTAGGACTTACGTTTTTAGGACATTCTTTTCATTTTAATTTGTATTCTTTGCTAATAATTTATTTGTTAAATTTTATAAAGCTTGCTATTTCTCACATTTTATTGCTTATTTTAAAATCACAGAGTTATGATACTTGAATTTTTGTCTCGTCTGATCATTACTTTGTTAAGAATTATGTGCCTTGGATTTTCAACTCGCTTGAGTATATCATTGTACAAAAATCCAATAATCATGCCTTTGTTAAAAATCAGTTCCTTGGAATTTAACTCGCTTGAGTATATCATTGTACAAAAATCCAATAATCATGCCTTTGTTAAAAATCAGTGCCTTGGATTTCAACTCGCTTGAGTATATCATTGTACAAAAATCCAATAATCATGCCTTTGTTAAAAATCAGTTCCTTGGAATTTAACTCGCTTGAGTATATCATTGTACAAAAATCCAATAATCATGCCTTTGTTAAAAATCAGTTCCTTGGAATTTAACTCGCTTGAGTATATCATTGTACAAAAATCCAATAATCATGCCTTTGTTAAAAATCAGTGCCTTGGATTTCAACTCGCTTGAGTATATCATTGTACAAAAATCCAATAATCATGCCTTTGTTAAAAATCAGTGCCTTGGATTTCAACTCGCTTGAGTATATCATTGTACAAAAATCCAATAATCATGCCTTTGTTAAAAATCAGTGCCTTGGATTTCAACTCGCTTGAGTATATCATTGTACAAAAATCCAATAATCATGCCTTTGTTAAAAATCAGTGCCTTGGATTTCAACTCGCTTGAGTATATCATTGTACAAAAATCCAATAATCATGCCTTTGTTAAAAATCAGTGCCTTGGATTGCAACTCGCTTGAGTATATCATTGTACAAAAATCCAATAATCATGCCTTTGTTAAAAATCAGTGCCTTGGATTTCAACTCGCTTGAGTATATCATTGTACAAAAATCCAATAATCATGCCTTTGTTAAAAATCAGTTCCTTGGAATTTAACTCGCTTGAGTATATCATTGTACAAAAATCCAATAATCATGCCTTTGTTAAAAATCAGTTCCTTGGAATTTAACTCGCTTGAGTATATCATTGTACAAAAATCCAATAATCATGCCTTTGTTAAAAATCAGTGCCTTGGATTTCAACTCGCTTGAGTATATCATTGTACAAAAATCCAATAATCATGCCTTTGTTAAAAATCAGTTCCTTGGAATTTAACTCGCTTGAGTATATCATTGTACAAAAATCCAATAATCATGCCTTTGTTAAAAATCAGTGCCTTGGATTTCAACTCGCTTGAGTATATCATTGTACAAAAATCCAATAATCATGCCTTTGTTAAAAATCAGTGCCTTGGATTTCAACTCGCTTGAGTATATCATTGTACAAAAATCCAATAATCATGCCTTTGTTAAAAATCAGTGCCTTGGATTTAAACTCGCTTGAGTATATCATTGTACAAAAATCCAATAATCATGCCTTTGTTAAAAATCAGTGCCTTGGATTTCAACTCGCTTGAGTATATCATTGTACAAAAATCCAATAATCATGCCTTTGTTAAAAATCAGTTCCTTGGAATTTAACTCGCTTGAGTATATCATTGTACAAAAATCCAATAATCATGCCTTTGTCAAAAATCAGTGCCTTGGATTTTATTTCACTAGATCATAACACTCTAATGAACCTAACACCTTGGAGTTTGTTTCTCCTGATTATGCCATTGTAAAGAATCCAGTTCCTTGGAGTTTGTTTCTCCTGATTATGCCATTGTAAAGAATCCAGTTCCTTGGAGTTTGTTTCTCCTGATTATGCCATTGTAAAAAATTCGGTGCCTTTGATTTTGTTTCGCAGGATCATACAGTTGTAATGATTGCAATACCTTGGATTTTGTATCACTTGACCATACCTTGCAAAAATAGATAAATCAAGTGCCTTGAATTGCAGCATGTTTCTCTTGAATATATCATTCTTTTCTGTGCCGTAAGGCTACCTGATTTCATCATGAACCGAAGATGGATCTTTGTTGTAAATAGTAAAGTATTTGTGTGCCACTCATATTCTTACATCATCCTTGATTGTTTCTATAAAATTCTCAACATTGACATCGTCTTCTTTAGGTACACTATTCAAAGAGACAGCCAGGAACACTGCGTTCAAAAGACCATAATTCCCTTGGTCGTATCAGAAGACTTCTCTTTGATAGCATCCTAATTTATGGAAGTTGAATTTAAAAATAGCATATACAGGCATTGATACCCACCATCTTCAGCGTAAAAAGGATCCCAAATGTCAGCAGAGTGAACAAATTCTGGGTCTGAGACCAAAATATTATCAATCAGGGTCTCATAATACTCTGTTAACTTTGTTGGGTTGCTACAGAGTGTGTGAAAATTATACTATTTGTATGTGTTGTTACAGAGTGTATGAAAATTATATTACATTGTCATGTCGCTACAAAGCATGTTAAAATTATGTTACTTGTACTTGTTGCTACAGAGTCTGTGAACATAATACTACATGTACTTGTATACGAACATGGTCGCAGTTTCTGCACAGATTATGTGAATATTGCACTAGTTTTAACTTTATCAAAACATGACATCCGTTTGAAGCACTGTGTGTGTGTGTGTGTGTGTGTGTGTGTGTGTGTGTGTGAATATTACACTTGTACATACACGTAAACTCTGTAGCAATTTGTACTAACAGTTTCTACACGTAAACTCTGTAGCAATTTGTACTAACAGTTTCTGCATAGATTATGTGAATATAACACAAATTATGTTTGCTCTATGTGTGCTTGTGTGTGTGTGTGTGTCTGTATAGGTGTGTGTGCGAATATTACATTTGTACTTGTATTCGAATGTGGACATAATGTACAGAATATGTGAATACTGTACCTGTGTATGACTGATAATGTTGCTGAAGATGTTATAATATATGTACGTGTGTGAGCGTACGTGTGGATAATACGTTAATTGCTTCATAGAATGTGTGAATATTGCACTTTTATATGAATGATAATGTAGCTGAAGTTGCTACAGTTTGTGTGTGTCTGTGTGTGTGTGTGAATGCTAAATTAAATGTTTCAAAATATCTAAATATTCACTAGATGTACACGCATCATAATGTGGCTGAAATTTCTACACATTTGAGTGTGTATGAGTGTGTGTGTTCGCCTCTGCGTGTGTCAATCTGTAAATATTATATAATTGCTTTACAGTTGTTTTAGCTCTACGAGGATGTGGCCGCATTTGCTTCACAATGTCTGAATATTAGTTTTTGACATTTTCCTAAAGTGACAACAATTAGTACACGGTTTTTGTGAATATCCAATTTTGTTCCTGTATCAGTGCATAACCGCATTTGTGTGTAAATATTCGTCTTCCATCAACTATTATTTTACACAATGTATGTAAATATTATAACCGATGTTCTTATACTTGACTGTGTGACTTCACTTTCTGCAGTGGTTGTGAATATTGAATTAGATGAACTGTACAGGAACGTGACCGCAATGAATGCACAGTGTTTTAATTTTACGTACATAACATCAAAACATGTATGCCCTTGCTACACATTATAAGAATATTACACTTTTATTATATATTTCATAGTGAAATATTGAAATAGTAGAAAAAATACGGTAGCTACACGCTTTTATCGCCAGTATTGATGTAATTTTTTCAACTACTTTCTTTTCCAATTTATGTAGGTTATTCAAACATATAGTTCCATATTTAGGTTTATTTCATTTTCTTCTCTGCTCCTTCTGCGCCCTCGACATTAGGATAAACAGATCTTAAAATGTGTCAATTATAGACCCTCTAACATACCTAGAGATGCCATCAAGAAATCCCTACAGCGAATTTTTTAAATAAAAAAACAAACAAACAAGGAAATGCAAAGCATCCTTCAAGCTTAAATTTTTATAATTAATTTTCCAAACTAACATGGAAACTTAAGTGACTGAACTTACATGACTTGTTATTGCTTTGTTAGCAAGACCTGTTAGTCTACGACAAACGGTATACACACGTATAAAAATAAAAACAGCAGAAACAAAACAGCAAACAACGAAACAAATCAAAACGAACTCGCGATTGAATATCAACTGAAGAAAACACATTTCTTTCACGGTCCTGATGATATGGAAGATGTGGCGATCACCAGTTTCGTATTTTTCATAGGGTAAGAATATTAAAGGAAAATGATTCCTCCGTGTTTCTTCACTGGTTATATTGGCTATTTAAAAGGGACCTTATATATCTTAAATGTTGTTGAAAGAACCTTTAATTCCATTTATTTTGGTGTATGACTGATGGGTATAATATAGGTTATAGAGTATACTTCTTGGCCTAACTTCGAAAGTTCAACTTTCAAAAAAGTTATAGCTCCGCTTGGTCATTTTCACTTCCTGGATTTCAGAGGTAAATTGAGAAATGGGTGGAGAAAAAGCAGAGCATAAATTCATTTGGCTGAACAGGATTGGCCTGATAAAGAAAGTGAAATGTTAGTAGAAAGAATCATTTGAAACGTTTCATAACTGTTACTGCAAAAGATGGCGACAAAGTTTATTGATAGAATGATAGTACTTTATTAAATCTGGAAAACTCATTACTGAAATTAAGACTTGATTCTTTGCTGCGGATTTGAAAACTCATGTAAATCTAAAGGAAATTAACCTTTTCCACACACGAGGTTTGCATCAAGGATGGGTCTATTCTGGTGAATATAGCTTTGATCATGAGTACCCAGGAATTATTAGCTATTGAATTTTTAATGTCACGTAATGACCTTAGGATGATCATGAGAGGTGAATTAGTACCGTGAGTCCTTCACCATCATAATGTAATCTTGTGAATGAATGTAGCAATGGCGGAAGAATTGAGTCTAACTTGTTTCTCTATTATCATTCCAAACAAATTTTTAACTTAGTGGTAACCGTTTTCCTTTTAAAAAAATTATCCCTTTCCCACTCCACCCTCTGCATCAGTCGACTCTTCAATTCCACCGTCTAATTTGTTTACTCCAAAATCAAGAAATTTGCAGGAATTTAATAGATAGTTACATCACATTGCACTGATCCAATTGGTGTCAGGGCGGGGAGCGTGGCAAACATTGTTTATTACAGTCACATTTGGATCTGTCACAAAGTATATCAAATCTGTAAGGCCGGTAAACCAGATATTATGAAAATCATTTCGAATTCATAGACGGTATAAAAAAAGGGGTTAAAAATACATATCAGAGCACACTTTGAAGAGATGAGCTATACTGTGCGAAGTCAGTTACATAACTTTTCAGACGAGCCTAAAAATTGGATAGGGAGATCGTCTGCGGGGAATGGTATAGGAAAGGACCTGAAACTCGTAGTTTTGTTCTGTAGAGTCCACATGGAACATCTCGACAGTTCAATTGCGAAGATTTTCAAGAAAAGCATGGCTAGCTCATTCCCCGGGCACTTTCTTTTGCCGTATCCGAAAGGAATAAACTCATAACGATTGTAAGAAACTGATTTCCAGCGATCAGGATCAAAATGGTCCGGCGAATCAAATGCATGCGACATCTCGTGAGTGTCTCGAATACTGTAGGCCACTTTCCAGCCTTTAGGAATCTGAAAACCCTGAAATTAAAGTATAATTGTATCAGCACACAATGAAATATGACAACGGTAATAAATGTTTTTTTTAAATGTTGTTACCCTCTCCCGATCTTGATGTTCGAAATATTATGAGATCTTAGGAAATTACTTGATTGTGGACTTTTTATGAGCAACTTCATTAGATAGCGGATGTCAAAAAGTGGAAATAAACACATTAGTATAGCTTGACTGGTTCTTGGTTCTAAATTTGCGACACCTATCTCAAACTCGCAAGAAACATGTCTTCACAATTTATATTTACCGCAGTCTCATAAAAATTCAAAGGGGCATATTTTGTTGTCAAGATTGTATCACGTACAACACGAGTCTTCACTTTACAAAACATCTGGTCGAAAAAGATATGAATCGAAAAGTATGTATCGAAGTAGATTTTTAAGTGTTTTTAAAATGATATCATTGCCTGCTCCAATCAGTAAATGTTTTTATTGCTTGAAGTGAATAAATGGTATTATTATTTGATGCAATAAGGGTAAAATTGTTTCAGTTTGGATACAGAAGATTTCAACTTTTTAGAGAAAACCAGTAACTTTAAATTATTTACTGTGTTTCCTGATTCATGGAAGGCAATGACCTACCTGTAAAAAAATTATGTCCGTTATAATAAGATTTTTTTCCCTCAAAAACAGTCGACTCTCGAAATTGATTTTGTTTTGCCCTTAAACCCAAAACTTACCTCTAATTCAAATGTTTGGATGACTTTGCGGAATCCTGAACCTACAGGAGGGGATAAACGCAAAACTTCTTTCACAACATTTTTCACTGTGTGGAGTCTGCTAATAGTTTCGAAGTCAAGGTCGTTTCCGTGGATGGAATCATGTAGTCCATTTTCAATAAGTTCATTTTTTATCCTTGATTTTAAATCTTCTCTTTGTCCTAGCTGCATCATTAAGAAGGAAGCCGCACTTGCAGTGGTTTCGTGGCCAGCGAAGAGCAACTCAAGACAAGTCTCTTTGAGTTCTATCAAGCTCAATTTCTCACGACCGTCAATTGCCATTAGGTAACTAAGAGCATCCGATGCGTGGGCTAGGTCCTCCGAGTCTCGCTTTTTTAGAATGCATTCCTCAATTTTCTTTAACAGCTCGTCTCTCGCTTGAAGGGCCTAGCAAAACAAAAATAGTGCATAAAAATTTGTCCGCACAAAGCTAAGTTTAGGTTTTCACCTACATTATTGCAAAATTTAATTCCAATATTTATAACAACAAAACAGTAAATATCCGTGATCGCATGTAAAAGGAACCTGACTTAGAATACTAATTACCTTACCCTGAATCTAACCACTTGCTGTCGCTTAAAATTCTAATAATTGGACAGCCTTACTAAAATGAAAGAAATATGACCATTGCTTAGAAACTATTTAATTCGAAACTGAAGTCGCCAACAATATTGAAAACAGTTGTCAGGATCAATTAATGTGTACAAAAGAATATAAAGCACCAATTTATGTACAAATCTGACACTGTTTAAACCAATGTTTCGTTATGAATGTGAGAACTTTGGCTGGAATATGATGAAAAAATAATAGCTGTCCATGAAAACTTTTGTTAACAGAAAAATAATATGGCAAAATCAAGCTTTTAAGTTTGTTGTCACTATATTAATCTTCATTAAATTATGTACTATGAAGCCCCGTTTAAATGTCATGGTTAACTAGATATCGAAGGTATAGACTGATGTTTAATAGGCACATTACCGCGTTATGTCTGTACTATCCAAATATCTCGGAAAGAAAGGAATTAAATTCCTGTCTCATCCAGCGGTATCACATCGGCACATCTCTCTAACGATAATGGTTGAGATGTGTACGTTTTTATTCTTGTCTTCATTCTTATATTACTTTTTTATTTGTATAATTGTTGGGATAAAATTGTTAGATTTTGTTTCCAGAGAGTAGAACTGATATACTAGAGCAACCGTTACCGGCCTTAAAGCAAAAATATAATACGGCTAGGCTGTTGCACCCTATGTCTTGTGTCAATAAAATAGAAACGGAAGATATTTTTTGAACTCTAAATCATATAATTTAGCTCTATCTCTGAACCTATCTCGCAACAGAATGCGTTTTATAATGGTTATCAGCTCTCTTACCAAGAGTTAATCTATCACAAGTTAACCATGTCCATTTTGGCGTAAGTGTAGGCGATTTCCGTACCACTAAGTCCATTTAAATTGACATCAGAAGTTGGATGTGATAGCAACTATATCCGTATTCCGAGTCCTTTATTGTCTCGGCTACAGGTATATAATCACATTATGCTTCGTAGAAATTTATTCCCGTCGTTTGCTTTGTGAATATAATGATGTAAGTGTTTGAAAGCATATCAGTCTTCGTGCCAATGTTCTCTTTTTGAAATTCCCAGTAAATAATTCGTTGTAAATTATAAAATCATGTTTTTTCCCCCGTGGGCTATGTCAACATAATGATAATCACGTACATTAAGAAACTCGTGGGCAATGTCAATATAATGACATTCATGTATATGAATAATTTTCTCAACCAATCTTGTGTTATGCTTAAAGAAATGGACAAAACCTTTCACTGTACTTAGCCAAGCAAAGTTACAAATGTATTATATTCAAATACGTGTAAATGATTTTTACTTTTAGATGTTGTTTAGTAAATATACAGTTATGCAAACGTTTAGTACAAGTCACTTCTGGAAACGGATGTTTGTAGAAAACTAGTATTACGGTGTTCTAAGCATGAATTAGGAAGGTAGTAAAATAAAAAGAGAACAAATATTACGAGAATTATGATTCAAAAAGAATGTTGTAGAAAACGAATACCATTTTATATTTATCTCTGTCAAATATCAATAGGAGGAATATCTCAATAATGTTTACAAAGTCAATCATTCAACAGGAAAAATCACAAATATGACATACAAACAGAAAGACAGATTGATTTAAAACTTTTAAGAATTCTATTTAAGGCTGTTTGGTGCTATATATGTTCGGTGCTCAGTCCAAAAATACTTTGTATTTTGTTTAATAAAAAGCCTTCCATTTGCAATGGATTATATAGGAAACTTGTATACTTTTATGTTTCTCTGAAAATAGGAACATCTTGGAGAAATTAACCGGAACTCTCAATCATGCCTTGAAAATATCGTGTTAATAGTAATTTTCTGACTCAAAACACACTGCGTTTACCATCTGGGGACAACTCATATTTAGATAAATCTTTGGTTATACATAATATCAATATTTCTACTGTTGGAATGTGCATATTCACTTCTTGTTCGAGGCATGATTGGGGGATCCAAACAGTCTCGTTTGTTTATATTACCTTGCGCATGCCTAGTAGAGGAATGCTGCATGAAAGTGAAAAGAGGCCGGAGATAAAAGTTTGAAAGACTGTTTCCAATCTGTGACACTCTTTCTCATCAATATCAAATCCAGCCAGAACCTTACAGGCGACATCAAAGGTCAGTAACTTGATCTCTGGGCAAGCAAGTACTTGTCGTCTGGTATACCAGTTACACATGTAACTCCGGACAATGTGTTGAATGGTAGGCACGTACGATGACAGAGCTGTATAGGTGAACGCCTTAATAACGGCTTTTTTTCTTGTAAGATGACTCTTCCCAGTAGTTTGGGACAATGACCCATTGCCGAGAAGCAGTCGAGCGCTGGCGGGAAGTTCTGATATGACTAAAGTGTTCTCCCCTTGAAGAATCTTCCGCACGTTTTCGGCTCCAATAGCTCTTATTGTCGGGCATCCAAATATATGTGTTTTGAAGATATTCCCATGTCTGTTGCGTCTACTATGATTAAATTTCAGCCCCTGAAAGAAGATCATATGATAACCTGCTTTGGGATTGTTTTCTAAACCAAGTCTCCTTTAAAAATATCATATTAAGCAATGAAAAAAATAATGTTTTAAAAAGACAAAATGGTCCGATTATGATATATGGTATTGCAAGCTATCCCAACAATCTCAAATGTAAAATGTATTTTTCTGTATAATTATTTGCACTTTTGGTAGAATTTCTGAGAAAAAGTTCGAAATTAATAAGAAAATTCTCTCAGCCCATTAACGTAAAAATATATACACATTCCTTTCGAAAAGTTTGTTCTTTCAGTAGTATATCAAATTTATAGTTTTGACAATTTCACCAGTTTTGTTTCCCCTTGTGGTCATGGAAAACTAAGTAAACTAATAGCTGTTGTTTTGTGGATCTTGGAAATCGAGATGTCAAAATATCTTATTGCAGACGGGTGTATTTATATAGTTGGTCATCATGACCAAAGAAGCATATAGTTAATATTTGGTACTGCAAACGTGGCCGAAATTATTATTCACACTTATAAATGGATCAGAGTGTGGTCGAAGTTACTGCAGAGTGAGTGGATATTAACTTATACAAGCGTCCGGAAGTGTCCTCATTTGCAGACTGTTAGTATCAAGGCGTGCAGTTGCTGCCCATAATATGTGAATATTATGCTTCTTGTAAAGTGAAGATACTTTAGCTATAGTCATTGAAGTGAGTGTGTGAATATTTGTCTTGTAATTCTACCTATTTCATAACGTAGCCGCAGTTTCTGCACTCTCTGTGTGTATTAGACAAGTTATATATGTGTCAAATTGAGACCGCGGTTGCTACTGTGATTGTATCAACATTACTGGTACAGAAGGTGGTTGCAGTTGTTGTACTTTTATGAAGTTTTAAATGACATTTTATTTCGCGGTAATTGGTTGATTTAATGAAGAGAAACAGGCCTAAACATTTCTTGCAAGATATTTTCATCTGGCAATCAACAGGCGTGTCAGCTTTGTACAGAAAAGAACTTATGAATAAAATTGTAATTAATCAAACAGTTTTGTAGGTTTTTAATCTTAGTCAATATTTAGAAGAAAAATATGAATATACTACACTCCATGTACCTGTATCAGAAATTGCAGCGTCTCTCCAATGATTGGGAAACCCATACTTCCTGGAGGCAAGGGCTTTGAAATCAGGTGGTCACTAGTTCTTAGAATGTATGCTTGCCACAGAAATCTTGACAACATTATTAATATGCAAGGAATGACAACAGAGGACAGCAACTTGATGATCAGGGCTTCAGTGTACCTAAAAATTAGCAATAATAATAATAATAATAATAATAATAATAATAATAATAATAATAAGAAGAAGAAGAAGAAGAAGAAGAAGAAGAAGAAGAAGAATGAAGAGGAAGAGACGAAGATCCAATTTCTACCGCCTCATCAACATCATCATATGTATCAACTTTATCGTCATTGCCTCCACATTGAGAACCATCATCGTCCTTATCGCTATAGTTATCGCTGGAAAAGGAAAAGGAGAAGAAAAGATCTTAATGATTAGTTGTATGGCCAGCAAATTTTGTACAGCTATCATCTCTTTATTTTCCTGATGAAGTCAAATCTGGATATCCTATAAAAGCTGATGAGAATCTTGACGCAACATGCTACAAATCTTAGCTGTTAAATCAGTCCGTTTTCACGTAAACAGGAAACTCGCATATTGTTTATAGACAAACTTTAAAACTAGTTGTGAAAATAGTCTTGTTGTTTTCAGCAAATTTGGGAACGGTAATATTAATATGTTAGTCGTGTCAATTTTACTATTCTCTAATAGAAAATCTTTAACCAAGCAATATGTTTATAGATTGTGAGACATTTTTGCGGAGTTGTTATTTAGCACAATGTTCTCCTTAAATAATACAACTTTTAACAACAACCATAATAATACGAATACTTATTATTATTATTATTATTATTATTATTATTATTATTATTATTATTATTATTATTATTATTATTATTATTATTATTATTATTATTATTTCACCTTTTATGAAGTTTTAAATGACATTTTATTTCGCGGAAATTGGTTGATTTAATGAAGAGAAACAGGCCTAAACATTTTTTGCAAGATATTTTCATCTGGCAATCAACAGGCGTGTCAGCTTTGTACAGAAAAGAACTTATGAATAAAATTATATTTAATCAAACAGTTTTGTAGGTTTTTAATCTTAGTCAATATTTAGAAGAAAAAGGTGATAAGTGTAACAATTGATCATTTAAATAAACTCTAGTGTGCATTAGTGGATTGATTACATATAATATATTGCAAATATGGAAAACAGGTTGGATAGTATATTCTTATCATTGGTATGACACAATATTAGACACTCCACCCGCTCCAACTCACCCCAACCTCCCTAACGAATTTAAAGCGAGAAATCTATCTGACAATAACATGAGAAAATGCATTTGTTTCTTACTGATAAGCAATAAATGGTACTGTATGTTCTTGGACATGGTACCCAGATCTCATTTCCTCGCGGCAATAGTGCATGGAAATACCGTTTAAAACCAACCAACGAACTAATAAAAAGATGCCGATGAAAAATAGTTCAGAAACTACAAATATTATCATTGTCACCAGATATACACAAACCAAATATGTGTTTTATTCTGAATTGATGGATAGAACGGTTTGATTTAGCACAGGAATACTTTGAGTTTGTTTTTATTACGTGCCCCGTTTTGTCTAAGCATCTGTATCACAACAGCAGACAACCAACACTACTGATTCATGCATTACCAAATTATTATTTAGACTTAAATGCCATTTTAAAAACTATTTTGTCTTTATTTAACTGAAATGATGCTTGTCTATATTTACGATATCTTATTAAACAGTAGATATAAAAAGTGGAGCCATGACACGTATCCTATTGATCAAACTCCGTGCATACTTGCAAGACTAAATTAGTAATGCTCAGGGCAACCTTTACAAAACCTCTGTCTAATCTGACCAATATTCGATACCATCATATACAAAATGTTTCTAGGAGAATCACTCCACCCATGAATATTCCCAGACACACGTGGGGGATTTCCTCTAACACCTATGCTATTTCGCATCAGACGCATTTGGTGTGCTCTGATCACAGATTTCTTGTCTATTTCTTTTTATCCCCAGAATGTTGGCCTGTAGGAAGGCAGGCACTTTTTAAAAAATAAAAGACAAACATTTTATTGTGTGTCCCGGGATCACTGATAATGTGGGCGGGGTGGGGTGTGGTGGTGGTGGTGGGGGTAATGTGGGTCTAGGGAGGTGGGTTGTTATGAAATAGAAATCTTGGTGACTTCCTAAATTTCAATAATCAAGGAAACAAAGATTTAATTCTAAATAATAAAGTAGACTTTCTAGGTAACATTTCAAAAGTATGCATGAGGGATAAATGACAAATCTATTTGTAATCAGTTTTATACAAGAAAAATGATTTAGCGAGAGGAGCGGAATTATTTATCTTGAGCGAAGAAATATAAATGAAAAAAAAAACGAAGATGAAGAATAATAATATGACAGTGATGATGACGAGGAAGAAAGTGTATTCCAAATACTACATTTACTAGTCAAAATAACATGGCTTATTGAAGGACAGTCTCGTTACTAACAATGCGTCCTTAACACGTTTTTGGCAATATCTATTTTATTTAAGTTTTGGGGTTATATTTGGCTATCACCCATTTCATAATAATATTAAAAAAAACAAATCAGATCGAAACTATAAACAAATGAAAATGTGGCATGATTTTTAAAAAATAATTCATAATGCTAAATTTGGAAGGAATTTTTTATAGTGTTTTTTTCTCCTTCGCTTGTCTCTGTGATTGTCTTAACAATAACACGCATAAATTTACAATATGAAAACACAAAATATATTATTTCCTTACCGTTGCTTCTCTGTAGATGATGTCAGCAAGGAAGAAACATTTTCTGGATACGGACAATCGCCAACCAAATCACACCAAGTTACATTTGCTTTAGACACGCTGGATAGGTTGGTAGGAAGCATTTTCAATATCTAAGTGCGAAGCTAAAAGTAAGGAATGAACTCCTGGCCAGGACAAATTCTGGTGTTTTGGAAGTGAGTGCTGGGTAGGCGTAATTTATACTTTGAAGGGATGACTTGGTGAACCACGTGGAATTGTAATTCCTTAGCGACAATTGGCTAGTATACGTAATCGGGGCTTAAAAAGGGAAATATACCTTGAAGGGATGACTGGGTGAACCACGTGGAATTGTAATTCTTTAGCTACAATTGGCTGGTATACGTAATCGGGGCTTAAAAAGGGAAACGAAAACTGGCCAAAGAACCGATTGATTTGAGAACACTCAACGAGCCAGACAATATTTGTCCTTTTAGGAATTGGTTTCTTGATATGTGATTGAAAATAGTTAACCAATGGAGGTTGCTAATGTTGTCCTAACATTAATTCGATAAGACCTTATGAACGGTGATGATGATGATGATAATAATAATAATAATAATAATAATAATAATAATAATAATAATAATAATAATAATAATAATATTATTATTATTATTATTATTATTATTATTATTATTATTATTATTATTATTATTATTATTATTGAAATTATTATTAACGTATCAAAAATATTTTTTAAATGTATGCTTGACAATTGTTAAGATTTGGAGAGCAGACTGTGAGGGTTAATAAATATACATAATATCAGTTTTAAAAGTTTACATTAATATATACATAACATCATTCAGTTTTAAATATAATCATTAAAGAACATTCCTCCAGTGAGAAGAATAATAATACCGATAAAAGACTAGTACTATGTTTTTATTACATTTATTAAAACAAAGAATCTTCTTTTTAAAATTCAACCTGAGATCGATTAATAAATTGGAGAAAATGCTTCTTAATTTTCTGTTTCTGCCATATATTAAGTCAGCCTAAAGCATGCAATGAAGAAAATCTCGACCAATAATTATAGTTTTCCTCCCGGTTAATGTCACAAACCAATGCAAAAAACACTATGCTGTCTAATTAACATGTATCCCTTTTTGGGTTTACTATTTACCGCAGAAATTCTAATAGACACTCCGTGGTGTAATTTCCAAAAGAATGGCGTTGGGGTGCGTTGAATATCACTATTGGACTGAAAACGTTCGTAAGTTACATTGTTTTGGTTTTTCTAACAGTCGTTCGTTTATTCGATTACTCATGTCCAGTTTTAGCGCTTAGGCTAGTTAGTTACTAGTTTCGTACTGTTCGTCGTCAGTTTATTGCATCTATCTATCTATCTATCTATCTATCTATCTATCTATCTATCTATCTATCTATCTATCTATCTATCTATCTATCTATATATATATATATATATATATATATATATATATATATATATATATATATATATATATATATATATATATATATATATATGCGTGTGTGTATGTGTGTTGTGTTTATGATTTTTAACGTAGCTTTAACAATTTTTCAGTCATATTGATACGATGTCTGCAGTGTGGCAGTTTATAGTGATGTCTAGCACTGGGGCATCAAACCGCATACATGTAGAATGATGTCCCACCCAGTAACATTATCCTGACAACAGGCCATCCAGCCATAACACTAACCTCTTAATGCTGAGCGACAAGCGAGATAGCTGTTAGTACCAATTTTGTAAGTTTTTGACCGGGGATCTAACCCACGGCATTCAAGGCTGACGCTCTAACCTCTAGGCCATCGGAGTAATATATATATATATATATATATATATATATATATATATATATATATATATATATATATATATATATATATATATATATATATATATATATATATATATATATATATATATTAGGAAATTTTAATCCTTCTATATTTTCTTTTTTTATATGTTTGTTTATCTATGCATCTGTCTATCCGCATGGAAATTTATCTCTAGGAAGGTCACCAAATCAACAATTCTTTATGATTCAGATTTGTCAGTTTTATGATTTTTATTTTTTGAAAGTTGCTATTCAAGTGACTGTCTAAAGAACACCGCAAAGGGCTTTACCAACCTACAATATATTTGTCATATTATTCAGGACTTAGGGATGTTAATGGTGGCTGTTGTATCAGAAGTAAAATTCAATATGCTGCCCACTCTCCACTTTCGTCATCAGATCTTCAAATGTAATATTAATATAGCTTAATATGAATAGCTTATTTTAAGTACCCAACAGTCAATCGGTGAAAACATTTCTTCAAAGTTAGTTTTATTTATATCCTATGTTGGTGTTATATTTTTTATCACCTAAAGCCTCAAATTTTCGGACTTTCTACTTTGACTTTGTCGTGCTCCTCATTCTCTGATTGGATACGTTTGGGACGATCTCGTACCTTTATAAAATGGATGAAAATTGTTTTCTTACGCTTGTTTCCCCACTAGGTCTTGGAATGATATTAAATGTCCTTCTTTTGCTTTTTTGTCGGAAGTGGTCAGATGTACCGTAGATTAGAGAGATGCAATTAGTAGTTAAGTGTGATCTAGAGGTAAAAAGGTCAAAGGTAAGTTATGTCAATATTAATTGGACAAAACAACTCCAAATGTCATTTTACTTGAATACATCTCAAAGAATAACAATTAAAATTTTTAAAAATAAAAACCAAATTAGGTAAGATTAAAACAATTGTTCA
Organism: Potamilus streckersoni; assembly: GCA_016746295.1. NCBI lineage: Eukaryota > Metazoa > Mollusca > Bivalvia > Unionida > Unionidae > Potamilus > Potamilus streckersoni. Next base: position 1,875,227 of record JAEAOA010000531.1, read on the forward strand.
AACTTTCAACAGAAAATAGTTAAATTTCTGTACCATGAGATTGTAAATGAGACTTATTTGCCGCTTTGTTTCTATTTCTAAAGGAAGCTTTATATATTCGTAATGTGGTGCAAGAATAAAGGAAAACAAACTGTAAGAAATGCTAGTAAAATATATTATCATTTTAGTAGTTAAAAGTTTCTGTGCAGAAAGATATTACGCAAATTTGAATCTGTTTTATTTGGCAAACATCTGCAGTTTGTAACTGAGTATATAAAAAGTTATTAAGATCTGTTGAATTCACTTTATTTAGAAAAAGATCCGTTTGATATCTCTATTATATAATTCTATACAAAACGTGTTTGTTTTGTTTTAAAAATAGATTATGTATAGAATTACACATAGTAATATAATTTGGAGAAGATCCTAGTCATTTGGCAATGCAATTACATCGATGTTTCTTGAAAATTCTTTAAAAACTATAATTTATACTCTAACTTAGCAAACGCAACACAAATTTTCGATTTTCGGATGAATCGCAAATTTTGCCAGGTGTTATTAGTACTTTTAAATCCATTACACATGACTAGCATGGAAACACACTTATTTCGTACAAAACTTGTTTGACATTCCCAGTGTCGTAGTCACTAATTATGTTCATGTCATTAACTTGTTTGCGATTTAAACAACAATCACTATATTAACTAAGTTAGCGTGTGTGTATGTGTGTGTGTCTGGGAGAGATCTTATAACGAAGACAATGTCCCAAGAAAGAAATGTATAATGAAGTACAAACAGTTTGTTATAAAACCACCTTTTAGGATTTCCATGTGTCTTGCTGTCAAATGGCACCCACCTACCCCCCATAACCTAAGAGCCCCCCAAACAAAAGCATAAAAACACAACTAATAAAAAACCCACAATACACCCTATTCAAAAATATAAAACAACAACAACTTCATCCAAAAAAAATCCAAAGCAAAACAACACCACAGACAACCAAACAAACAAAGAAACAAAAGAAATGTCACGAAGACTGCGGAAATGGGTGTGAGTAAGACCTTTGTCCATGGGATACACCGAGATTGTTATACTATAGCCATAACGCAGGCATGTTGCCAGTCATACACGACAATTACTAAATACCAGGCAAGGACTAGATCTTGGATAGACACACTTGATGATCTGCAAAACATCATCTAACTATCAGGAGTTAAATGTATTTAATTTTCTACTGTGTCACGTAATTAAGGTCAAATTATCTACTGATACCACAACAATAATAAATCCTCCTTATCCTAGTATTACATCGGACATGATGATGGTAACAGCGTCATAAAGTGGACATATTTGTTTTCGTGGAAAAATAGCAGCCATTTTTCCAAACCAATTACCGCTGATTTCTTGATTAGCCGGGGATTGGGTAGGCTGTTCTAATTGGAATAAAATTAAAAGATCTGATGAGCATGTCAAATGGGTTTAAATTGAGCCAAACATTAGAAAATTGATTCAATATGATGATTTTCCCCCAAAATATCACTGTATTTTAGTCGATTTTTTTTAACGTTAAACGCTTTTCCCTTTATTTAATGCGTTCTTTATCAAACGGTCTCTCAGAAGTTTGGTAAACTAGATTATAACAGAAGAAGCTAGCACCAAAATGTAGGAAAGTATTGTTACTTTGTTGAAAATAATTGACCATCTTTATTTCATAATTTTCTACAACAGTGAGGAATTTTCAACCGCGCCTTCTTTGTCCTCAAAACATGTAAATGACTTACCCTTATGTATGTATATATGTATGTATGTATGTATGTATGTATGTATGTATGTATGTATGTATGTATGTATGTATGTATGTATGTATGTATGTATGTATGTATGTATGTATGTATGTATGTATGTATGTATGTATGTATGTATGTATGTATGTATGTATGTATGTGATATATGTGGCCCTGAAAAGACATCTCTCTCTCTCTCTCTCTCTCTCTCTCTCACACACACACACACACACACACACACACACACACACACAAGAACCCATATTTAGAATTGACATTATCAGCTTTAATTGTCTCAATTCCTTTCTAAGGCCAAATCCTACTACTCCACCTGTTGTTGCCTTGGTAGTGGCAGATCTAACTGCTTAAGGGAGCGGAGCGCTAATCAGTTATTATGTACTTTTGAGAGAGTGACGTATATAAGGTGAAGTTGTTTGCATCTAGAACATTCACAGTGGAGAGAATGTTGGAATATTTCTATGCTGCTTTGATGTAATGTGGATGAGGTATCTTTTGATATTGCAATTTTGGAAAATGTAAAATGACTGCTCCTTTTTGTGCTCCAAAAATCAGCCTGAATTTGTCTAAAGTACACAATCCTTAGCAGCTATTAAAACAGGGTAAATTAATTTTGACAGACTAGACAAAACCAGCTTCTGAAAGTGCAATGAATAAATTACCAAATAAATAAATTGTAAAAAATGTTATCGGCTATTTATTTTTTAAATACAATTTACCTCTGACGTTCAGGAAGTGAAAATGGATAAGTGGAGCTAGCACTTTTTTAAAGTTGCATATCTGGAGTAAGGCCAAGCTGAATACTTTATAACCCTTACTAGGTCCATCAATCATACACCAAAATAAAGGGAATTAAAGATTCTTTGAACAATACCTAAGATATACAAGGTCTTTTTAAATACCCAGTATAACTAGTGATGAAACCAAGGGAAATTCTTTTTCTTTAAAATTCTAACCCTATGCAAAATACTAAGCTGTAGAGCGCCACCTTTGCTGCTACTAGCATCTCATTGACGGTGAGAGCGGATGTAGTGATGCAAGGATTGAAAATCTGGACTTCTTATTGGTATTGAAAAGTGTAGAAATAGAGGAAAACTGAGGATCTCTAAAACTTTTTATATGAAAGCGATGGTTATTCATTTCTTACTTATAGAACCAATTCTTATATATATATATATATATATATATATATATATATATATATATATATATATATATATATATATATATATATATATATATATATATATATATATATATATATATATTTGTTATGCTAGTAGAGTGGAGTATATATATGCCAAGAGTTAACCAATTATTGCATATAGAAGACCCAAGAATTTGCAAGATTTCCTATTTAGAGATAAACCCACGGAAAATAATAAAGACTTTTCTCGTCATCTAAATATAATAGACATCGGTGCTATCAATGTGCAAACATAAGAGAAAGCACTTTTTTCAGTAGCGCTAATACAAAATAGGTATTGTCTCTACGTTATAACACTAACTGCGAATCAACTGATGTGATTTATTTCATAACCTGTAAAAATGTAATATGCAATATGTTGGACAAACACTTGAACAAGTATCTAAGAGAATGAATAACCATCACTTTCATATAAAAGTTATAAAATTCCTGTTTTCCATAAATATTTCCACACATTTTGATACCAATAATCAATTGTCTACTCAATTTTTCTTTCATGCCAATAGATATTGTGCATGGAGACTCATACAAGAAACTCCTGAATCGACTCATAAAAGAAACTTATTGGATTCATAAATTAGATATTTTGTATCTTAATGGCCTTAATACCAATCCACTAAATAAAATTGTATAATTTTTTTTAAAACTATAAATGCGCCAGAAATTTGTTTTTTAAAGGATTGTCATTTCATAAGGTAAATCATGCATTTTAAATTTAGCAATCTCATTAAATAAATGAAGACCATGAAGATGTTATATAATGCCATTAAATTTCATTTGCTCTCATTTGAGTCCTTTAAATTATTTAATTGACATTATTTCCATGCTTTTAAAAAAATAGTATACAAATTCATTCTAATTTTTAATTTAAAGGATCATACTAAAATTCACAGAATTTTCTCTCCCGCCATTCGGACGAGATAAAGATTTGAATATTCTAAGAAAGAACGTAGGATTAAATTAAACGCAATATAATTTCCTGTAACAACGTAATACGTTTAATGTTTTTATTTTCTTTCTTTGAGATCTTAAGGTCATGACATCGCAGAATGTTCCGCGCCATTGTTTACCCATCCCACAAGCTGGCTTATTGGTCGAGCATACTTCCCGCTTCATCAATTCATTACAAGTATTGAATAACCTCTACTGCCATGGCCCGAGCAGGCGAAAGGTCACACTTTTCACCCTGCATTCAGTGACCTGAACAGGTCAAGCTTACTTGGTTTTTCATTCTTTTAAGGCAATATGATGTTTCATTTTAGTTAAAATGTTAATGATATATTTAAATAACACGGATACATGCCCAAATTGTAGAATATATTTACAAACGACACATACATATCATTTTGATATAACTTCCAAGATTTTAAAAAAAGTTAATACCGTATTGTACATATATTGTGCAGACTTTGCGACTCGCTTGCAAACACACACACACACACACACACACACACACACACACACACACACAAATATATATATATATATATATATATATATATATATATATATATATATATATATATATATATATATATATATATATATATAATTCCGTCTGCACTGAAACAGAAAGGCCAGTTTTATGAATGGTCTATTTAGTGGCAAAGACTCTCAGACAATGACAAAAAGTGGATTGTTATGGTTAACACAATGTCATAATTGTTTATTTATTTTGGTAATAATGTAATACTAATCTCAAACATTATGTGATCTCAATATGAACAGTTTGGAGTTGTTTTTTTAATGTCTTTGCTTACGCGTATCTATCTATCTGACATTATAGCTGTTTATAATTGTTCTCATAATGTGAAGTGATCTCCTCTGGATTATAATATGGCAAATGAGTTGTCCATACGTTACTAATGAATTAGTCTTCAGGGTGAATCTTTAACCACTTTCTTGATGCCTTTGTTGTTGTTGCCGTTAATGTTGTTGGTTTTAACTGCATTTTTCAGCAAAACATAGAATGTACATTGGATGCCAGTATAAATGGTGGAGAATGAACCCGGGAAATGTCCGGAAAGAACCACTGGACCCCAAGTAACTACTGGCAAGCTTTCTCACATACCCACATTGGCTGAACCCGAGACTCGAACCCTTGTAGAAAGAGATGAGAATGGCAATGATCACTTTTGACCACTAGGCGAATCTGGGTTCCCTGATGCCTTTCTAATGTGTTCAAGGCAAAATGTAAGAAACGTACAGTTGTGGTTTGATATTTTTCCTTCGTGATTCTTTCGTGAAAGAACACGAAACATGCAAGAAACAGAGGATGAAGGCCCTAACATGTATCAAATTTTAGCAGTGGAAATAACTATGAGATTCAAGCAACAATATATATATCTTACTTGTGTATACATCAGGTGTTTCATCAACCAATATACATTATTTGAAATAATTAATATAGACACTGTACAATATGCAATTACAAAAATGGAGTTGGAACCAAAGACAACGAGAGTGAAATATTGCATGAAACATAATTCACACTAAATGAAACATTGTAGTTTTATTTCACGCTTATAACTGGATACACATTTGAAATTATGTTCAAAGAATGAATCTACACTAAAGTCTGTTGAATAATATTAGTAGTAGTTGTATGAGCCTTGTGGGACACAAACGAGTATTAACATTTACCCATATGTTAACATACAGGAGTCTGGAGAGGGGGGGGGCTGGAAATAAAGTTAAATCTGTCCAAAGGTTTAATATTGGAATAGTATTTTAGGGACAAGATAACACTGTCACAAGGAAACAATCTGATTAAAATCATATCTTCACTTTCCGACCTGAATATTTGACAGCGACCGCTTAAGGGTTAAGTCATGGTGACCAAAGTAATTACCGTAATCGATAATTAAATCAGTCAATCAGATAAAGTCTGATAACTTCGCGTGTGAGAGAAATGAGCAGTGCAATGTTTGGGTTTGTAACGAGAGAGTAAAAGACCTGTTTCTAAAAACATGTTTATTCCACAGCATACAAGCTATAACTGACATGCCTGTCAGACCTACATCTAGCACCCTATCTGTAGCCTTATCTCACATCTAAAAGATGATGATTCAGCAGTGGAAACGTCTATATTACCGTATAGCACTGTTTCTAGAAGACTACTTCCCTCCTTTTCTTTCAGATTTAAAATTTATATTTATAAATTGAATATCAGTTTAGTATATTTCGAAATACTACTACTACTACTACTACTACTACTACTACTACTAATAATAATAATAACAATAATAATAATAAAAAATTTTAACAATAGAAATTCACATAATAGAAACTTATGAGTGCAATAATATTTGCGTCTTGATTTGTTTTGGATAATGTACAAAAAAGTAAACTTAGAACTGAGTAAAGTATGTTTACAGTTCTGAAGGCTTAGTCCTAATAATCTTCTGGGTTTTAATTGATGGTAGAGTTTAAATTCACTACGTTAAACTAAATTGACATTTGATGAGACACGTCATTGTTAATAATCTAGATCTACATAACAGTTTACAGTTATAAAACACTACACTGTTTATAAACAAGTTGTCATATAACATAATGCATGTGGTAAAGCTTCTAAAAGTATTATATTAATTTCCACACAAATAATCATTTAGGTAGGTTGGTAGTTTTCTCCTTCGGGATTATCTTCTTAATGCTAGTATTAGGACAGAAGTTTTAAGTAACAATAATAACATTGCAATTTCCTCTAAATTGTATTAAAACTAATTTTTCATTGGATTAAATTCTCATTAAATTACATTGGGAGTAATTTTCATTAAAATATATGAAGATTAACTTCATTTTTTTTAGAACTATATTATATTTTGATAAAGATTGCTAACTCCATTGATAACCCTTTACAAATAAGCACAAATCTTCTCTTCTGTATTATACATGCGTATAATACTCAGCGGAAACAACAGTTAGTGGCAAAAATTCATAACATTCTTTGAGACTTAGTAACTAGGGTTTAACAGTTCCGTTGACACGAATATAATGCTAATTAGGAGGATTATGACGTAAAGAACATTTTCATTTCCATCAGGATAGACCTTTTTAGTACAAGTGATAAGATGGAGATTTTCTCTAAATTGTATTAAAAATATTAATTTTTCATTAAATTATTGTGAAAGTAAATTTCTACCAAAATATATTAAAAGTAATATTATTTTTATGCTATATTACAACTACATAATATTATAGCAAGATTGCGCATTCAAGCAAATGCAAATCCCCTCCTTGTATTATACACTGTATGTTAAGTCATCAAATTTGCAGTACGTATAGACCAAGTTCCTATAATTCTATTTTGATGAGTAATCCATAAGACTCGTCGTTCTACAAACAAACAAGCTTGACAATTTGTCCAAGGTTTTGTTTTGTTTGTGAGAATGTTTCCAATTTCCAGATTCCATTGATCTGATAACATGTTGAAGCTCCTGGTCCACTAAAGTCTGTTTACGTCAACGGTCATGGTTTTGGGAATTGAATAAAAGATTCTGCAACTTCAAAATATTACAGAATCAGTTCCAGTCTTGGGATTTCGTGAAATAAAATCTGTCGCATTTGTTTTACCTGGCTTGTATACTACTTTCAAATTTTATACTTGTAAACTCAATCACCATCTCGATTCTTGCAGGAAAGCGTGATTTTGGCTTTTTGGAAAAAAAACTTTAGGGTCTTGTGGCCTCTAATTAGCTAAAAACATATGACCAAACAGGTACAGATGAAAGTACTCACAACCTTAGAATATTGCTAGTTCTTCACGTTCCGTCTGTGAATAGAATACGTTGATTGGGTTGAGTTATAGAGATTACAGTGTCATCAGTGTGAAATGGTATCTGTACGTTTAGTTTTCCAGTTCCTTTGATGATATCTGGGTACTTTTTACATAGTTCTTCAGACTTGCTCTTCACTGTAGTAGATTCTTTGAATTATTTTGCAACTTTATGCTTGTTTCATAAATCAATATGTTTCAAAATTTTCCTTTAGTTACAAATAATGGAGCTGTAGTGATTCTATATTTTGCTTCAAGCATTGTTTGAAATTTACATAATTTTGTTTCTAATCCATAGGTAAATACATTTGTGTCTGTTTTCTGCAGTTAAGGCTTAGGTTTCAGTTTTGCAAATGTATGTTCGTCCATGACATTATTGCTCGATCAATCGTCAATCAGCACCTATATTTTTTTTCCATCTACTTCTACGATTGTATTAGGTTGTTTTGGGTTTAGAGTATTGACTTATTTCGAGTTAGTAGGTTAAAGGTGTATTCTTTATTTGAGCTCTCAGATGTACTAACTCTATCTTGTTGGCTTCTTGATTAACTTTGTATTCTACCTTGAGTATTGTCTACAGACTACATAAATGATTTTTCTTCTCGCAGAAATTGCGTTGTCTACTTTTTTTTACAGACACAGCCTATCTTTGTGTGGATATTAACCACCACAATTTCTTAATGTTTGGTTTCTGTATTGTTGTTTGTTACTGCCTTTAGCTTGCTCCATAAAATACGTATTGTTTCTGCCACCAGTCGGTGTCCGTTTTGTTATGGCAATGGCATTCTCTCTTTCGAATTTTTCTATTTCTGTTGCTTGTCTGTCAGAGAGTTTCATGGCACGGGCAAGTGTAAGAAGATGTGTTAGGTCTATCTCTTCACGAAGTGCACGACAAACATCCTTGAATTTTTTATTTTATTTTTTATTGACATCATGACTTCGCACGTAGTTGAAAGCTCCCCTAGCTTAGTGTGTGTAGGACAAATTCAATACACAAGACAGGACTGTATTCAAACACAGTTAATCACTCCACTCTTGCACATGCTGAACTATCCTGTTTTCAGAAAGGAGAGTACAAACATTAATAAGGGAAATAACTCGTACGACCTTACTGTGAACTGCTTTAATACATGTACGATTGCATTACATCTCTCTTCTTAAAATAGTTTTTCTCCATTAACTTGATTGCAAGCATATAATGTTAATATAGAAGTCCTTTGTTATACTTTGCGCACTTTCTTTCAGGAATCCTAAATTTACTATAAATACAATCTGACTAGAATTCTCAGCGTTATGCATGCAGACTCATTAGTGAGACAAATGAAATTATTCCTTAATAATGGAACGGTCAGTTTTCCTAGGTATTACTATCAGTGATTTACTCAAATGAATTATTTAAAGTTCTGTATGTCTTAAATCATTTTTTCCTACTGTTATTTTAACTATGTATCACTGTCCTAGGAATTAATATACATTCATATTTAGTTGATATGATATTTCAAATGCACTATTTTCTTAATACCCCTTCTTCCAGATGTCTGTTAGTTGTCTGGAGATCCACCATTTTTATTCAACGGTTGCTGTCAGCTCATTTTTGGCCTAATCTTGCTCCAAGATGTAATCTTTGCACTACTAATGGTGTTTTCAGTTTATTGCGGTTCATGAATTTCTTTTTCTGTTTTTCAGACGGCATGAGTCTATCTGCTTTGTTGTCAAAATCACATAGGTTTACACATATCTTTTCTCATGGGACTCGTAGTCACATCGTGATTTATGAGTGGTTCTTGCTGCTGAGAAGACATTCATTGCATGTTTCTCACTTTGCAATATAGTTTTCTATGTCGCGATTTACGTTTGGCAAATATATAGTTTCTCTGGCTCTTCACAGACAGCCTTGTATTCCTATATGACTGGAGTGCAGCCTTTTCATTATCGAATCTTTCAGTGTGGCCGGGAACACTACACGGTCACTTTTGAAAATCAGGCCATTCTGTAAATGTCATTTTCTATCGGAAAGGAGAGTAATACTGTAGTTCTTGTGGAAGTACTTTTATTTCTCTTGTCCATCCTCTCTGAATAACTTTTTCAACTGCGTTAACTGAAAATCCATTTCAGTTTCTCTATGAATCTCATTGATGCGTTCCATAGAAACTGATTGATACTCAACCATACTCTCATGTTCTATTGCTTTCCCTGTGAATGAGCGGGTATTAACCTCAAACACTCTATCGCTATCCCTTACTTTCTTGGTGCAGGGCAAATATGCACGATTGAATGTATCAGCCATGTATATCTGTGTACCTTGCTTGCAGACATCAATGAAGTCAAATTTCTGTAGTTTTAAGAGCATTCTTTGCAGCCTTTTTGGTGTAACCACTAACTAAAGTTTTCTTGAAGATTATTTCAAGTGGTTTGTGGTCACTTTCTATGACTACTCGTTTCACTTAGAAGTAGTTCTAAAATCTTTCCATTCCAAAAACTATAGCTAGTAGCTCCTTCTTGATTTGTGCATAATTTACCTCAATCACCGTAAGTGCACGTAAGGCATAGGAAACTGGGTACCTCTCTTGCAGCAGACAAGCCCCTAGCTCTGTTTCCGATACATCACATTAACGAATAGTGTCCTTCTCATGGTCAAAGTAACTTAGTACGGTTACTGATGTTAGTATCTCTCTAGTCTCATGAAGGCATTTGTCATAAATTTGATTCCAATAAAACTCGGTGCCCTTCTTGATAAACTGTTTCAATTGCTCTGTCACTGCCGATAACATTAGAGCAAATTTCTGCACATAGTTCACCATACCTAACACTCGCTGGACTGCCTGCTTATCCGTCGGTGTAGACATTTCTCTGATTGCCTCTACCTTATCACTAATAACTTTGAACCTTTCTGCCGAGATCACATGTCCCATGAACGTGACTTCCTTCTGCCAAGATTTAATCTTATCTTTGTTCAATTGAACACTCTTTTTACGACATCTGTCAAAAATTTCTCGCCCCCTTGCGGGTTAGGGGTTGTAGAATTGGCCCGACGTGCATCGCTACGTGTCGAAAGAGGCGACTATGTAGAGGCAACCTGTTTGCCGTGGGTTGCGTCCCGTGTCGGGGAAGGACAGGATCCTGGTAGTTAAGAAGAGGCTTTCCAGTGCAACACACTACTTTGGCTCTACGTCTTCTAGACGGGTGGTCGGGATGGGCCCGGTCTCCACAAATCGGCTGAGCCCTAGGAAGTCTTCATTTACTCGTGCTTTATTTTTCTTGTTGTATCTCTCTTAATATCACCGTTGCTCTTACACTCTATCTCTTTAACGTTTCCCTTCCCACATCTTAGAAGACTTCCTAAAAGGCGGTGGCTCAACGGGTCAATCGGGAGGTAATTTTACCAACTGATTATATCTTACGGGATGAATCAGGAGGTGATTTTGTCTATTGAGTACAACATCTGTGTATACCTGGGCCTCCTTCGAGGGCGGGGAGCACGGATGCTGAATTGTAAACAGACCATCATTCAAATTTCCAAAAAGTTAACTCAAACGTCCTAAAATAGATTTGACTCAGATGACGAACCATGTAGTGTGGATTTATTTCAACGCTTCATGGTTATACAATCTAAACATGCCTCAAAACCACTTACCGTACTGTCTCCTTTTGTGACTGAAAAGACAATAACGAGATCGATAAGTGCACCCTAAATTGTTAAAACATTGACATCGGGCTGCCTTCTTGTTGAGTGTGAACGATGAGGTCAAAGAGAAAACATCAAGAAAATGTAAACATTATTCGATATTCCAGTGACCTCATTCGCCCAAACAACCCTCAATACATCCAAAGCCGTGATTCGCTGTCGCGACTTGGCTGGAGTCAGCGACACGTATATCATTGAAGGAATGAAAATCGAAGGTGTCATTGCAGTCCGTGGAATACGTATTAAACGTAGCAACAATCTGCAGGACACCAAGACAACTGTACTCACCTTCAACAAATGAACAGTGCCCAGAGTGGTCAAAGCTGGCATTTTGCAAGTGAATGTTGATGTATACAGAACAAAACCACATTGATGCTATAAGTGTCAGAAATATAGTCATCATAAAGACTAAAAGGCTCAAGAAGCCAAATATGTGGTTAATATGGAGACCATTCTCATCAGGAATCTGAGTGTAGAGCAACTCCGCATTGTGTGAACTGTTGAATAGAGCACCACACAACGAAGGACGCTCAAATACAGACACCCGATTCAACATCGAGTCCTAATACACCCCAATACCATGCACAGAAAAACACATCTACTCAATCCACATTTATAAAACTCAACCACCAAAATCACCAAGGAATAAAATCAGATCTCAAGGATATATACAGCAAAAGGGGTCAGATGACCACCCATCAAACTCTATAATATATTTGGAGACATTAAGAACAAGGATGTAGATGAAACTTCTCCATTTTCTCAAGGTGGCTTCAGATCTAACAAAAAGTTTTCCCTGAACTTCCTCCAGAGAAATAACCATACATATTGTCTCAACGAAAAGTCTAACCTAGCTCCACAATCTCCACTTAAAACGTATAATAAATAACTCCATCATTGAGGACTTTAAGCCAATTACAATGAAATTTCTCTGCTTTAAAACGAATTTAATTCTGCAATATTATGCCTTCAAGAAACGATTTTAAAAGATAAGGATAACATCACACTTAAAAACTAACACCTGCTTAACACCTGCTTTAAGAATGTTGACAGGGCCTCAGAGGTGTTTCTATTGATGTGAACAATAGAGCGCCTCATAGCGTCATCCCTTTAAAAAACAAATGTGCAAGTCATTGCTATGAGTGCCAATCTACATAGTGTAATTAACTTTTGTTGTATTTGCATACCACCAAACATGAACATACTATCAAATGAATTAGACACTCTTGTACAACAACTTTTCGCAATATTCGTTTTACTCCGGGATTTTTAATGACCATAACACTGTATGGGGAACAAACTACATAAGCGACATGGGAAAACGGTTGATGATATCATTATTAGACACGACTTATTACACCAAATCTCCGACGTACTTACACTCAGGAACGGGTACACACACGTGCATCAATTTGACATTTTGTTCTCCCTCACTACGTTTGGATTATAATTGAAAGGTCGCTGATAACTTTCGTAGCAGTGATCTCTTTCCAATTTATCATAAGAACACACTAACGTTACAATTGATGACGCAATTCCACAGTGGAATTTAAAGAAGACCGACTGGGGCAAGTTTAAAACACTTCGTACAGCTAGACTTAACAGGGATATCGTTCTAAACGACAATGACCCTATTCGACATTTTACTTCTGTCTTAATTGAGATTACAGAGGAATCCATTTCTAAATCCTCATAAAATTATAAAAGAACCCCAAATCCGTGTTTTACCAAAAAACGTAAAAAAGCCATTAGACAACACTGAGAAGGACTTAAAAATAACGTCCAAAAGTTTAACTAAGTACCGTGTTGTTCAGACCATAGCGCGCCTCACGATCAAAGAAAGTAAACGAGAAGCATGGAAAAAATATGTTTCAACTTTAAATTCTCGTTCTCTAATATAGAAAGTTTGGGACACGATCCGCAAAATAAATTGAAAGGGGAAACAATTCTTTTCGACATCTGAGACCAACTAATTGCAATTTAAATTTCAAACATGAAAAGCTAATATACTTGCTGATAGTTTCTGTCACGTTTGCTCAGCCCGGTTGTCAGGAATTGTATAAACATGGGTGTTATTACAGCGTTTGATGTGCAAACATCTCTGCAGGCCAGTGTTAATCCCTTATGCAAGTTTCCGTTGACCTCCAGCCAGTATATAGTTATGAGCAGCTAGTCAAAGGTTTGTAGTATTCACATCCAGGCGTTAAATATTGGTTCAGATATCAAAGGAAATTCGCAGGGTGAACGAGGCGTATTCTCACCCACAACGAGAACAGTAAGCGAGAGGACATTCTCCGCTAGGTTTGGCTGAATTAGTCGACGGGGCCCCGAGTGGCCGAGTGGTCTAAAGCGCTCTCCGTTACGGATCACTGCCATCTCACCTCTGTCTGCGTGGGTTCGAGTCTAAGATTCGGCGAATGTAGAAAGGCTATACACGGCGGCCAGTATTAATGGTTGAGGAAGAAACCGGGAAATCTCCGGAATGAACCATCGACCCACGAGAAGCTACTGGCAAGCTTTCTCACATATCCGCATTCGCGGAATCTTAGATTCGAACCCACGCAGACAGAGGTATGATGGCGGTGATCCGTAACTGATAGCGCATTTAACCACTTAGCCACTCGAGGCCCTTATGCATGCTTGAATTGTGAGTTTGGAGAAATGATTGAAGTATGTAAGATTAGTTACGATAGATGTGTGAATATATCAGAGCATGGATATTTGAATATTTGTATATTTATATGAGTTGTAATGTAAGAGATACTTATGATTATTGTGATATTGTCAGTATAATGGTATTATGAGTATGTACTGATTTGAAGCAAATTATTGTTATATGTATACGAGTAGTTGATACCATGCTTTTATTATGTTGTGTTTATTATGTTGTGTTTTACCATACAAAAACGTATGCGTATTTCGGTGTTAATGAATGCGTGACTGGTGGTGAAATTTGATAGCCGTTATCTGATGATAGGCTGTGTGTAGTGTGAGATGTGAGCGTTGAGGAAAGTATTGTAATATCATTGTGTTTTCAGAGGAAATTTTCGGGAGACAGATCTTCTGGTTCAAGTTTAGTAGTCCCGAACCTCTAATAGGGAGACAGAAGTGATACTGGCAGAGCAGTCGAAGTCAAGAAAGTGTAGTCGACATAGAGAAGGTGGGTAGAAGATGGTGAAGGAGAAAAATCAGTCTGAAATACGAAATATAGGATGAGGAGAAAGATTGTAGAATAGAGGTGCCGAGGAGGAGTAATAGTAGAAGGAACTAGAAGAATCCAGGGTAGAAAAGAAGGAATTAGGAGATAGAGAAAAATACACAGATGAGTAGAACACAAGGAAAGGTGGAAATATTTCACACTAAGAATCCAGTGATGCGATAGGCAATTAAAGGGTCGAGCGGAAGAAGTGTACTTTGGAAATTGGAATTATTTGTCCATTTAGTTGTTATTAAATCGTTATTATTGAACTTCATCCTTTGTTATATTCAATATTTAACCGTCGGTTTTGCTGACTGGGTGCTCGGAGCTTTACATATAACTTTCACGAATTCGGATTTTATCCAAAATCGAGCTTGGGTGGGACATCTATAATAATTTAACTAAAATATTGGAAGCACCCTACCCCGATTCCCTAAAACCAACACTTCACAGTGGCTTCACAGTTTCCCTAAAATTTCTCATCGTCTAATTATTCAGAAGTTTTCCAAAAATTAAAAGCTCAAAAATCAAAAAGAAAAGATACGGTTTAAATTCACATCGGAAAAATCAGAAAGTTATAATCAACCGTTCTCATTGTTGGAGCTTATTTACTCTTTAAAAAAGACCCATGCTACATCCGCTGTGCCTGACGATATACATTACCAGTTTTTTTTTAAAACACTTTCCAAAATCATCATTAACAGTTCTTCTGGAAATCTTGAATAATTTATGTATTACTGAAAAGTAGCAACATTAATACCAATTAGCAAACCAGGTAAAGATAGCGCAGATCCTACCAACTATAGACCCATATCAATGACGAGTTGCGTGTACAGAACAATGGAACGAATGATCTATTCTCGCTTGTATGGTATTTGGAAACCAACAATTTAATATCTCATTTCCAAAGTGGCTTTCGTATTGGTCGTATTACCAATGAGCATCAGGTTAGACTGGAAACATTTATTCGCGATTTTCTTTGACTTGGAAAAGGCCTATGACACGACATGAAAGTACGGGATACTAAATGTCTGCACGATCTGGGTCTAAAAGGCCGTTTGCACTCTTTCATATCAAACTTGCTCTCATACAGAATTCAAGGTACGAGTGGGCTCCTTCCTCTCTGATATGCACAAGGAAGAGATTGGTGTGTCCCAGGGCAGTATTTTATCTGTGACACTTTTCAACATTACAATCAATAGCATTTCCAAGTATTTGGCTCCTGGTGCGGATTGCAACTTATACACTGACGACTTTCTAATATGTTCTCAATCAATGCACATGCATACAATTGAGAGATAACTACAGTAACAAATCAACAAGTTTCAAAATTGGGTCAATGCTAACGATTTCAAATTCTCCAAATCAACAGCAGTATGCATGTATTAATGTTAGTTACGAAGACATCATAATGAACCTGAATTCACTCTGGATGGAACACATATTCCAGTTGTTGAGGAAACAAAGTATTTAGGTATTATATTCGACAGAAAACTGACTTTATTCCACACCTAAATAACCTGAAAGGTAAATCTTTGAAATCTGTAGATCTACTTAAAGTAGTAGCGCACACTGACTGGAGTGCTGATAAAAAAGTTATGCTCAGTTTATATAGAACGTTTATTCGCTCCAAACTCGACTATGGTTGCGTTGTTTATGGTTCAGCTAGGAAGTCCTATTTGAAGATGCTTGACCCAATTCATCATCGGGGAATATGAGTCGCTATAGGAGCATTTAAGACATCTCCTTGTGAAAACGTTCTCGTTGAAGTGAACGAACCACCGTTATCACATCGTAGAGAACTACTTTCTACACATAATGCTCTCAAATTAAGATCATACCCTCTGAACCCTGCTTTCCCGGCTGTATTTCAAACTAAATACAAACTTTTATACGAAAAAAAAAACCAAACGTTACACCTACCTTTGGCATTAGAATACCATCCACCCTTGACAGTACCAGAATTGATCTTTCAAAAATTTAGAAAACGTCCGCCTCCGAAACACCTCCCTGGCTACTGAAGCAACTAAAAGTACTTTTTACGTTACACGATGGAAATAAATCGGAGACAAATTTTTCCATCTTCCGCATCTCTTACCAAAAACTACACAAGAATTTTTGATGATGGATCAAAAAATGGGGGAATGGCTGCTGCAGCCCTCGTTTGTGGAAAACACACAAGAAAAGATCGTTTACCAAATGGTACATAAAGTCTTTCAGCCGAAATCAGAGCAATATACCTTGCTTTGTCTTATACTGGAAACAAATATATATTTAAACAGCACCATATTCTCCGATTCACTATCAGTACTTCAGTCACAATATAATAGAAAACTGGAGAACCTATCATTAGCCAGTATTCTAATCAAACATACTAAGCTGAGTACCTCCCATTATATAGTATACTGTTGTTTACCTAGCCATATTGGCATAACAGGTAATGAAAAAGCATATCGCGCTGGTAAAATGGCCCTATCACTAGAACCAACTGATGTTAAAATGCCGTACACTGATTTTAAACTTAGTATCAAAGAAACTTTATGTCAGAAATGGCAGGCATCATGGAATGATGCAGTGAGTAACAAATTTCATGCCATTTGGCCAATCCTACGAAAATATACTCCTGCCTACAGTACCAAACGTAGGGAGTATGTAGACATTGCAAGAATTCGAATCGGTCATAGTTATATAACCCACTCCCACAAATCAAAAAGCGAAGCCCCACCAAAGTGCGTTCTTGCGATGAACCATTCCCATTCACTGTTAAGCACCTAGGCATGACATGACATGACATGAATGAACTTTTTGATGCAGTCTGCATGACTCATATTATAGAATTTCTGAAAGAAGTAAACATTTTTTCTAAGCTGTAACTTTTATACCATCACCTTGAGCATTTTTATGTAGTGTATATACCATATGACGAGCCTATCTCTTAAAATAAGTAACAGAAATGAGTGAAGACAACAAGCTTAGTAAAATTTAACAAATAATTTATTTCCTCAGAATACAAAAAGAAACATGCGAATGAAATTGAAAAATAATACAAGAATTAAAAATGTAGGTCCTAATAATAAAAGTCCTGAAAGCAACTGAGTTCGAGGCCAGATGAAATCCGAAATTGAAGACAAAGACATCTGTAATATACTACGAAGTGCGGATGTGTCAACCTTCTCTTGTTGAATCACAGAAAATATTATTCCAGTCATGAATTCAGTAGAAAATTAAACTAATGTCTTGATATAAATATTATGTCAGAGCACTTTTGTATTTCCAGGGAAAATAATCACTTGAATTCAATAATTTGAAGAAAGAAAATTCAGCCAAAACTGGTCACAAAGTAGTTCAAGTTGACGTGTCAAGTTTATTGAACCCAACTGAATAGGCATTTAGAATAAAAAACACGTCAGTTATACGACTGATTAAGACGCAAAACTTTCCCGGATGAGGGTCATAAGTTCACTCGTCTGGAAAAAATAGAGGGTTGTTACCAATTGACATATGATTAAAATCACGTAGTTCAGCTATGACATTGACTCAATGATTCTTACACCGATTTCGGAACAACGTCAGCAATTAGATACAGTGTTTCTATTATTAGTTGTTTATATTAATGAAATAAAAAAGTCAATCAGGTCAAACAGAGCTGAACTGAATTCTGGACAAGGTCGTGTCCAGTAAACAATGTTTCATTACAATGGCATGTATTGAAATAAAAAAAAATTAAGACTAACAAACAATTAATTTAAATTTACATATCCCTTATTTCCAATAACTTTATATCTGTGTTTTTAACAAAGACTAGTTGCATTCCTCGTTGATCGGTAATTTTTATATATTACGCTTTCCATCTGATCGTTTTACTTTCAACTATTTGGTTTTGATATCGTTGGTCTATATGAAACCTTTTATCATTTTAAAATGATCATACTTATAACATTTTGTATGGCGCTGAATAGCCTAACAGCGCTGGTGTGCTGTAAAAAAACAATCAATCTGCGGACTACTCCTCGCGAGATTAAAGTCAAAATACTTGCTATATCTATTAGGAGAAAGGACATTGGGCTACGTAATGTTCACAACGTCAAAATAAATGAAAGACAGGAGACAAGAAGCGATTAAGGTAAATATATATTATTATTGTCAAGAACAGAGACATTAGTTGTCAACGTGTCCTGAGAGAAAAAAAGCGGAAGTAGCGCAAGGGAGAGGAGGAAGATAAGAGGTTTTCTGAAACAGAAGAACCCATCCCTCTCAAGAAATGCACGAATTTAAGTCCCTTAGAAGAAAAAACATGCCATTGGAAAAACCCAAACTATGAGCCAAACTTTGGAACAAGCAAAAAAAAATGTGATGTGTTGCAAACTTTTTATTGTGATGCAAAAATCAGCATATATAAAAGAAACAGTACATATTTCTTTGTCTTAATTTCTATACCTTGGATAATTAATTGATTTAACATGCGCTCACACATGCAAACCTTTCAGTCATTGGTAAAATACATTTTGAATAGCGTGTTTTGAGTGTTGGTTAGTTTAGGTCGTGGTTTTGGATATTATGTTTGTGTGGTTTCATCCCTTTTATTATATCGTACCCTTTCTTCTGATGACAGGCATTGATTCTTAGACACTACACAATACGTTTGTATGGTCTAATAGTATATGTCAAGGGTGCACAATACGTCGATCGCGAAGGTAGTGTGAATAGATCGCGTAGCATTATAAAATAGACGTCAGCCTATATATATATCTATATATATCTATATATATATATATATATATATATATATATATATATATATATATATATATATATATATATATATATATATATATATATAATTTTGGCTTGGTCATTTTATATGTAGCTCCCATGCTGATATATGTGTATGTAGGATTGTGTGTGGGAGTTATTTCATCCTTGCTTCTTTCGTCTGATAGTAAGTGTGTGCACGTTAGACAACGCACAAGGTGTTTTGGATAGCGTGTATAAGGTTAGGATATAGCTATTACCCACGCTATATTTTAGTAGATCTCTATATAATTTCAACTCTTTGAAGCAATCACTTTCGTGGTAGATTGTATTTCTATAAATACGATTGTCCCTAAAATATCATTCAGATATTAAACCTACATATAATTTTATCATAGGAATTCCAATACGTAGCTATAGTGGCGCATTTGCGGTAAAGTCTAATAAGGTTATTATGTATCCTCAGCTGAGGTCAGCTACTTGTTAATATGGCTAAAATTAGATCTCTACTGTCCAGCGTGAAGATCTAATGGCGACTGCTACAGTGTCATGTTCTGGTGATCTTTGAAAAGCAGCTTTTACAAGAGTAAAAGAGTATCAAATTGTGCGGCACACACTGATTCTTCGGCCATACTGCTTGTAGTGTTCTAGAAGCAGTGCTATACGGTAATATAGACTTTTCCACCACTGAATCAGCATCTTTGAGATCTGAGATAAGGCTACAGATAGGGTGCTAGATGCCTTGTATGCCTTGGAATAAACGTATTTGTAGAAACAGTTCTTTTCCTCTCTTAATTACAAAACTCAAACACTACGACGGCGACAAGGATATAGCTGCAAAATGATGAGGATAACAATGGAATAATAATGAAAGTTGTGTCATTCTACTCAGAGAATTATTACCGATCTGCTACCGTGTTGTACACTTAGAGTGAAAGTCTATATCTTTGGTAATGGCAGCAACTTAGCAAATTTTCCCATCATTCTCAGTCCATGAAAATGTGGTAATGGCAGCAACTTAACTAATTTTCCCACCATTCTCAGTCCATGAAAATGTACCTGATGTTTAGTGAAAGAAGTGGGTGAAACGATTTAATAACATTCTGATCGGAATGTACATTAGAGACACAAAACGTCGACGTGCATTGATTTTACACTATGCAGGAGAGGAAGTAAACGACATTTTTGAAACACTATAAGAGACAGGAGAAGATTATCCAACAGCTGTAGAAAAGTTGACATTTTGTTTCCGATCCTGTGACTACTGTTATGTATATCTGATTAAATTGCTTGTGTGTAAGGTTTTATTTTGTTTTCATTGTATTTAATTGCAATGAATATTTTTCTCGTGTTCAGGATTATATTTTTAGTAGTGAGATATTTTTTTTTAGCACAAGGCTGTTTACTTAAGACGAAATAGTAATACGTGCGAATTATCATTGAGTGCGTCTTACCTTGGTAACTAATCAACAGGAAGTTAAATATTTGGTCAACATCACAGACATTCTTCTTTGCGTGATCACTGTCTGTAAACAGTCTTTTTATGCTTAGTTTATGAGTCGGTATATATTGGACGATGTGACAAAACTAGCTTAGTAAGAGACCAAATGACCAATCTTGCGAGACGTGAAATAGGGTTTCGAAGAATTAAATACGTATTCTAATATGTTATATGGCAGAGTCATTCAAAACCTCGAAAGAACAAGGTGCTGCTTTTAAAATTTGTTGCCAGAATATTTTATTCTTCTTCCGATTTTTGAATTCTATAATTTATTCTCCAAGAGACTCAAAAAGTTGATTTTCTTATAAAAAACAGTCTGAAAGAAATTCAAGGAAATTAATTATGGAATTATTCGGAGCAAAGACTCTGATTCAAGTGAGGAATTATTGTTATTCGAACATTGGACTACAGCTGACGTCATTCACCCTCCATACGTACCGACGAGAGGTACGTCGTCAGGAATCGAACCTGGATTCTTATAGGACTATTTAGTAATAAGACTTGTGTTTTTATTCTTATAATCATATTTGTATTATATTCATAAACTGAAAAGTCCCATTTACCCATTTTTACATTGTTGTCTAGGGAAATAAATTGTTTTGTTAAAATTTGCAAAGCTCGTTGGCATTCACTCTTTTCTTTGTTACTGAGTACGAGCACCTTTCACATAACAAAAAAAATTGTAGGGCTCGTCAGAGATTTACGAATTGTGGTTAAATATTTCAGATATTCTTTTTGAAATTTAAATTCCCCTAGTTTCTAAATCCCAAGTACTGTTTTACATTTTTAATTGAAATCTTAAGTGAAAACAACAGGCTTTCCTTTACAATGTCATCAAAAGTGGAAACCGTTCTTTCTAATCCAACTGAACAGCAGTTGGATAATCTTAAGAAAGATGAGTTGCTTGAACTTGCCAGAAAGTACGATCTTTCTGAAGCAAAATCTTCCTTAACGAAAAGAGAAATTAAAAATATTTTGATCCAATATTTGGTGCGGAGAAGTGTTTTCGATAAAAGTGTTTCGGCATCAGTTAGTAATTCTATGACAGACGCTGACGTTAAAGCAATGGAAATAAAAAGAAATTCAAAACGAAAGGAGAGTTAAGTAAGCTTGAAGTTTAGAAAAAAGAGAAACAAATGCAGTTGCAAGAGAAACAATTGCATTTATGATTTGGGAAAGAGGAGAGATAGACAAGAGAGAGAAAGAGAAAGATAAAAAATTACAATTTGAGAGAGAGAGAGAGAGAGAGAGAGAGAGAGAGAGAGAGAGAGAGAGAGAGAGAGAGAGAGAGAGAGAGAGAGAGAGAGAGAGAGAGAGAGAGAGAGAGAGAGATTCAAAAAGAGAAGGATGAAAGGGAATTTCAACCTAGAATGAAAAAATTAGAGCTGGATGAAAGGTGGAAAGCACGATTCCACTTTACATACAGATTCAAAATTTCACATCACAAAAATATCACTAGTCCCCCCTGTTAGTGAAAAGGAAGTAGATATATATTTTGTTTATTTTGAAAAAGTTGCTGAAAATTTGAAATGGCCAAGGTATCATTGTACTCAATTTTTGCAATGTGTACTTTTCGGCACAGCGCAATATATCTATGCATCAGTACAACAGAGTTCGGATTATGATTTGCTTAAAGAGTCATATTAAGGGGTTATGCGTTAGTCCTTGAGGCTTATCGGCAAACATTATTGCAGCCGATGAGTACTCCTTGACTCATAAAGTTTTTGTTGTAAGCAAAACATTTTCTCAGCAGTCTACTATTACAAAGATATTTCAGTCCAATACGACTCTCAGTAAAAATCAATATTGCACAAATTCTAAAAATCAAGCCTCTGAGAGACTTCATTCAAAATCCTTGTCTCTGCCTACGCAAAATCCTTGTCTCTGCCTACGTGTACCTATTGCACAAAAGGATACGTCATTTCCATTTGCTTCAAATCGAAATATAGGCATACAAAATCAAGATATACCTATCCAAAATGCTCTGATTTCTAAAATGTCAAGGTCACGGTCATGCATTGAGAGCAATACAGTTGTTGGTTCTAATAACCTCAGTCTGATTTTTTTTATGGAGAATTATGAACCATTTATGTTGAATGGTTCTATGTCAATTTTGGGTGATTTAGCCAATCCTACCCTATTAAAATTTTAAGAGATACAGGAGTCTTGTATTGTCAGATGTTTTGCGTTCTTCTGAGAAGTCCTGTTCTAATGAGAGTGTTCTCATTCAGTGAGTAGAGTGTGGTAATGTTCCTTTCCATTATGTAAATTCATCATCAGATTTAGGACCTGTGACCGGTCGGCATAGTGTATAACCTACCCGTTGAAGGCATTCATTTGTTGCTAGACAACAACCTAGCTGGAGAGAAGGTTGTGTTTAATCCACTTGTAACTGACAAGCCTTCTTTTTTATCAAAAATTTAATCCAATTGAAAAAGAATACCTGATCTTTATCCAGCTTGTGCAACTACAACTATCAAAGAAAGCTCTTGAGAATGATTTTCATTCCTTTATCTGATACATGCATTGGGCAGGTTTTTGATGAGGTCAGTTTCCCTTCTAAATTGGAACAATCGGGTGGTATTGATCATAGTGATCCTCTTTTAAATACTCATTCTCTTTTATCTAATCAGGGTGATACACGACAATCACTTGTCGTCGAACAGGAAAAATATCCTGAGATCTCCTGTTTTTTTCAGATGGCATTTAGTGAATCTGAAGCAACTGAAGTACCTGTCTGTTACTTCATTAAAAATGGAATTTTTATGAGAAATGGAGACCTCCCTAGGTACCTGATAATGACGAGTGGTCACTGAACTATCAGATTGTACTTCCAAAACCTTACAGACAGGAAATACTTAGTTTGGCTCATGAAACTCCTCTGGTTGGTTATTTAGGGATAAATAAAACTTATAGCAAGTTCTTAACTCACTTCTATTGGGCAAAAATCAAAAGTGATGTTTGCAAATTTTGTTGATTTTGTCTTACTTATCAAATGGCTAACCGGTCCGGTGGCCTAGTGGTTAGAGCGTCCGCCTCGGATGCAGGAGGTCGTTGGTTCGATTCCCGGTCGAGTCATATCCAAGACTTACAAATATGGTACTAACACATGCCTCGCATGACGCTCAGCATTAAGAGGTTAGTGTTTGCACTGGTCGGCCTGGTGTAAGGACAATGTGACTGTGTCTGTGTCTGTGGCATGATGCCCCAGTGCTAGACATCACTATAAACTGCCATATTGCCGATATCGTAGCGATATGCCTGAACAATTGTTAAAGCTACGTTAAAAATCATAATCACATCACACTTGTCAAATGGCAGGAAAACCCAATCAAAAGATACTTAAGGCTCATCTACAACCAATTCCTGTTTTTGACAAACCGTTTAGCGAATTATGGTAGATTGTGTTGTTCCCGTAGCTAAGACCAAGTCGATCAACCAATATTTGTTGACCATTATGTGTGCGTCAACAAGATTCCCAGATGCAATTCCTTTCAGGAATATGAAAACCAAAACTAATGTGAAAGCTTTAATAAAGTTTTTTAAATATTCAATTTGACCTTCCCAAATCTGTCCAATCGAATCAAGGGTCAAATTTCATGTCTGGAATTTTTCCGCAAGCTGTGCACGAATTGGGCATTAAGCAATTTAAATCCTATGCCTATCATCCTGAGAACCAAGGGGCCTTAGAAAGATTTCATCAGACGTTAATGAACATGATTCGATCTTATTGCTTTGATACTAGCAAAGATTGGGATGAAGGCATTCATTTACTTTTATTTCCTGTAAGGGAGTCAGTTCAGGAATTTTTAGGATTCAGTCCCTTTGAAATACTGTGCGTGGACCTTTGAAATTGTTATAAGAGAAACTTATTCTTGACTATGTTTCTTGACTGTAAGTACAAATTGTCAAAGGCTTGTGAGGTTACAGGAGCAAATCTGCGCTCTACTCAATCAAGAATGAAATCAAGATATGACCAAAACTCAAGGAATATGAATTTTCAGCCTGTTGATAGAGTTCTAGCACTCTTGCGCATTCCACAAAATCCTCTTCAGGCCAAGTAATACAAGGTTGAAAAGAAAGTAAATGATTTAAATTGCATCATCAATACTTGTGGTAGGCGAAAACAAAAACAACTTTGCCACATTAACATGTTAAAGGAGTATATTGAAAGAGATAGCCCAGTAAATCATACAATTAGTTTAGCGGTATCTGTCCTACAAACTTCGGATTTATGCGAAGAAATTCAGTTGGACACTGTTGAACTTGAAACAACAAATCTTCGAAATTCGGAAATTATGAAAGATCTGGGGAACAAGTGCACGTTTATTTGCATCAAATTGATCGTCATCACACGATGTCGAGGTCACAAGGAGCTGGACATCACTGTCTCTATCCACGAGTTTTCTTTGCATCGCATCAATAGGCGACAATGGCTACTATAGTAGCCAACGAACAAGCTGTGGTAAAGGCGTATCGATTAAAGAGGCACGCGTATCGATTAAAGAGGCACGCGTATCGCTGCCTGCAGCTATGATAATAATTTAAAATAATTCCAGTTAGCATTCTCTATTTGCCTGTCGCGACGCATAATGATTATTACTTTGTAAGAAACTGTTGCCAATTAACGATTGCTATTAAAATCGGATGAAAACAATGTAGTGGTACTTGTTGTTATTATTAAAAAAGCTGCGAACTTATTTAAAGGTATTGTTGTGCTCATTATTGTTATTATTATTCGTATTGCTAAATCTTTTATGGGATTTTAATACATTCAACTTTAAGCTTATTAGATATAACTTGGGGAGATACATGTGTACGATGTAAACGCGAGTTTAGTTGTCAATGGTGACTAATAATGTCCAAGCCTGAATAGAGTTGCAGTTATGTAGATTTTTAATAATCTCAGGTTTTCAAATTACTACAAACAGAGGAAGTTAGTCAAAACCGTCATTATTTGATTTTAATAAAATAAAAATAGCGGGATGAATGCTGACCTTGGTCAAAACTTTATTTATCGAAGATCAAACAGATTGAGTGCTTCAGATGGCATAAATTTGGACACAAAAAGACTGTCAATCAATGTATTATAAATATATGCACTAGGAAGCTTGCAAAGAAGAGAATGCCAGTGCTTCACTTATAACAAATCTAATCGTACCTAGTGATGCTCTTTACTAAAGTATTCAATGGACACTATTGTAAATGTAAATGTTAACTGATTCTAAGGGTCCGTATGTAACTGAACTTGCTAATATAAATGAAGCCTCGAGGGTGTGGACTGCCGTATTAATGGATATAGTCTCTAAGCATACACCACTGTAAGTAAAGAATCCAACATAATTGGCTTACTACTGAAACTGGACGCTATGAAAACACGAGACCAATTTAAGGCTATGAGACACCATGTACAATATAAATTATGGAAATATAAAATAATAAGTATGATTAAGAAAGCTAATACAATTTATTATCAATCATTACGTGAAAACAAACAAGAGCTTTAAAAACTCGATTTGAAAATTTTTCAATGAACTCGCTAAAGGAACACACAAAGATCAGATAAATAAAATTCACTCACTTCTGGTAAATGACCCCATAGTCAGTGATGATAATGACATTGCAAATATTTTCAATAAATTTTTCACCAACATTGACACAAAGTTAAAAGAACCAGTGATGGAAAACAACTATAAGGTCTCACTGGATAGTTTCGTATTTTGACACCCCCCCCTAATTTTTAAGGTAGAAGGCATGAGCCTGATTATCACAACCTTAGCATTTATAAACTCACACATAAGCTAAATCTGTAATGTGGTTTACATTTACTTTGAGTTAGGCTTGTAAATGGGTTGCCTTGTTGGTGACTGCCTGTCACAGTTAGACCAGCACTGGAGATCAAATGCGTAACTTAGTCTGCAAATGTGCATCCGACTTGGCTTACGTATTTACATGTGTCTGCTTCAGAGGTAAATATCTAAAAATCTACATGGTTGAGGGGTGATGAAAAGTATGTTAATTTGTTATAGTACTAGTGAACTTTCAAGATCAATAAGGTACATACTGACTCTGTGAGCCTGCTTCTCACAGGAACAGGTTGAAAATAGCTCTTTTCTGTCAAAAATGAATGTAAAAAAGAGGGGTTGGTGGTAGTATAGGTTCAGTATCAAAACCGCCAATTGCATAAGGAATTAACCTTAATACCTTAGTCAGAATCTTACAAGCATCCTTTCAACAAAAATCATTAGTTAGTTTTTATTTGTATCTTTATTGTAAAATTATGATCATTTTTCTGCAATTGGTCATTGTCGAATGAAAATTTGGCAAAACAACTGTCCGGTGAGACCTAATGAGCTGAAACAGTTCTGCAGCACCATAAAGAGGCATGTTTTTTTTTGTATCCCACCAGCATCAAAATTTTGTTAAAAGATGTCTCAGTGAACTTGATACTAACAAAGCTACATGACTTGATCTGATTGGCCCACGAGTCTTTAAATCTTTTAATCTTGTGGTGGATCATAAAATCCTCTTGAAGAAACTGAAAATCTACATGTGATAAAATCAGTTAGATGGTTTACTTCATAGGTAAGTGAGAGAACGCGACATGTTTATATAAATAATGTTCTGTCTGAACCTGGAACAATTAGATGTGGAGTACCACAAGGCTCAATTCTATTTATTTTATTTATTATTGACCTAACTCTTGTACTAAGAGATCATCTACAGATCTCTATGCAAATGGCACAACATTATCAGACATTAAAAACACAAAGCATGAACTTCAAATTTCTTTACAGAATGCCCTAAACAAACTAGACAACTGGTAAAACTAAAATATTACTTATCTCAACACGGCAGAAAAGGACAAAACGTGATAGCGATGAACTATGTCTGACACGGAAGGATAGAAATTTGCAAATAGTCTGTCATGATAGACTACGTGGTGTTTTAGTAGACAATAACATATCATGAAATGAACATATCAAACATATTAGTAAAAAAAAGGTCAAATTCAAGTTTATGGCTTCTCAATGGGATAAGACACTTTCTCCCTGAAAGGCACAGAAAACTTATTTTATAACAGTTAGACACAACCCTATTTAGACTACTCTAATACAATATGGCGTAATTCAAATTATTAAAACTTAGCAAAGCTGGCACATCTCCAATAAAAGATCATTTGGGCTAATATCAATCCAGAAAGATAGCAAGGACAATTTAATTAATAAGTTTAAAATATTACCTATTAAAGACAGAATCTGCTTGAGAAATGCTAATTTCATGTACAGGATATCCAATAATAGTGCTCTTGAATATTTACAATCACTATTCCA
This sequence comes from Potamilus streckersoni, assembly GCA_016746295.1. Classification (NCBI taxonomy): domain Eukaryota; kingdom Metazoa; phylum Mollusca; class Bivalvia; order Unionida; family Unionidae; genus Potamilus; species Potamilus streckersoni. Next base: position 1,903,463 of record JAEAOA010000531.1, read on the forward strand.
GCATAGGCTTACTGGCAATACTCCCCACATGCGATGCATATCTACCAAGCAGTATAAAATTCCCAAACCAAATAAGGAATTATTTAAAAAGTTTCCAATAATCTGGAACTTTGCTCTGGAATAGTATTCCAGTTGAGATTAGACATGCCTACTTACGTATTTCCTTTTTTCCAAACCCAGTATATACAGTGGCTTTAGAGATGCAGCAAAAATAAGTAAATTTCTTTGTATGAGGGCCTCAAGATAGAGCAGTTCTTAGCTAATTGTGTTAACCTCTTCAAAAAAGTTAAATAAAATAGAGCGGGGGAGGGCACGTTATTAAATACCTTTTTCTTCTTTTTAAACTGTTCTTCTCTAGTTAATTTAAGATTAGACAGCCAAATTGATGAACCTAGCATGCAGATTATTTATCGGTCAAATAATTCTGATAATTTTAGTTCATCTAAGATTAGCTGGTGATTGAAACATCAACCCTTTTTATATACTTGATCTACCACATGTAGAAAATGTAACACGCTCATAACCGACATCTGTCAAATCTCAGCACCCTCTAAACGATATACTCTTGTTGTCTCATAACCGAATTACATTCCAGATAAAATATCCAGCCGTGACTGAACATACGTAACCAAAGTAAAAGTCATAACCAAATTAAACATTTTTCTCAAGAAAAAATAATTATTTGTACTTAGCACACTAAATATCGCGAGACTAAAATGAAAATTTTAAAAGCGCTCTATTCTTCTTCTTCTTCTTCTTCTTCTTCTTCTTCTTCTTCTTCTTCTTCTTCTTCTTCTTCTTCTTCTTCTTCTTCTTCTTATTATTATTATTATTATTATTATTATTATTATTATTATTATTATTATTATTATTATTATTATTATTATTATTATTATTTACATTTCATATGACACGTCCGTCTTTCTATTTGCGAACGAATATTCAGTACTAAACATAATCAAACCAAATCACTTACAGAAGAAATCAAACATCCAACCGCTGCCATCCTAAATTTATTTCCTGTAACAATCCTAGAGTTTTACAAGGACAACAGACTGTTAAGGTCATTCAATCTGCTTTTATGTAAGCTAATATACCACCTTTTTTTAAAAAAAAGAAAATTATTTAAACAACTAGGGGGACGAGAATAATACTAGTTTATTATCACAACAACAGCAACTACTACTACTACTGCTATCGAATGCGTGTTTTTAATTTAAACTTAAGATTGATTGCTGAAGTACTTTTATCTGTTTCTTCCACAAAATAATGAATTTAGTCAAAGGCATACATTCAAGGAAATCTCCGTTCGTAATTATTCTCCTCTCAAAGTGATATGTTAGTACTGTAGGTCCCTTATAACTAATAAACCTATTTATTCATGCAGTATTTATTTATTTGCCAACTTATTTGTTGCTGCCTTGAGTTTTTGAAGATTCTGACAAATGTTTACAAGATTATTCATTTGTTTTTATGCATATTAGGAAAATGTGATCCTTCGGTCCTTTCCTTTCTTGATCCGTCTGTCTATTTATCGTATATGAATCGGCTTATCTGTCTAGTAGTGACTATGTATCTGTGATGTGTCGAATTTTGAAAACTCTTAGAAGCTTTGGTTAAAGGAATTGTATCAAAGTCAACTTAATTAAAGTAGAAAGGGCTAGAGATAGATGATTATTTCCATTTCATCTCTGAAAGTCAAAAGGGAATTCGTTCTAGCCGACGTAACATGACCGAGTCAGATGCTATGGTACAAGAGAATGACATAAGACCTTTTCCAAAAATCGGCAGGGTAAAGGCGGCAGCTGGCTATAGATGATTGTTCAAAGTAAATGATTAATTAAGGCATGATTAATTGTTTAGTTTTTTGTCAATCCAAAAATTCTACGAACAGGTTTAGGAAACAGTCTATTCCGATTGGTTAATATGGATTTATGAGCGTAACTCTGTAAGAAATTAAAGGTTTTACTTTAGGAAAATTCAGGAGTCCTGAATCTTTTGCGAGGAAAGCTAGTCGAGACTCCTGGAGATCGTGTGAGACGTTATCTCGTGATTTGGCAGTAAAGCGGGAGAGTTTGTCTCAGCAAGTAGGCAAACTCTACATTTTGAATTCGTAAAAAGTACGTCTTCATTATTGAGTAAGGGGCCAGATAGTTGTCTCAGTTAGGAGACAGACTATACGTGAGATTCGTGGAAACGAATAAAGAAACGGCAAAAGGTACGCAATCTTAATTTCCCGATTTTAATATGTTATTTCATTTGTTGATCTATTTCAAATGTATTCTTGATATGATGTATGTATGTATGATTTCATTTTGCAGGATTTTAGTGAAATGCTAGTCATGACATTTTATTCTTTGATTTCCTAATTATCAATTCATTTGGAAAATTGGCAAGATTGAATGTAATTAAAATTTCATTAGATTAGTTGAAAAGATTGCATGTAATTGAATTTTTAATACATAGGAGTGATTAGGAATTTTCATGAATGATTTAAGGAATGATGAGTAATATTTCATAGTTTTATGGATTAACTCTGTCTAAAATGAGTATGACCTAACATTACATGTATATTCATATACTAGTTTGTAATATTTATTGATCACTTAAGTGTATATCTATATGCTAGTTTGTAATATCTAATTGGTCGAGTAAACTATTTTAGAATAGTTAGATCTGAGGGTCTAAGCATATGTAACTTAAGACTGCTAGATAGGTAGAGTCAGCAGTTGAGTGGGGGTTACATACGGTTTCATACGGCTGAGTTGAATTTAATTGACCATCCCTAGCGTGACCCGAATTAAGGTCAGGACAAGCATCGACCGTTTATGTAAACTTAACAGTTAGCTAACATTAGTTACTGCGGCAGAATTTATGCCTTTTGTTCTGAGCCGAATTAATGTAAAAGTACAGATATACCCGAGAATGTGACCTATTGTCTATTGCGATAAATTTTATTTATTGAAGGAAACAGCTTTCCTGGATTCACACGAGAAATTCCTGAACAATCATAGGACTAGAACAAATTCTACGCAGAAATCTAAGTCCAGAGACGATTGTTAAGTCAGAGTTCCACGGACAAGAGTCCAAGACGAGAAAGCTAGACAAAGATCGACAGAGCAGGGACGAACGGAAGTCTTGATGTCTGCATAAATTAGGTGATGAAGTCTCTCATCGTTGCACTCAAAGGTCACATCTTATTGGCAATGAGGATAGCAATTTAACGTTGAAAGTAATTTTACATTTAAAGAAATTTGTATTGTCTTTTTTATTTGAGTACATGTTAGTACCATTTTTTCCTTCTTTTGTAACTAAGTCATTGATTTTTTTCATTTTAAATTCTGTTGATAAACTGATTAAATTTTTTATTTGTTCATTGAAAGGGGGCTCGTCGTGTTTATTTCTTCAATATACTTGTTCAGTGATCTGCATTCTTCTTTCTATCTATTCACACTGGGTAAATCACACCGCGGAGGTCATTCCCTAGCAACGAACCATAGTGAAAGAGGTTGGTGTGTTTTTTGCACGCCGCCAATTTGTCACAGTATCATGTTTGAGAAAATTTACTTCTAAGACGATGATAAAATCAATTCTTTATCACACTGATTAGTCCTTTTTGACGTTGCATTAAGTATTTTTTTTATATTCAAGTAAATAAAAGAGACTGTCGAAAGAAACACTTATCACAACTACGGTATGTTGAAAACAGTACATGTATGTAACAACTTAAATTCACTCCACTCGACAACTTCTAAACGTTATCCATAAATTGGCGATTGGACCACATGTAACTATTTTGACTCGTAGTCTTCATGCTTTAACATGTAAGTAAATTTTATTCATTTCATACATTTCTTTCTCAGTCTTTGTCGTAAAATAATGGATTAAATTGCTTAAACTTGCGCAATATTACTTCTTATCAGCAGGCGTACTCTTTTACATGCACACAAATTGTAGGCCTATATATGCAATTTTATCAAGGTCAGCAAGCAGTTTATTTAAAGATCAGAGAACTCATTTTGCAAATGACCTAGAAACTAAAGGAAAAAAAACAAACAACAAGAACTAAAGATGGATAGGCAGACAAGGAAAGAAGGAAGCAAATGCAATTAGTGAAAGTGAAATATATGTAGTCGGGCTTCTCCTGCTGGCTTGGATAGGATGATGTTTCAATTATACCATAAACGCCGCTCTTAATATAAATGAGTTTTATTTTAATCGATAGAAATTTCTGCAGTTAAAATCCGATCCTTCCTGTATTTTAATGTTCTAAACGGCTAAGGCTGTATTGACAAATCAAGATTTCTTTAGAAGAAAAAGAAGAAGAATTATGCAGCATGTGTTTGTGAATAATCAGTAACGGTCAATGTGTATTTTTACTTTATGTATTAGTTTAATGTATATTTGTATTTTTTCAAGGACGTCTATTTTATTGGTAGAGCATGTCTCTTATAATTTAGTACCGTTTAATTATTTATATTTTAAATTTGTATTAAATGTGCATGAAGATTGAAAGAAACAATTTATTTATCCATGCAGACATTTAATTTTTGTCTTACTATTTTGAAACTAATCTAATCAATTTATTATTTGAAGATTTACTACGTCTTCCCTAGTTTTCGTTTGTTGGTTGCTTCCTTTGGCACCCACCCTTTTTACATATATTGTTACTTCTGTTTCTCTCTCTCTCTCTTTATATATATATATATATATATATATATATATATATATATATATTCATCAACATATATATAGATATATACATCAACATATATGCTTACTGAAATTATAGTTTCAAAAGTAGACGATAATTTACAAAACTTACATACATACTTCAGAAAATGTGATCACCACTTTTTCCAACTAGGTTTAAATCCCAATAAGAAAGCCTCCTAGACTGCCATCAGTTAGGTGAAGCCTCGTATTTTGGAGATGATATCCATTTAGGTTTTTTTTTTACTGGTCTTTGCCGCTGTTTGATTATCCTTATTTCTTGTAAATCAGCGAGAAATGATTTGAACAAACGAATGCAGATGATGAGAGCTCGACTATGCGTATGGACGACCGCTCCAATGGCATAATAATTAGAGCGTCCGCCTCAGATGCTGGCGATCGCAGGTTCGAACCCCGACCGAGTCATATTAAAGGCTTATAAAATTGGTACTCACAGCTGCCTCTCCGGACGCTCAGCATGAAGAGGTAAGTGTTAGGACTGGTTGGCCAGGATAATGTGACTGGTTGGGACGTATATGAGGGATAGACTTTGAACAGTATTGGGAATGGAACAAAATATCACTGTTAATGTTTGTTTTTCTTCATAAATTCATTCTGTGAGAGTTTCAAAATCGTTTGTTTTGTCTACTTTAACAATGGCCAAAACAACAGATCTGAGAATTCTTTTAGATATAATAAGAAATACTATTCAAGCAAAATCAAAATTATTTAAAGGTAAGGTTTGAACAAAATGTTGATCTCCTTTCAACTGATCCCAATTTGCCAAAGTTAGTAAACATTTCCAATACGATATTTTTGTGTGCAAAGAGACACAACTTGTACAATTACATATTATCTCCGCCATTTAAAGACAAAGTGGCTGGACAAAATATTTAGTCATAATGAGCATGTTCAAAGGACTGTCTCCATATTTTTGTATTTAGGATGATTAATTGGTCTCCTATTTACAATTAAACGACCCATATTTGCATAACCCACACACCAAATATTATATTTCAAATTATTATGCAGTGAGACGAAAAATTATGTATGGTGTATAATGCAATAACGCGCTATCCGATTTGCTTTTCTTTATACGACTTTGCCACTTTAATGTTTTTTTTTATCCATACATCTTTCAAGTTTTTTGTAGAAAGTGTTTTAAAAAGCAATCTGAACATCTGTCTCCTCTTTACAATATAATGACCCACAATTACATAAAACGCAATCTGAATATCTGTCTCCTCTTTACAATAAAATGACCCACAATTACATAAAACGCAATCTGAATATCTGTCTCCTCTTTACAATAAAATGACCCACAATTACATACCGCAAACACCAAATATTATAATTTGAAATTATTATACAGTAAGACGAAATGATATAAACATGTACATATTGGATATGCTTTGTTTCAAATCACTTATAGAGTGAGCATTGGATTACAATTAGCACAAAATGATGACGTGGCACGAAGAACTATGATTTTTTGCCTTGTATTGCGTATAATGCAGTAAGGCGCGATCAGTTTTACTTTTGATTGTACAAAATTGAAATGAAAGAAATAGTGACGTCTTTATTCCATACAGCTTTCAAAACTTTTGTAGAAAATGTTCTCAAAAGCATCCTGAACATCTTGTTGCTGATCACCTTCCATACTCCAACATTTTTCTTTTTACATCAGATTTGCATTACACGATCAAAAGTAGTTATTCTCGCACACAAAGAACAAACAAAACTATAAAGTGTAAAGACAAAATAATAATTAATTACTCTAAATAGTAATATACAACATTTTTACTTCCCCTTAGCTACAATTCTCCACCTAGAGAGGACGCCAGCCACAATTATCCCACAAGACAAAGTACTTGTTTCGTGTTGAAAAATAAAACACTAAACTATGGATAGGAAATATTTTGATGAAACTACTAAAGACTAATTTACCGTTCAGCCTTATATCATCAATATGCGTGCATGACGTAATATACTGTGTCACTTTCAACACTCCTCTATTGTTTCAATTTAATTTGAAAATTCCCTTTAGTATAGGTAAAAAAGAATCAATGCTGGCTTCCTTACATCAGTCGACTTTATGAAAACAGAAACCGCCAACTTAAAAGAATCCAAAGGAACAAAACTTGGCTTCCTAATGTCGGTCGACTTGATAAGATAAAAAAAGCCCACTCACAAGATACCAAGGACAGTTTATAGGGTTGATTTGCTTTTCAATAAAATAACCGTTGTATTTGATATCCGGTCGATAAGTTCAAGGAAGGAGTTTATTGCTCGCTGTCAGTTGTGTTCATTCATCTCCCGGGCTTCTATTTGCTTGCCATATGTATCACATAACGGACATTTGCAGGGCAAAATGTATAATACAGAAAGGAGTGTGAACAGACCAATTTTGATGGAAATCTATTTTACAAAAGTAAAGCTTTCTACGAAAATGAAATCTCAGGGTCAATAACGCCAAACTAAAACCTTTAACCCTGACTCTGTTAGGCCATGAGATTTCTCTGATTGTATTAGCTCATTATGTTACTTTATCGATGATGATTGTATTTATGTGTTGGCCACTCACTGTTGGTCGTCCACTCTCCCTGCTGCTGTAATTAAACCATTATTATATCAATAATGATAGGAGAATCTCATACAGCTAGATTAGCTTGAAAACGACTATAGACATTTAAAAATAGCTACCCGTCCGTGATTCTGTCAAGCAACAACAACAATCTGGCAAGGTGTCTAAAGTGAAATTTGCAGAACAAATATTACCAAAGGTCTTCTACCCGCGTTAGAGAAAACCGCAGAAGTAACTGGAAAAATAGCAGAAAGAACAAAAAAAACCCCTAAATTATTTTAAAGAAAACCTTCAACTGAAATAGCTGCGGCTAAGCCTCAGTTACAAGAAGTACAACAAGTGCTTGTGAGTATTGATAAAATTTGTGAGGAGGTCGATGACGTAAGGAATCTTGTTACGTTAAAACCAAAAACAAAGCCACCAGCTCGATTCACTGAAGAGGGTCGTAAACTACTACGAGAGAAACCTATAGATGTTATTGCAATAAGATATCTACGTCGTGATGAATTATTAGATCCAAACTCTGCCAATGTTTAAGACAATTGGGTTCCTTTTGTATTTCGAAAGTGTAAAAATATATCCAGAATCACTGGTGAATACAAGGACAATTTGAGAAATTTGAAAGACAAGTCGAAGAGGCTAAAAAAGAGTGTCCTTTCCCGGATATATATCATCACCAGAAAAATCACTACACCTCGTATTGATAAAGAAGAAACAACTGGACGTGGTATTGGTATGGGTACCAGGGGACGTGGTCTTATTACTCCATGTCCTAATAACGTCCTTGCCAATGTTGAAAGACTAGAAATCTTGATTTGAGGAAACGAGCTGGTAATTATTTCCCATAAATCATTAATAAATCAGCTGATATTTGTGCGAAATTATTTACAGGAGGTATTATGGATATTAATGTTTATCGATCCATTATTGATAAAATCGTCAATGATTATCATAGTGATTAGGGGGATGCAGTTAGATCAATAGTAATAAAAAAAGATGATCAAACATATGCTCAACGTGGATATGTAATGGTCAGGGTGATAAATTTGAGATTACCAACCTATAGAGTGAACTACGGTGATGAACTCGGCGATGTTGTTCAGTGTTTATTTAAAAAGATAGCCCCAAAAGCGATGCGGATTGCAAAGCAAATGGGAATGAAAGCTATTTATGTTGTTCGTGAGAAAGTAATTGGTGCCATTGGTGATGTTGTCGGTAAAGCATTTTCAGCAATCAAGGAAAGAATAGCACGATTAATAAGAGGAAACCTCAGTCAGTAAAATTACCTAGCATGCAAGTATTGGTACAATAATAAATGTAGCCGCAAATAAAAAATTAGCGGCGATGGTTTCACCATCGACCTCGTCATTGGTTGATGAAAAATAACAAATATAGCAGGAAGTGATTTTCGTGTTAAACGATGACAAGCATAAAAAGGATGTTCAAACGCATATCTGACTCCTCATTTGATATGGACGTACCAGTTCTCAAACATGAATCGGTACGTGATTATCAGTATTATTCTTATGACGCACGTGTACCTGACGAGCGTGGAATAATTGAACTACAAGTTAAGGATACAGATATTATTTACCTGCTAAAGAATTCATCGAATTAGAAAACAGATTTTTAAAATTATATAATACATAGTGCGAAATTGGCGAGCGAGTTATTTTGTCAATAATGGTAATATGGCGTTATTTAAAAGTGCCCCATTTATGATTGATGGACGAGAGATTCAGATTTGTCATAACGACATTGACTTTGCAACAACGATACTTGATCTTGCAAGATACAACGATGGTTAATCAAGATCAGCTGGTCCATCAACGATATTTGCCAAAAACACAACTGATCAGCCAGAAAACAGAAATGTGAAACCAAATGCAGTTGGGCACACAGTTGTATCGATGGATAAAAATTTCAACTTAGGATATACATCATGCCGATAAATGCTGTGCGACAATGAAAGATTTTCATATGTGAATCCACTGTATCACATCTTTAGTTTCTGTAAATATGTTTGAAGGGTTATTTTTGGAGCCAAACACATAATTGTATTCGTGAGAAAAAAATACAGATGATGTTGCAATATGGTACGCTGAACGAGAATAATTCGTGATATTGCAAACAGTATGAAAAGTATTACA
>JAEAOA010000532.1:0-14896 GCA_016746295.1 Potamilus streckersoni
TGGCAACGATCACATCCAAGGATTATTTCATGACGTGACACAAATGGCTGAATCATGTTCAGATCGCTGTGAAGAGGGTGAAAAGTTAGGAACTTCAATGACATGGCCGATGCAAGTTTTTTTGTGGTTTCACGAACATTGGAAGTGTGATGAAATTCACAGCGAATAGTGTAATGGCCGAGGAACTGCATTTTGTAGCGGATACATCACCAGCGATGTGAAAAGTTTAAACAATCCGTTAATACACATTTTCCTATAGTCAATCATAACTCCGATGGAAATATATTATGTATGCTATCAACAAAATATATGAATAATACGTATGCTGTCGACTGAATTAGTAACTCTTCTACTGTCATTGGGCAACTCGTAGCTAATTTTCTTTTATTCTTATATCTTCAGTTAGAAATAGCGTGATACCAAATTAAAATATATCTGAATATGCTAATCTTGATTTTCATTTTTGTACAAAAAACAATAATTGTAGTTAATTTTATACTAACTCATCAAATTTAACATGAAGAGGAGAGACAAGAGTAGGGTGTGTCTATTGTGTTTTTCTTTATATTAAAAAAAATCGAGACCAAATCTGATCTCAATGCATACGGCAATTGTTCTCCCTTACGTTGAAATTCCTGCTTACTGATGCTTATTAGTTTTAAAATTCTTTTTTAAATTTTATTTTTGTTTCATTACGTTTCATTTTAATGATTATTTTCATTGTATTCGGTATTTTTGTTCGAAGTATTTATGTTTGTACAGATCGCAAAAGGGGTTACATAAGCAGTATATTTAGCTCACTGTGGTAAACAGTTGTGTAAACGTCTAGTGTGAACGATTTGCTATTTCCAAGTTCATTTCGACCCTAGTGTTAACAGGACTGTAAACAGCCTTTCTACTTTATATATTTTAAGTGTAATAATTTGGTACATATATATTTAGCAGGAAATTTAAAGTTGAATCCTTTACAACCGTGTCGTCGTTTTGTATTTTCTTTTGGCATGAAAAGATCCAGATTTCTAGATGATTATCTGTTTTGATTCCGTTGACGTGGTCTATCACTAAACAATTAGATACATGTCCGTTGAACGTTTCGTAAACAAATCTATGACGACGATAACCAACAAAATTTGTTTTAATTCCCCAAACAAATACAAACAAGTATTCTCTGTATGTAAATTAGCTAGCACTGTTTTTATTTTTATTATTTGAATAATTCCGAGATCGTTCGTCTCGTAAAGACCAAACACGGAATGATATTGAAATTCTTCAAGTTTGCAATGTTATCATCAGTAACCACATCATTTACATGATATATACGTTATCTTCCTGGAATATCATCACAAAATAACGTGTAAATAAAATATTTCTTTAACATTTCCGTTCTCTCAGCATTATCACCTTTAATGCTAATCTTATAACCTGCCGGTGTTGCTTTACTAATCGGTTTCTCATGACTGATATGTATTACCGACCCTAACATATTTTCAGAGTACTCCTCGTACTTGTGATGTACACGTTATTCCTCCTACTCACTTGCACTTGTCCGATTCTGTGACATTATAATTCTAGGGAGTTTATATCTTTAACTGATTTTTCAACTAGCGCGTGCAAAAGTGTGGTGCGATATCAATTAGAGATAACATTATATTATATAATATGCTGAAATTGCGATATAATGCCAAAAAGATCCTTATAGAAGAACCTAGAAAATGACCACCGCTTGTGCAGGATTTGATGACAGCTAGCGGTTTGATACACAAATCGTTTTAGCAAATTTTAACTCTGCAAATTTGTTTCATATTTTGTATCCAATTGTAACGCGAGAACTAGCATTCCATTAATGTATCAAGCTAATTATACAGTATCGTGTTTTTTTTATCAAAGTTATATGCATTTCAGAAAGATATACTTGATATAATTTTGAAAATATTTCACCAACAAGATTACCAAACTATATTTAATATCTAAGTCACGAAAAATAATAGCTGTAACAAATATTTCCTCAATCGCTGATGAAATATATCAAGAAATAAATATAAAAAAATTGGATGCATTTACTACTTCAGGATTAGGTGAGAAATTTGAAATCATAAATGATGTTAAGTCACTAGTTTATTATACTGTGACGTCGAAATCAGCTTACAATTTTGACTTTGCTATTACATCACTGTTTAAATGTTTATATTATTCGTGACGCGACTAAAGTCGAAATCATCTTATGATCTTGATTTGGAATTGTTTCGACATTTTAAGCTATTAAACACTCTTAGATCACTGTTGTGTGTGCATTGGGTCGTAATACTCGGGTTAAAATCATCGTACGAATTTAATTGTGTATTACATCACTGTTTAAAGGTGTCATAGTCCACATTCTGAACACTTGACCACCAATTTTCGACTTGACTGCCAAAATTCGACATGACTGATAAGATTCGACGTGACTGCTAAGATTCGAGCAACAATCCGTTTGATTTGCTAAATCCTACGTTATTTCTTAGGACTATACGAGCTGAATTAATAAAAACTATAAATTAATTATATAAGCTTTACAAACAAGGTCATCGTATCTGCAGTACTCTAATTCGTCCAGTATATAAGTTGTGCCCTGTATGTTATTCATTCATTCTGAACAAAACTTAATTGGTTAATTCGAGAATAATGACGATGAGTGTAGATCCTTGTTTTTTGTACTTAATTCTGTCGCATCTATCTACACGTGTGTATTTGTGTACGATGTATGCTAACTCAAAACTCGACACCGATATTTTTCTTATGCTAATGTTGACCTACCCTTCACACGAGTAGGTTTATGCAAAGAAAATACACCCACACTGACAGAAGTATTCCTAAGCTTTATCCTGAAAAAAAGTTTGATTGCTGACAATTCAGTCTAGAGTGAAAATCGGAGTCCTAAATTTAAAATTTTGTATGAATTCTGTTCCAAAAAAACTTTACTTGACCAAGTAGCATAGATTTGAACCACGATATGAATTAATAAGAATGCATTAAATTCACATGAAACGTTAAAAATATCAAATTAACCAAGAGACTCCTTCAAAATTTTGCACAATATCTTAATTGCCAACAAGTCAGTATATATAGTTTAAAAATGGAGTAAAAATTTCCTTACTAAGAAAACAATCTACACCATCTTAAGAATATAATTCTAAAGTTTTATTCGGTAATAAATTCTGACAAATTATACCAAGCATACATTTTAATACAGATTGAAATCACAACGCTGTATGGGGGAGGTACAGTGTACATGGAAAGAATTTACATTTTTCCCATAGTCAGCTTGTTTTATGCACTATCTTTGGAGAATGACATGGCATTTATCGGTATTTTTTGGTTATAGTTTTAGGTCTTTTTGGTTTTTTGTTTCAGGTTGTTAGTCGGTCAGATACTGGAAGCAATTAAAAGTTGACTCATATGTTCGTCGTTGAAATATGAGAAATATATAGATGATTTAAACACTTGTTTAAATCATTGAAATTCCGGCTATTGATATCTTTTTTTAATACTAATGATGGGCTTTGATTCGTTTGTTTCTTTCCCCGAGATCATTAAGCAATGTGTGCCAAGAAGGCGTAAATACTAAATATGATCAGTAAAATATACTCTTTCTTATTGACATTCTGCATCCCAGTAGAAAAGTCAGATCTCCCAGAAGGTGTGCAAATTTTGATGTCAATGCAATTCAAGACTTGCAATATTTCAAAAACAGACAACTGGCTCATCAAACTTGCGCATCTTTTCATTTTGTTTATTTTAAATGGACGCAAACGTGCATTTGTAAATTATGGGCACCTTAGAATATGTGAAATAAAAAGAGATATTTTCTCGTTTTTTGCTGTCGTGGGTATCAGGTTCTGTTCAGACACATATTTACATTGTTATATATAATGTTTGGTCATGCCTATTGATTGTACTTTAAGATGATGTTCATGTGTAAACAAAATACGAGAAACAACAAAATAACACACACACAATAGTTTTAAGTAGACATTTCTTTTATATGATTGTAAGTTAAAAATAAGATGTTGATATAGCTTTTTGAGTTCAGGGTATTCGAGAAACAAACTTGTTTACAATTTGGTTGGAATTTTCCATAGGAATGACTCCCATTGTGGAGTTGATGTGTGAATATATATAAGAAATCGGCCAACAACTAATTTATTCCTGTTATAATTAGTCCGCGGGAATCTATTATCAGAATGTGCAGTTGTGCTTCGATATAATTTGAGAGGAATTATTTATCTAAATCTATAATTAGAATTTTAAGTTCTAATTTATTTAGGATTAGCACATCATTGAGAATTATTGAGAACTCATTCAAAAACATAGACTGTATCATTGTGATCCATCAGGACTTTCAAGACTACTGGAATTCATTAGGAACATCATATATTTTTTAAATGTGATATGACATTTATGACGCTCGAGATTTAATTCGCAATGCCTTATATGTTGCTTTCGTTGTCGCTCAATAAATTGGATATGTTGTTTGTTAATTTACTGAGCCTATTAAATTTGCCTTAATATTCTGAATATGCTGTTATATTTAGAATGCAAATGAAAATAATAATTATCACCGGATGATAATAGTGTCTTGCGAGACATCTTCAATGTGTTTGCAGCATTGTAAGTAGATTATGGCAAGGCTTTCCTCATTGTGTTTGACGCACTGCAAGTAGAGTCTGGCAAGGCTTTCTTGAATGTGTTTGAAGTATTGGGACCAAGACGTGTGTGTGTGTCGGGGCTTTCGTGAATGGGTTTGAAGTATAGGGACAAAGTTGTGTGTGGCGAGGCTTTTTTGAATGTGTGTGAAGTATTGGGACCAAAATGTGTGTGCTTTTAAGCACTGTGACCAATGGGTGTGAGGTGAAGTTTTCTTCATAGTACCTTTAAGCACTGTGATAAAAAAACGCCTGGTCAAGATTTCTTGCATGTGCATTTAAGTACTATAAGGAAATAATATCTTGTCACTTTTTCGTGCCTATAATTTTAAGTACGGTGACGAAATAATGTCTGGTCAAGTTTTCTTGCATGTGTTTTTAAGTACCATGAATAAACAATGTCTGGTCAAATTTTTTTCCATGTGTTTATAAGCACTATGATGAAATAATGTTTGGTCAAGTTTTCTTGCACGTGCTTTTAGACACTGTGAGAAAATAATATCTTATCTTATTTTCTTGTATGTGCTTTTAAGTACTGTAACGAAACAGCGTCTGGAGAAGTCTTTTTCCGTTTGCATTAAGAGCTGTGACTAACTAGTGTCATGTGAAGTTTTTTCCATGTGATTTTAGTTATTGTAACCAAAGAGGCGTATCCCCAAAACGTCCTGCACTAAAAACACCCTCCTGTATACACGCTAACATAGTTTTCGCAACTATTTTCTAGATATTGCATTTAAACTCCTATTTATAATAAATAAAAATATCTGTTTACCCTTTTATATAATTATCTTGCTTTACTTAGTTATTATACCTCCTGTATATCAACCTGTTTGCAGTCTTCTTGTGTATAACCATTGATGGACAAATTACATGTGTTTTAGCTAGCAAATAAAACTGAGATTTTAACTGGCAAACAATTATGTGCATTTGAAAGTTCGAACAATACTTCAAAGTAAACATATAGTTATCTTGGGATTTGCAGATTATATGATACTTCTTCTAGATAACTCTAAACCGTCTTAATCACTCTGATATTTTCCAAATCACTCTAAACCGTCCTAAATCGCTGTAGTGGATGTAACTACCTTGTGGATTTCCCTTTCCTGGTTAACAAATGTAGCAAAAAAGTATATAATGTTCATAGTTTATTTTGTAATGATTAATTGTATTTCAATTAAATCAACTTCAGGAACAACTTTGTATTAACCAACCACAACGGGTGTACGTTCTGGTTTGGTACATTTTCCGTAGGTGGACACAAACGTGGCTGTCATAAGATTGGGTCGACAGATGAAGGGAGTGCTGCACGGGCAATACGACGTGTCATCCGAATTCATACTACATGTATCATTTTGCAACCCTAATCGTCTGCAGTAAATTCCATCTTGCAAGAAGTCGTTCTGGCAACAGCAAAAGCCAGGAGGACAGATGCTGTTGAACCTATCCGTCATGTTGCAGGCAGGTTCTGAAAACATGGAGAACGTGTATTCTATGGAGTAATATAATGTTTTACTACTTGACATGACATGTAAAGCAATAGTACGTCAGGTACTCGTACCGTTTGGCAAGCGTATTCTATATTTAGTAGACTGTCTTTCTAAGCTATCAAGCAGTGGCATTTACTTTAGCACAAGCTTACGATGTGTTCATCAATTCTTAGATATTTGGTCGATAAAATATTCTGCCAGTTGATATCAGACTTTTACTAAGCCTAGTTTTACCAGTAGTTTGTTGCTGCTGTTGTGGTTTGTTTTACTCCCATGAAGGACACTTACCATATGATGTATTTGGTTTTATTTCGTTGGAGAATTATGAAAGATCAAATGGTCGGCGAAAGAGACTTTCTGAATCTCTCAGACATTTTAGTTTTCAGACTGATGGCTTAAAACTTATTATATTTGAAAGAAAGTCGTATTTTTAGAATTTCAATGATAGTGACCTTTTTAGGATTTTAAGGATAATGATCCTTTCAGGATTTCAAGGATAGTGATTGTTTTAGGATTTCAAGGAGAGTGATCCTTTTAGGATTTCAAGGATAGTGATCATTTTAGGACTTTAAGGATGATCTTTTCAGGATTTTAAGGAGAGTGATCTTTCCATTACTAACTTGAATGAGATTGATCGTTTAAATTGTTCGTGATATTGATTTAAATGTACGTCAGCGGTCTTTTGTAAATGAAACAAACTTCATACGTGAACGGTATTTCTGTTTCACCTCTGAAACATGCATCTATCGAGTAGCAGAAAGCAAAGTTATTGTGATTGCAAATGGAAATATTACGGTGGAAATGATAATATTAATGTATTCTAAAAGTTTTTCACTATGTTAATTACAAAGTTACTGCAATTTTAATTTTCTTAATTACAAAGTTATTATAGTAATACTGGTCTTAATTACAAAGTTATTATAGTTATACTGGTCTTAATTACAAAGTTATTATAGTTGTACTGGTCTTAAGTACAAATTTATTACCGTCATACTGGTCTTAATTACAATGCTATTGCGGTTATACTTTTCTTAATTACAAAGTTATTATAGTAATACTGGTCTTAATTACAAAGTTATTACAGTCATACTGGTTCAACACATATACAAAAATACGATCCCTATTGGTTCCATTTGTATATCAAGCCAGACCGACAGTGGCAGTAATAGTATTTGTACACGCTGGATGCGAGGTCGCAGAGATCGCACACATCTCTGAGTTTCCTGCAGAAAATATGATTCTGATGTTAATCCCATAGAACAAAATAATCACGTGACTAGTAATGCAGAGTAAAATATAATTAAGCATATAAATATAGAGATTCAATGGATCTTAATAATCAGATATCTGTTTTTAGAAGTTGACTGCCTATTCATATATTTTTTAAGATATATCAAATTCAGGACTGCGCCATTTGCTTTAAACTGTATGGCATAACAAATAGACTGTTATTTGTCTTAAACTGTATGGTATAACAAATAGACTGTACCATTTGCCTTAAACTGTATGGTATAACAGATAAACTGTGTTATTTGCCTTAAACTGTAAGGTATAACAGATAACCTGTGCCATTTGCCTTAAACTGTATAGTATAATAGATAAATTATGAGAGTTGCCTAACACTGCATGGTATAGAAAATAAATTTGCCAGTTGCCTAATTGTGTAAGAATTCTTGATTCTCTAGTCCTTAAGTAATATAGGTGGAATAGAAATATTTTTATAAACAGAAATACATAACATAGAGTTTAAACGTTTGACAAAACAAGATATTTTCCTTATTTTGCTTTTTACTTAACATGTATCATGAAGTGATCGCAATTTACATAAAAGTCTACTATTTCTTGCGTGATTCAAGTGTTGATTGTTAAATATGCCTGATGCATTGGTCTTTTAGTTTTAGCCTTCTTGCTTGCTCACAAAGATAATTACATTTTATTGTTTATAAAGGCATGTTGCTGTGGCAACAAGAAATTTCCCTATATATTGTTTATTAACTTAAGTCACATCAGGATATATCTGTATTCACATTCCACCTAAACACAAATACATCCTGAAGAAACAGGAAATTGAAGTTAGAAAATATTCTTTTCATTTTATAAAACCAAGCAATTAAGGTAAATTAAAATTATGCACATGTTCTGATGTAATTCTCCCCAAAAAGACAAAAATCTTATTGCTGAAAAGACTACATCATGTCTCTCAATCTCGGTAAATTTCAAATATTAGGTCTAACTAAATTCATTTCCAAACAGATATGTAACTGGCTGCGCAAATATTTCATTTAAAGAAAAAGAACTAAATTTTAGTAAATCAATTTATTACTATGATTTTTTATTTACTGTTGTTTAACTTTCACATTCTAAAAATAATTTATTTTGAGCCTGAGTTCGGCTGCTTTCAAATTTTGGAGGATACTTGCAGATCAATACACTAGACTAAAAAAACTGAAAAATCACGCACGACTACCAGTTATATTTAATATATATTTTTTGGAATAGCTAATATAACGTTTTCTAACAAAATGTAGTCTGCTAAATTGGGATTGATTTTATAGAATGTAGTCAATCAAAGCATGAAATTCGGAATCTCGCATTTTTGCTCTGGCTCATCAATATGCAGCGATGTCTTAAGAAATCCTGTTCAATTCTTTCCCAACATTGTAAGTAGTGGATTTTTTAAAATAGTAATCATCACGAGAACAAAAACTTAAAAAGGAACAAAACAATCATATACTGGTATTTATAAATCACAGCAATGGAATCCAAGAAAACTGTCATACACAAATAAAAAACAGTTAAAATCATTTACATCTGAATGCAGACTATAGTAAGAGATGAAGGTATCATCTTCGATGTGACCAATAAATTAGACATCAAGTTCTGAATACAAGACAGTTTGAAATAGGTTTAAGGCTCTATCACTAGCAGAGTTTGTTAATCCTTGCTCAGTTGTTGCCCTACATTTGTTATTTCTCGAAAAATTACTTTTGTTGATATGATGATGAAAGGGTTGTGTAGTCAAATGTATATGACTCAAAGAGATATAGAGTTACATGTATTGTAAATTCTAAATTTAACTCAAAGTTTAAATTCGCCATTGAAATTTCACCTTAACATGATTTCAATTTCAGTATAATTATTTGAACCATTTCCAGAACGAATCTGTTCTCTGAACAAAAACCGAAGCATATTGAAATGCGTGGTAGATGAAAACTAAAACATAGTAATGAAAGACCTTCAGCTCTATGCAATAATACATAACGGCAACATAGAAATAACAAACCTTCATCTCCACACCCCAAATAAAGCTAAAAGAGTACACACAAATACATTTCGCTTCAAACCATATAACGGAAAGACATTGTTACATCTATATCATCTCAAATTCAATAACAGTAAACAAAATCAATAGGACTTGTACAAATAAACAAAAAATTTCATTCTTTCATTAACAAAGCGAAAATTTCAGAGTAACCTAAATTATTGTGAAATAAATCCCATATAATCCTAAATGATCTCTCACAAGTCAAAATGAATAGAATGTTCCGAATGAATTTCAATGCTAAATATGTTGACGTACCAGTCGTCGTAAATGTACCGATGTACCAGTCGTCTTGCTGTATCACAATGTTAGAAACCAGAATGTCTTTCAATGGATTCACACTAATGTTCAAGTCCAAAATGTCAATGAGCAGCTTGTAATTCGAATGAATAATTTTAAGAAATAATATATCTAGACACAAACAACACTTATTCCACAATAAATGATATTAAAATGGAAATTAAAGCTTTGTTTACAACTTCAACTTATATAAAATTCCAAGACACAACAAGAAGACCAAGATGTGATTCTAAAGTTTATTTCAGAACATTCAAATTTTGTAAATAGGGCTAGACCTTGAATTCAAATATCAGTATAAAAAATATTTAAAACCTTAAGAGACGAAAGTCAAGTAACAATAAACGTTGAAAGGGACAAACAAAGTCCATGGACGCATGTTCTTTGCAAATGATTATTATCTTAAAGTAGAATCTACAATCAGGGACAAAATTTATCTATGTAATATTTTGTTTGCAAGTTACTCTTATAATCTAACATCACAAGCAGAATCAATGCTGTTATTAGGTTTCAGATTTTATTTGAATGATTTGTTTATTTAAATTATTCACTGGAATTACAAAATGCTGGGTAATATTTCTGACTAAATCATTAGTGTGGGATTACCGTGAATTCATTTAATGACAGTTCAGATAATATCATTGTGATACATCCAGATTGTTGGCCCAATAACACGTTTAAGGATAGTAGAACACCAGCGCATTTACTATAGGCATTTATTAGAAACACCACTTGAATTCATTTTGGAATTTTATGTATTTGGACTTGTGATAGATCGTTTAGGATTATTTGTGATTTAATTCGCAATACTCTAATTTATTTTAAACATTTTTGCTTCGTGTAATAGGAAAGTAAATTATTTATTGAACTTTACAAAACTTGTAGATTTTCAATCTTTTCTGTTACTTTGTTTAAGACCATAGAGTCATAACCAATCTACAGTCATGGATGAAGTTAAACACACAATATAAATATAAATAACAATAGTAATATAATTCCTCCAAGGCATCATAATAATAAAAGACATTCAGCTCTAAGCTGTATGAAAAGGCAACATAGTCCAATAAAACTTTCAGATCCAGGCTATATATAGAGGTAACAGTAAAAGAAGGACGTCTGATCCAGGCTATATATAGAGGTAACAAAAAAAGAAGGACTTCAGATACAGGCTTTATAAAGAGGTAACAGTACAAGAAGGACTTTAGATCCAAGCTATATATAGAGTTAACAGTACAAGAAGGACTTCAGATCTAGGCTATATAAAGAGGTAAGAGTACAAGAAGGACTTCAGATCCAGGCTATATAAAGAGGTAACAGTAAAGAAGGACTTCAGATCCAGGCTACATATAGAGGCAACAGTACAAGAAGGACTTCAGATCCAGGCTATATATAGAGTTAACAATACAAAAAGACGTTAGATTCAGGCCATAAAATGTTATGTTCTTGTCAGCGTATCATCTGGGTTTAATCTATAAAGTGTTTGAGACACGGTGCTAATACAGGTGCATTTGTAGCCATGTAGCAATGGAATAAAAATGAACTCTCGTAATTTCTCGTCATTTGTAATATTGAATATACCACAGAAAGAACATTGAATACAAATATTCATAAAAACCAAGTGTAAAAATTAGCAGTATAGCAATACTAACGTCCACCGGAAGCACTAAGATAAAAATAATAAAAAAGTCTAAACCCCACTTTGACTAGTTTTCAACACACTTTGTAAAGAATGCCCTTGACAAAATAAAGTTTTAGCCTTCGAATAGATCACCCAATAATCGGGTTCTGCGTGTTCAGGGATGTGTTGCCAGTTGTTTCGTCGTGGCCATCTTGTGTAGATAGCTCACTAGCTTGTTTGCGCGTAATCGTAAAAAAAGTAATGCCACCTGTCGTAATATCGCTGGACATCATGTCGGTACTGTTCCATAAGTTAAAAGGGACACCCGGGTGATGGGTTGTTGTTGTGGTTGCTGCAGTCGTGTTGTTGATGGCTTTATCCCTGTGACATGTTCCATACAGTGAATTCAAATGACCCGCTATGTTCGGCTTGCAGTAAAGTCCGTCGTGGCATGCGCAGTCGAATGAGGAGGGACGGGTGCTACAGTGGTCTCCCTCATATCCGATCTTCTTGCAGTATATAATGTGAATTTGGAAATCGTCCCTAGCACAGCAAAAACCTTCAGTACAGGATTCAAAACGGTCGCTCATGTTACAGGTCACCTGTGGCAAAGAAATAAATTCAGCTGTGTTTTTCTTCTCTCACAGTTTCTAAAATATACATCAAATGCAAATAGTTTTATAACATTTAGCTTTAAAATTGATATCATCAAGCTCCAGCTACCACAATTAAAGAGTTATGTGTCTGTTTCGTGTTTGCTTTCTCTGATGTAAGTTATAGCAAAATGAAAATATTTAGTCCAATGTGATGCATGAGAAATACAATGATTCTGTATCATTTGAATGAATTGAGCAACCCCCCCCAAAAAAAACAAACGATTCGCTATTATTCGAATGAACTTAGAAAGACAACGTTTCGATATAATTCGACTGAACTGAGCAAGACAAAGATTCTGTATCATTCGACTGATCTGAGTAATTCAAATGTTTGGTATCATTTTACTCAACTGAGCAATATGCCTAACGTTAGTAATTCAGGATCTGAATAATCTGGAAATGGTTTCACGTGCGGTTTGATCAGAATGGTATAAGATGACGGCTTAACACCCTTGGATTCCAATAATACTCATTTAAAATATGTTAGATATTGATTAAAATAAGAACAAACAATAAATACCTAAATAAATAATAAACAAAAACTAACTAAATATATAAACTCAGTTAACTTCATCATGTCCTGGGATATATCAAGATGGAAATTAATTTTGTATAGATCCTGTCAGGAACGGTATTAACAATAATTTGGTTTTATTTTATTTTGTTTATGAAAACAAATTTGTTAATGTTTTGCTTGTTTGTTTGGATGGGGTGGGAGGAAAACTGGATAATGCTAAACAATCAGGTCAGAATTTCATTTGCCCCGACCATAAAGAAATTTCCTGGGCTGCTGTGTTATTCATTTATTTACTAATCATATTTTTTTGGGCAATCAACGGTTTGTCCAGTTTTAACATGTCCGATGTTTCCATGTTTACCATGTCTGATGTTCCATATTTACCATGTCCGAATTTTACATCCTTACCATGTCTGATGTTTCCATGTTTGCCATGTCTTATGTTTCCATGTTCAACATGTCTGATATGTACAATTATTTTTTACAAGAATTATTGCCCCTTTGTTTGGAACATTCTGGGCACCACGCTATATACAATGTGAACAGGTTGCAGCAAAATCCCAAGAATAACAAAACAATGCGGGATCAGGGTTTCCGCGTAGTGTAAAGCGCTCCCCTTTAATGATCACTGTCATCTCAACTCTGTCCTCGTCAGTTCGAGCCTTAGACTAGGCCACTGTGGGTATGTGAGAAAGTTTGCAGTAGCTTCCCGTGAGTCGGTAGTGCTTACATTTTTTTTCTCGTCAGGTTCTTCCTCTACTAGCCATATTGGCCATCATGTATTGCCTGTCATGCGCAGCAAAATGGCTTGAACACCAAACATGAGTGAAAAAAAATAATTCACTTACCAAATATTCGCTATATCGAAAAATATGCTAAATCAGAGGTCTTTGCACACCGATATATTTTTTTCTATATTTATTAGAAAACTAGTGATGTATTCAGCAACATTTTAAAATTTCTTGTGAATATAATGCAAACTAGTACTTCCAGAAATATATGTACCGTCATGAATCAATGGGTAAAATGTACAGGTTGATAGCGGCAGCATTTCCGACATACAACTGTTGCCAAATAAAGAAAGAGTCAGTCACCGAGTAAATCAAATTGAGGTCAGGTCAAATGCCTGGTAAATGGCAGAACGGCATTGAGTAATCAGTTCTCTTATCCTACAGGTCAGTTGATTTCTTGTATTATAGTTCAGTTCAGTTCAGTTCTTATATTATGATTCAGCTCTGTGCTTATATTGCAGTTCAGATGAGTTCTTGTATTATAGTTCAGTTCAATTCTTATATTATGGTTCAGTTAGGTCCCTTATGTTAAAGTTCATTTTTTCTTAGCTCAAAATCAAAATTTGTCATAGAGTGCACAGATGTAATATAATATAATTAAATTAAAGAAAATTCAAATAATGATGGGTACAAGTCCATCAGAAGTTGTGATAAGTGTTGGTTGGTAATAATACTATGAGTCTCATACATCCGTACGTACATCCTTACATACAGACATATATACATACGCGCACACACACATATTGATTGATTGATTGATTGATTGATTGATATAAAATATTCATCACACTACATTAATTTGTCTGACTTAAAAACTAAAATAAAACTAAAAATACATAGAAACGCTTATAACTAAAACTGGACCTTATAAGGTAGATAGATAAATTGATAGATTTATAACGGGCTGATTAAAGCGTTAATTCCAGTAGATATGTTCTAATTTGAAAGGAATGATAGCTATTGTACAGGTCTTTGAAACAAATTATTTAAAAAAAAGAACGGCTAGTGCTATCGTTCATATACATTATTTAAGCAAAGATTTGTGTGAAATAATACACAGGCTATAAGAAAAGGGGTTTTTATATATAGCTTTATAAACATACAATGTCACTGAAATATATTTTAATAGTCAAAGTGTATGAAAAGAATTCAAACACACACTGAGCAGACTGATATTCAAATGCCCAAAAAATTTGATTGGATTTGAGCAATGAAGACTTTCTTTTACGTGTGGCTATCGATATCCAGTGTGAATGAATTTGTTCGATAAAAAACCAAGTTTTATCAAATAAATTCATGAAATATCATGTCATTATGAGGACAGTAATTTCTATCAAGTTTTAATTTACCAAAACCAAGCAAACAAACTAACAAATGAGCACCCGCACACTTTTGTGTTGCACATTCTGTACGATTTTGTTCAATAACATTTTTGGCGAGAGAGAGAGAGAGAGAGAGAGAGAGAGAGAGAGAGAGAGAGAGAGAGAGAGAGAGAGAGAGAGAGAGAGAGAGAGAGAGAGAGAGAG